>OY728165.1:631118712-631718712 GCA_963277665.1 Viscum album
ACATTGAAAATAGTTATAAGACCAGATATAGTAACAAGATAATCCAAAAAAAATTGAATCTCAAATATGTTCATCAATTTAAAAAATTATTATGTTACCTTTTATGTAAATAGTAATTAGATATTATATCCTTGGAGAAAATATCTCCAATAAAAGAAACTTTATTAATATACAATTCTCACATACTATATTTCCCATATAATTATATTTTTCTAAGGGCCAACTTAATTATTTATAGATTTCTATCATGGTCTTCATTTTTCATATATTATATCAAGATATCATTAAAGAATACCAACGTAATGCTATAAATATAATTCATGAATATATTTTTCATATGATCTATAATTATATATGGGGAATTAGTTGATCCAAAATACATTACCAAAAACTCATATTGTTTGTTCCTTATTCAAAAGGCCATCATGGTATATTATCCTTATTCACCCTCAATTGGTCATAATAAGAGAAATGATATATAAATAAATAGTATTGGCATACTTTATATTGATAGAATATGTCATAAATTTCAGGTACAAGACACTTATTGTTTATAGTAGTTCAATTGATCTACCTAGAATCGATGCATGGTCTCATAGATTCATCCTTCATATTTATTTATAAAATTGGGACTCCCCATTGAGAAAAACTATTGAATATTAATCAATTCTCTCAGTACTCTGGTAGATGTTACTTTAACTCCCAAAAGTATAATAGTTCCAATATCTAAGGAGTCTTAGATATAGGCTTGGAGTAATAAATAATTACAATAATGAACTAAAATTCCACATATAGTGGATTACCCTGTAATTCTTATGGAAGAAAAGAACTAAATTTTAATATCCTCTATGCATCATGTATTCTCAAAATATTCTAATTATAATTAATCAATACTCATATTAAGGTATTTCAATAATTTATTTGAGGAATTTTATCAGGGGATGATTCAAATATGATTTAAATATTGAAGCTTCCAATGTAATGAAAATAGATACAACTTCAACTTTACGATTTGTAATACCCTACTCTTAGAAATAATTATTTTCATTATTATTTAAAATTCAATCCATACCAAGGAAGATATCAATTTCAAACATACTTATAAAACTATTCTCTCAAAAAAGGTATTCTTGTGGATAATAATTGGAAATTACTGAAACATATTTTTTTGTAAAAAAACATAAACTCTATATCTTATTTGATAATTACCTTATTAGAGTGATAGGGAAGTATAAAATGTTTTTATCAAACATGGACAATATAAAAAATTGAAAAATCCAAAATTAAAAATCATTACTTCACCTTAATGAAACAATAAAATTAAATCCTACCACCTCATTGGGAAATTTTGAGTTCAACTATGGTAATAACATATGTCTATCCTTGACCCTTATGCTTTTATAAGGTAAATTCCCTGAATGTTTGGGGAATTGGTTAGAATATTGTATCGTATCCCAAGAGATAAAGTACTTATGATATAAAACATCATCATCCCTCAACTTTCATATAATTTATGGACTTTTGCTTTACACTTATGAAAAACTCATGTGACCTTCCTACAAGTGCTCAACTATTTCATCCAATACATATCATATAGGAAATCACATCCTTCTATTCCTCACATTTTCTATATTTTCCAACCAATAATTCTCAACCCACCCCTTTTACACATGATTTCCACTAAAATCAAACATCACAGAGAAATGGTTTTCTATCATATTAGTGATTGATACTATATATGAATACGATGAAATGGTCTTAGAGATTAATGCTATTCAAGAGGCCAACATTAATAATTAAATGAAATGATCAGTATTTCTTTTTGATATATAATCATAATCTTTATCATGTCAAGAAAACCATATAACATTATCCTTATACTCCCAAATATTTTGCATCCCCTTTTGGAAATTATTATTTAATTTCCTTCCCATTTTTTAAATTCTATTATATGGAATGTATTTTTCATAGAATTTATCCTTGAATGTTACATGTTCCATGTACACTATCTCATAAAAAACTTTAGTTTTATGAATTAGAAAACACTAATTTACATATCTTCATTTATATGATATATTAGTAAGATGAATTTATCTTATTCTCCTATTCCCAAAGTGAGAAATATCTTCTCTAGGGAATTGATAAAAAATTAAACTAAAATAAGATAATTAGTTCCACTAAATGATGAAGGTTGTGGTCACATGATGTAGTCTGTCATAGTTACATCATGGTTTAGATCAATTGGTTAGTCTACATTGGAAATATTTATTTCCATAACCATATAAAACGTCCCAGACAATGTTATATATTGAGTAGTCTCAATACTAACGTCATTGAAATGTTTTTTAGCAATATATATGCATTGGGAATTGGTTTTGATATGATTCTCATTGGTCCTATTAGCCTCTAAATTTCTAAAATGTAGAAGTCATAATTAGTTAATAATATAGAATTGTAAATTATATTACCAATTTTTTCTTATAGTGTTCCCCAGAAATCCTCAGGGGGATTCATAGATCATATTCTTTCAAGATTTAATCATCTAAATATAGTTCCCAAGATTTCTAACAAACATTATTTGAAACCTACTACTACATCATCAAATCCACAAACTCGGATTTATTAGTTAATTTTCATTTTTAATATAAAATACATGAGTTATCATAGGGTGAAACCAGTTATTAGTATTTGAAGTCAAGATACATACATATGTTATGTTTGAAAACATAATATATAACATGAATTTTTTTTGGGAACATCATTATCCCTTATATAATAACATTGAGAATTACACAACATCCAATTTTAGAATTCCTCTAAAAATGAAAAAAAATATAAGGTAGTTCTCATATGCTCATTAATGAGTTGGATACAGTGAAATCATATATAAAATAAACACGGAATAAGTAATATGGAGTGATTAAATAAACTAAATGAATCCAAAATCAACTGAAACTGATGGAAATCTATTTCGTTGAGAATTCTTAATGCCATATATATTAGTGATCATTGAACTCATACTGATGTAATACATAATATCATATATATATGAACATTAGTCATGTCTTTTTTTCTTGACACATATTATGTTTTGGGAGAGGTATACACCATAACCCAACATGATTTTTTTCAACATACATATCAATACATTGAGATGATATATTATTATATGCTCCACTAGAATCCTGATTATATCCATTACATTCTCATAAGAGATAATATTAAATTTCGTGTTATTCCATAAGGAACATCTTAGTAAATAAGATAAATTTATCCATATCTTTAAAAATTAATAAATAAAATACTTACCAATTCATATATTTAGAAATAAATAAATTAAATATTTTCCAATTCATTAGAATAATTTAGATTCCATGGATAACATCCATTAATAAATATAAAACCAATGGGTTTCATCAATGTTTCTCGTAGTATCCTTATTATTAAAAAATTGGAGTGAGGGAACTATAAATGATTTGGGGTTTCCATGGAAGATAATAATATGGCTCGATTATTTTTATTGGTTGGAGGCTAAAGAAATGGTAGGAAAATTCATTTATCCTAATTTATTAAAATTGTTTAAATATTCCACAACATTTCCACCTGGAATTTCTCACCATCCAAAATATATTTTATCACTAATCATGCCTTAGGGTTGATTCTCATTTTGAGAGGTGGCGGTTATCAATTTATTAATAATGACCATCACACCTCCGAATATTTATAATGGGTTTTATTAATAAAAATGAAAATACACCGTGGTTCCCATATACATAAGGAACTACAAAACTACATTACAATGTAATTCAATCATCGATATGTCTTTCTGATGACACATAGGGACTCACATTGGATGTGAGGATTTATGTTTTGCCTCAGCACACCCTATCGAGAGGAATTATTACCTACTTTGGGACACTATTATATTTTTAATATATGTTCATGAACCCTTATCAAATACAAATAAGAGACTAGCCATCATTATGTTTGAAATTATTAATTAACATATATGGATGTAACCATAATTATATATCAATGGTTAGAAATAAATTAGACCATATATATTTATTAGAGGTTCTATATCGATGATACCATCTGTATGTATCAAAGGCTCTACAATTATGGTAAAATCAACATGTATGAGAGGATCCTCATCATGATTTGTTATTATTTTTTGATTCCTAACACTGATTAACTGTGATTCAAAGCCTAAAATTTGGGAAATCTAGAATTTTTCATCATCCATGGAGACAATTATTGTTTTATGTTGGTATGATGCATAGTATGGGGTTTCCCACATTATTTTGAAAGAAAATAGAAACCATGTAGTTTTATGAAACTAAACAGGTACATCATACAATTTAATATAATGTGATATGAACCAAAACATGTAGTTTAACATCATGAATCTAGAAAATCGAGTTGAATGGCGTTGGAAAAAATAATTATGTGGGTCTTACAAATGAGTATCCCTTAATAATTAAATGGTCATAGAAGGGATGTAACCCTCCTGGTCAGGAATCATCTCAATAGGAATATAGACCGATAATATTTATGATGGGAAGAAGATAATTTGGTTGAACAATATGGTGGAATCCTTCATGTCTTGCTAATATGGGAATCAAGTAAATCCTTGTTTGGAATGTTAGTGAATTATACCAATGGAGGAGGCCCATCCATTCATAACTATATAGGATTTAATTCTCATCCCGATGAAATACATTAGATTCCACCTAATGGTTCAAACCCAGTATCGTCAATTATTTACCACTCTTATTGGCGCATATTCATAGTGTTTCATACCCTCACCTGGAGTGTTACATACCTTTTGAGATTTTTTAATTTATAAGGAATCTTCTTCAAAATCCTATCGCAATATTTTTTTTAATAACATTGGACATAGATGTCATTTTCATATCATGTTAACCTGAATTTTTGGGTCCTTATAATATGAAAGTAAATTTTATGGAATGTAGCCTTTACTGCAAAAGAACCAGGTGGGTGTTAATTCATTTTACAAGGATATTTTGGAAAACCCATTACAGACATAATCTCATTATTATAATAAAAAATGTCTCCCTTGATGATGATAAATTTGGGAGATCCCAAATGTGTGGCTGTAACCCATTCCTACTAAAATTCAGAAATCTAAAAATAATAATAATAAAAGATATTGAACCTATAATAGATACATATTGTACCATTTATGAAGAAACTATGATACATATATAAGGTATCATTGATAGATAACATCTGCTATATACATATGGTAACATAAATGGATAAACAACAATGCATACTAATGGTCACATCCATATAAGATAAAAATATACTGAAAATATAATGGTAACCAGTCATACATTAGGGTTTGGTAAGGATTTAAAATCATTTATTAAACCCATAACATATTATATGAGTAGAGATAAATCTCCTCCTAAAGGGTGGGATGAGGCCAAACTATCATCCAATATACCAGGGTGTGTCACCAAGTGTTATCAGGAAGACAGCTTGAAGAATATATACCTTTTAAAATTATATCCATTGTGCCATAAAGATATTGGAAAAGGAAGGTGTTTCTTTTTCAATGAATAAACCTCATTTTAATCCATAAAAATGAGTTCATGTAATTCCCCATAAATTTATAACCTTCACAACTTTGTATGTGAAAAAAATGGTTAACCCAATTTGAATCCATAAACCATTCCTGTCTTTTAATTACTTGATTATGGACTATTATGTTTTCTATTTCACACACAATAATGAAATGGTGATCCCTATGTGAATGATTTTTTAACCAATATAAGTCTATCATGCACACATTATACAATTTTTACTTACAAAAAATTGATCCCATCATGGATTTATTAATCCAATCATTCATACATGTGTATTTTTAATTGTGATAAAAATTTTATGGGTACCTTCTTGGTGTTTTTGAAGACTATATCCACATTCACTAGAAATCCATTCAATAAAAATAGAATCTTACAAAAAATGAAAAACAAATTCATCTTCCATCATAAAACTTGTGTCCCCATCAAATCATAGGACATTATCACCCATCAAGAAAATATAATTCCATATGTGAAATAAGCTAATTAAGGAATACGATCTAAATAATATGTTCCCATCATTGGTGGTCACACATTAAAACATAACATACATAGAGATCCCCCATTCATCATCCCAACTATTAGTTTCATATGAGTAGAATGTATCCCTAAATCTGGTTTCCAACAATGTTTTAGCCCCTCCTCAAAGTTTTGCAGAAGATACCTCCCTTATCTCTTCGAGGGAGATTAAAATCATGATATCCCCCTTATCCCAACACTAGATTCACCTCTAAGGGATCCATCTAGTAATATTTCTTTTTAACATCATGAATCATAAATCCCTCAGCTCATTGAGGATACCACCCCAATGGGTGTCAGATCATGTCACCAATATCTATATTCCTATGATAGACCATGAAGGGAAATAATATCAACAACCAGGATTTTTCCTACATCCCTACTTCCAACATGGAATTCAAACAATAAACATTGGTTGTAACTTATGAGTCGGCACACATCACTACTCATTCTCAATAGGCATGCAATTATATTCTCATATCATCTGGAAAAACCTTAAAGCATATTCCAGAAATGGAAAGGGGGATGTACTAGGTTAGTTTTTCCATACATAGATTATATTATCATATTATGGAATTTCCAAGATTAAAAGATCATGAACACATTTCTTCTATAACCATGTAATGGGAACACATTCTCATCCCAGCTACATAATCCTATCAGCATATTTTGGTCATCATATAAGAGTAGGAACACATCACTTCCCACATTCAAAAAATATTTCAAAATATCATGGTATTAATAGAAGTTAAGGGAAGGGAACACATTCTGACTCAAACCACTAGACTATCTCATCAATATTGTCCAAGGGACAATCAAATGTGGTTACAAATTAATCCACAAGAAAAAGATGCTCATCAAAACAACCCAATGATAAATATAAAAATAAAAAAACACAAATTCCCATTGCAACAAGAAATTAGTGTCCCATTCTAATAGACACTTCCGATCAGGAACACATTCATTCCAGAACAAAAAAAAAGTATCATCACAGTATTGATATGAAATATGAGCCACCATTATTTCCTCCCATACATGGAATATGTTTTTCACAACATATGAATCCAAACACCCAATAGAGAACAACTAAAATGAGGTCTCAAAAAAGGGTGATATAAGGGTAAAAAGTAGGCTAGATGATAAAATGGAATAAATTAACTCCATTTACCATTATCCACATTAAATATCATCAAAAGGTAATATGTCTAAGGAATATTTCATATGGATCATTATTATCTTTATTGTGAAGGTCCTCTGTCTAGTTAAATATCAGTTTGACAAAAATTTCCTCCAATTTTCAAATCATCTATTTGAAATCCATCATCTCATGGGGTATGTCGAAATATGTGGCCAACCAAGATTTATTTATAGAATTTGTTATGAGATATTCTTTCTCATCTAGAATAAATAACATGAAAATTTTCATTATGTAATCAAAACATAGGAAACATAAATTTTATTAGAATAAATAAGATTTCTGGCTTCCCTATCTTCAATATCATGAAATCCGTAAAATAACTCCTTTGGTAATAGAAAGTGAAGTAATCTATCATAGAATATGAAGAAAACACATCAATCATTAGGAAATAATTTGTTAAATGGTATCGTATCAGTAACATACCCCCCCCCCATTGGCCTGAGAAGTGATGCTGGATATACTAGGGTATAGTTGAAATCCCCAAGACAACAAAGGATGGACATAAATAACAAGGTCCTCATAAACAACTGTTTGATGATTTTAATGTTGAACTATAAAATAACTAAACTACCTAAACAATAACTAACCAAAAATATATATTAAGTATGAGATAAAAATATTCCTCAAAACATAGACAAACTGAAAACCCCATCTAAGTACAAGTGGAATACAAAATACTTATTGATATTGAATGAAAATTCCAAAAAACAAAAAACTCGAATTTGAACACAATTAGGAAAACCAAACATAATTCAATCCCTAACTCCACATGAAAATCCTATGATGTCTATAAGAATCACTAATGAAATGAGATATATTTCCTTTATTGGTTTCTCAATAGATGATATCTGCAAATTCAAAATAATGTCTGAAAAGTGGGTGATTCTAAACATAATAAAATTTCCCTAATTACGTTACATCTCAATCAAATAAGACAATAACTTTTAGTAAAATTTATATGAATAGTATGAAATCATTTTATATAATTTTGAATTAAATCATAAACAATTATCAGTGGAATAATTTTCAAGAACAAATCATTTTTAAAATAATTTATAATATCCATAACCATATCTCCACACACACCATTCTTGCATGCTTGATATTTATATACTCATGAGTGGTATTTTATCAGTTAATCCAGTCATCACAAGGTATCAAATACCAGGTTCTTAAATGGGACACATACTTTCTACATGGTCTCCTCTAATGAAAATGAACTCACTAAAACAATGTTTGCAAAAATTACTGGAAAAACATTCCACAAACATTTAATTATATCAATAATTCATATAAACAATTTACATGTATAAAAACAAGACCATTATTTTATAATCATCCTTTTTAAATTAATAAAAACTGGGTTTTTGATCATCAAACCAATTTTACACAATTTTTTACATCTAATACAAAATTAGGATTCCACTCAGAATCATATAGTGATTTTCTCCAAATTTTTATCAAAATAATTTTTTTAAAAAATATCATTATAGTTTTAAATCAACTTGAAAAATGAGATAATCCACCTACATCATATAAATTGGTAGAAAGGAAGAAAGACACAACATAACATCAAGATCTAATCACAACCCACATTCCCATGACTAGATATGATAATATTTAACCATAAAACCATTCACAAAACATAAAATATATCTATAAGAAGACTTGATATGTAATTATGAGAGAAATTAAGTACATGGATATAAGAATAATGTGGTAGAATAGGTAAATAATGATTAATCAGATCCACCAATGCAAGTTTATTTTCCTAAGTCATAATTGCGAATCAAAGGGGGTTGTTTCTCCTGCAATGGGGGAAAAAAGAATTGAATATCTTCACAGTTTAGGGGGAAAACAATGGTTAAAGGGGATAATTCATATTTTAATAGAAATTTGATGAGGGAAAACTATAAACCACATGGATATTCCACACAGTTTTGAGAACAATGTGACAACCATGTAGGGATAATGTCTTAAGGCCACACATTTCACAATTTGATCAAATGATTAGACAAAATGTGTCCCAACCATGTTTTTCCATCCATTTCATGAATCATTATTTCTCCGTACCACTCATACTGTTATTCCAATCCATGTCCCAATTATGTGACTAACCTAATCCCACTAACTTCCCATTCAAGGTATCTTGTAGATATTTTATAGTTTCTATTAATGGTTCACAAAACGTACACCTCTATAAATGAATCACAAACCAGATTAAACCATTATAATATCTAGAAACAAAACCTGATCACTATATGAATACATATTAAATAAATAATGGGTCTTCTACCTTAAAATTGATGTGTTATATTATAAAAAAAATCCCATTTCTATCATCATAAATTGGAAAACCCTTATTGTTTGGAAGGAGTTTAGGACACTAATATAACATTTCTTTTTCATGATCTCATGTTCAATCTTGAATCTATCCACATTTCCAAAATTCCCACACTAGATAGATTATATAACCATGTAAGATATTGACTTTCTTATACAAAAATTTAACTAGTACATGAATCCACATAGATTCCAGATATTGGATGTCATAATTTCATTAAATCGCATGGCCATGATCGAGTTGGTAATTCCTCAACTAAGATACGTGAATAAAATTGTTCACTAAACTAAACCATGGTTAAATAAAAAACTAATATTCTTATAAAACAACTAAATCAAGTATCTCAAAAGAAGATATTTATCGAGTTGGAAACATTACCTACATACAAAAACGACAATGCCCAAGCCATGGATAGATTCTCAAAAAACACATGATCACTCACCTGAAATAATAACAACCCCTAATGACGATCCTCATACAATTTATGATGACTCTATGCTACCTTCATCATCCTTATGATCAAATGATTCAAATAAATTGTATTTTGGACAAGATTGGGTCCAATTATTTATTTCTCACATTTTTCTTCAAAAAAAATGTGGAGGTCAACCTGAAAGCCCATACAATGCTTCAAAATAACAAATATGTATTGACACATAACAATTGTTATTGTACGAGAACTAAAATAAAGTTGAATTCACTTCCCACGAACCACCATAAATTTTCACACAAGACCTAATAATGTCATCAATATTTGAATTTTCCATTTATACATTCCATTCAGTTAAGGTTGGTATGTCATACCCACACGTAGTTGTGCTATGAGGTCTAGTTGTAAGGATTTTAATAAAAAAACCATTAACAAGAGGTTTCTATTAGAAAAAATTGAGACCGGTATGTTGTGCATATTTAAAATTTACTGAATGTGGTTTTTTAGAAGTCATCCACAACATTTATTTCATGAATCAAGATTAAGTGAGTAAATTTTGTGAGTTGATCCCAAATTAACCATTTTGAATATTATTTCATAAACATACTTGGTAGAAATAGTAAAACATATTAGGCTATCATCTTCTATTTCCACATTGGAATCAGAATATTTTGAAGCATACCCATAGGGATTTGACGTTATGGCTTTACCTAATGATATGAAAGTTTTTTTGATACATCTTCTACTATAAATATTTTTATTCAAACCAACCAAAAATATAATTGGATCTCATTATATATATTTTTAATCTAAGGATGAGTAGACTATATCTAATAGTGGTATGATCTAAGAAGGTTTTCCTCATAAGAGAAGATTATGACATCCAATCTCTAAAATGATACATTGAATTCCCTTATGGGTTCCATCCCTTGATAGTATAACCACAATTGATTTTTGACCTCATAGAAACACAATCAATATATGATTTCTGAGAAACTATGAACTTCCAAAAAAAATTAAGAACAAAAAAAACATTAATGAAAACAAAAACGCCAGATTGATTTGGGAATTATACATGAATATCCAATAATACTAAAATTAGTTTCTACTAATCTAAAGCCACTTTAGCTTACAAAGCACACAAATTTTTATATAATGTGTCCACCATACAATTATATTTAAACCATGTAAACATTAATTAGATGTAAAAAATCTATAAAAAACCATCAATATGTGTTAACCTATGTTTGAATCCCTTTTTGAAAATATTTGGTTAAAAATATAACAATTTTTTAACATAATGAATTTATCAGTAATTATATTTGGAAAGTATGTCTTCAAAACATAGACCAAAAAAACTAATTCAAAATAATGTGTTGGGTATTTTATTTATATTACTCTTAATTCCATGATCTATAAGCCACAACATAATATCCCTAAATCATAGTAAGAAACATAATAGAATATTTTGCATCCCAATAGACAGTATAGCCTTTTCTAGACTTTACAAACATGAGGATGGTATAATATGAATGTATTTACTTATGTTCTTTAATGTTTTTATAAAACTCTTCATTCCTTTTTAAATTAGTGAATTTACTCATTAAATCTATCAATGGTGATCCAAAAAATAGAAATCACATACAAACTATATTTAGTATCCCACTAGTCCAAGGAATCTATATATCTCGTGGTCATTATATTATTATTGAAAGGTAATAACAGCTTCAATTTTTTAGGATATATGGAAAAACCATTTTATGCAATGACATGTTTATGGAAACACATATTTCTGTCCGTAAATCACACTATGATAAACTATCATTCTAACGATGCCCCTTTTAGAAACCCAAATATATATAAATGTTTTTCTCATGATCAAATTTTATCGTAGATTACACTTGAATATCATTAAAGAACAACATCATAATGCAATACAGATAACTATGAAAGAGAAAATTATTCAATTATAAAATTATGGATGGTGTATTTGTAAGACTAAAAGGTACAACCACATGATCATAATACAAATACAAAATAATCAAATATTTTTTGGAATATACACTTTATGAACATGTACATTGTGATGTCCCAAACATATACCAATTTCCTATAACCATTAGGATCCCATAAATTGATAAAAAATAATAAATTAATCGAAAATGATACCTATTCTACTTCATAAACTAGTTTATCATACAATATTAAAAAAAATAACTCTATGAGTTATATACACATTTTATTTCTAAAAAGAACTAGTGCTTCTCAGATTGTCATTCATGGGAGAACAAAAACATTAATTAAAAAACTCTCCATCTAAAAATTCAAATCGATAAATTTTATTGCTTCCATCTAATAATAATAAAGTGATAATGGATAGGTTCCCTTCCTGATATAAAATTTCAACTCCACCTATATTTTAAGTATAAACTTGGTGAAATTTTTGGGGAGAATTGCAAGAAACTGGTCAACAACTATTTGAATCTATCTATACAAAATTTCAACCATAGATTTAAAGAAAATTACTAAAAATTGATAACTCAAGGTTATGATAACAGGTGTATTTGTTTATCTACTTATTTTATATACCAATATCATTAAAATTGATACTTTACAGTATTGAGATATGTGAAACTATCTATTAGGGCATAGTAATTAATGGGATTCATAAACAATGATAACTAATCTGTACACAAAATCATGTCACTAACTTCCCTCTTAATCACATTTAAACACCAAGGTAAATCACCAATATAAATTGTTAAAAAACAAGATCTATACATAAAGGCTCAAAATTATAATTATCAATGTAGATTTTTTTCTATATAGAAGGAATCATCTCAGAATGAAAACCAATATTTTCCATTTCATGGGAAGCAATAAATGAGTGATAAAAACACATATAAATCAAATCCATCATAAGGGTATAATTATAAAAAATATTACAACTCACTATTTACAGACTATATGGATCATCCCTGATCACTTTCTCAGCTCCATAAGATTTATTACATTCTTCACATTTCCCTTTATTAACCTTTTGAGATTGCACTAGTTTAGGGGTCTTGGTGTTCTTAGAATAACCATGTCTATCTCAGTTTTGATATTGAGTGTTATTTTGAATAAATTTCCTCATTGTAGCTTAATATTATATCGATACATGAGTGTGTATCTAAGACTAGACCTTTGAGTACTGTAAAAATATCAATTAAGATACCCCATATAGTTACAATTAAGATGTGCTCTAATTGTTGTTGTACAATCTCACTTAATAAGGTCAAAGAACCTCATTGAAAACATAATGGGTTTCATTTTTTATTGAGGATGTCTATTTACTAATCCCATTATATGATTCAATTTTTTACCACCTCTATATAGGTTTGTGTCTCTCTTACACTGGGTTTTAGAATTAGAGTCTCCACCTATTCTAATAGGAATAACATGGTTCCTCTAAATATATTTCTCATAAAATCCCTTACCACAACCATCACTCAATTTACCAATTTAGTACAAGATATTATACAAAGAATGGAAATAATTGAAGGAAAATCACTTCATAACCCCAACCCAAAAATTCATTCCATCTAGGATTAACGTACAACATCTTATGTGGAAATGAGAACTAAATTCATAAATTTTTCCACTCACTCTATCACTATGAGGTTATATTCATTTAAATTGAAGAAGTCTAGTATTTTAACAATATGAAATCTGTGATTATATAATTTCTAGTTAAGAATTTCATCAAAATCCTCCCATGTCATTTATAAGTCTAATTTTTCTTGATCTTCTAATTTACGTCCCTAGCATGTCATACCCTATATCATTTAAATTTAAAAATTTACTTCCAACTCTTCTAATGTATAATGGAAATCAATGATTTATTCCATCCTATTCAACCATAATTATTTTATTTATTTTTCGAATCTCCCAAAAATATCGGTGGATTTTGATTTTGTAGATAAACTGAATAGTCAACATGATGATGTATTGGATTCATATTACCCTTATTTGTGTCTTCAAAAGACTAGATAGTTATTTGGACTAGCTATTTGTTCACATGTGTCTCATTTGAAACAATATTTTAATTATATCTCTATTGATGATTTATAGGATGCCTACCTAGTCCCATTTTCTGTAACCATAAATGATCCATTCAGTCTCTCTCATCTGCATTATAAGTATTACTGATTCCAAATATAAACATTAACACATATCAGAAACATATCTTCATAAAATTCGACTATAATTAACATATAAACCATTTTTTAAAATTTTAAAAACATTTTTATCCAAACAACAATTTTAAATATTTTCCCAAATCATCATTTTATACCATTTCATAAATCCTAGAACTAAAAATTAAAAATGTAGTCCTATTGTGATGTATTACTATTAATGATTTCCATTTAACTCACATTGGATAAAAACATGAAGATGGGATGAAAACAGAACTATACGTGTCTTAAAATACTCAAGTGTCCAAACACCCTAGAAAAATAAATTTCTACATAAATTGTTTAGAAATTCTTTTTTATTATCAAAATTTATTATTCCAAGCATCCAATCCCCTTAATTCCATCCTTAGACGTCAAAATAATACTATTTATAACTCAAAGAGAAAACAAAAGTAAACCAATTTTAACCAAAATATATTTGGACTAAATAAAAGTGAGACAAATTCATTAGTCATGAACCTAATAACATGATACCATTTTTGACATCACACCCCTCCTCAATTGATTGAGGAGTGATAGGGGAGATATAAAGCATTAGGTGACCTCACAAACAAAAAAAATTCTTGAACCCAATGCCTAGGGCCACACAAAATTTTGGGGTGAAGTTTTACCTCTGAAGGAGAAAACATAAAAACTATATAAACAATAACAACCCAATAATCTATATAAATAATGAGTAAAAAATAAAATTAAATACATTACTATACAAAAATCCTCATATTAGAGTACTGGTGGAATCTAAAATACATCCTTAAAGTGAAAAAATACCATAAAGCTCTAATATCAAATGAGAAATCAACCTAAAATACACATACCACACCCATCCCCAACTCAAAAATCCAATCCAACAGTATCATGAATAATCACTAAAGATCTGAGTACCTATCCATTACCTATGTTTAAATAGATAAAATTGCCAAAACACAATTGTTCCAATTAATGGGGTGTGTCCATGCTCTATAGGATGTTCCCATTGACAACCAGACTCATGAATATAAGATAATAACTTTTAGCATAATATATAAAATTAGATTAAATTCATTTTATATAATTCATAAATAACCCATAATCAAATTTCATGGAAAATATTTTCTGGTTTATAAATTTTTTTCAATCATTTGTAATGTCCATAACCATGTCTACACACTAAACATGAATTCACTAGTGATTTTTTCATACTAATGATATATCTTTCTTAGATCTACCATGTCATCACAAGGTGAAAAATACCACGTGACCAAATGGGATATGCCCCTTACCAAGTTTCATGTCTATTGAAAATGAACTCACGCAAACCATGTATGAAAAAAATAACTGAAAACAATTCCACATGTCATTTTTTATTTCAATAATTTATAAAAAATTAATGATTTAATATAGAAAAATAATTTTAAAATAATTATTTTTAAAATATAACCTATATGGTTTTCTAAAGTCAAACCAAATTTCATTAATTTTCCAAATCCCATACAATAAAATATATTTCATTCAATAATCACACAAGGATTTTACCACAATTTCAATAAAAACATTGAATTAAGACTAAGAGTTCAATTTATAAATCAATTACATATAACAGATAATCCACCTACCTCAGAAACATAGGTAAAAACAAAGAGAAGCCCTACAAAAAATCATTATATGATCACATCACACATTTCCATCACTAAATATATGGTTCTAATAGAATTAATAGCACTGAATCTTAGAATAAAGTCTATAACGGGTAAATTCCAATGTGTCTATGCCTCCATAGAACTTTTTTTATAACAAGGATTACTTTTAGATCTGTGTAGATCATACCTCAATACATGGGAGAGAAATTAATTGATGATCTTCTGAGTTTTGGAAAAAATCAATGGTTAAAGGTAATAATTAAGATTAGATATAAAATTTAAGGAGAACCAACTATATGATTTAGGCTGAGTCTGGTTTTTTTTCAGCCATGGGCCAACCTTGTAGTGAGACCTTTTTAAGGCCACACCTCACATGGTTGGGTCACATTATTGGAAAGTCGTGCACCAACTATGATTTTCCATCTATTTAAAGAATAATGGATTCTTTTTGGACCTCTCATAGTTTTTCAACACAATGCACCCATCATGAACCTGGCCAGTACCCATTATCTTCCATTTTATGGTTTCCTATAGATTATGCCTAGTTTATAGTAAGTGTGCACAAATTATCAACCTCCATAAATATCTTGAAAACATGAAAACTCCCATGGACAATCCCATATCATAACACATCAATTATATACAATTTAAATACCTATATATAGATTTATTTACCTAGGACCAGGGGATGAACAATGCCAGTCAAGTTTTGGGCTCTTCCCAGTCATTAAAATGTTATTCCAAAATCATTTTCATAGGATTGCATACAAATTATTCAAATAAAACATTTCATGGATCTTCTCCATTTTAGGGGGAAATTATTTTTTTATAGTCGATATGTTAATGACATGATGTAAATATTTGAATTTTACTATTACATTGACTTGGATTCCCTCTCAATCATAAAATGATTGAAATTGGGAATGTAGTATGAGGTCTATCACTGTGTCTATCATAATGATCTATGTATCCTTCATTAGTTGATCATGAATTCCACATATGATATAAAAAGAAGAGGATGTGTTCGTCATGGGTAATTTCATTTCACTACATTCCCCAACCTAATGTAGACCACCAGAAGTGAAATTATAAAATTTTATCACTCAAGTATGACACATGGTATTGGGATTTATACACCATAATCAGTACATTCTATGGAGGTATTTCATAAAAAATATCTAAATATATAGACACGATGATAGTAAAACATCAAAAATCACATAAATCTTCATTTTTAAAAGATTAAACAAGATTATAATTTTAAGAAAGATAATCCTATAGTGATATCATTTCCCCTGATTGTATGAAAATATTGTTCTAAATTTGAATAGTTCCTAACCCATGCCCTGATAATGATCATAAATATCAAGGATTAATAACATTAGTTGAAATAGATGCAATTTAGAATAATCCTCATATAATATGGATTAAAGATTTTTTTACCATAGATACATCATTCAATGTCATGAAATATGGTCTGAAATAATTTTATTTTTCAAATTTGGTGTATCCTTAGACAATAGGGCATGGGAATTTTTACACAATCCCCTCTCTTGTAGATATATATATTTTCATGTTTACATATGCATATGAAAATGCGTCTCTATAGTTGGTTTCATATTGTGACCCTCCAATTTGTTTAATACATACAATATGTTTTTATATATACTCTCCTTATATTTCCCTTCATAAAACAGCCTTGATATATTCACAGATGGATAAAATATTACGATCTGATTTAAATTATCAGTTTCTACCTCTCTAGAGGGATTCAAAAAATGAAATGGGAAATGGGGTATCACGTCCCATATTTTATGTTAATAAAATCATCCTCCTATAATTGGAGAAATATTATCTATATAAGAGATAATAATAAAATAGTTTAAGAGACTCAATGAAAAAAATCATAAGCAATATCCCCATTTTTTATTCCATCTCGAAGAACCTCACATTACACTTTCTAAAAAATCCCCCTCAAATTGAAGAGAATGTAATTAAAAAAAAGTGTAACAAGGTAATATGCTAAAAATGGGATATATTCATAATATTTAATTGTAATATATATTGGAAGGATGTTAGGAGTTCCCTCCATTATGAATGAAGTTAGGGGTCGTACTACTTGAGTTATCCAAGGAAATCATAAACATGAAATCCTTCATAAATACTGTATGGGATGCCACATTATGATCCACATAAAACTACCCTAATTCCAATATCACCCCATCCAACAATCCCATGAGTACTAAATGAATCCATTAATTCACGAACATATTAGCTGGAGGATATCAAAGGAAGATAGGAACTAGTGCAGCTAGAGGGAAATCCTTATCATGAATAGATAGATGAAACTTTTCCCCCTCAAATCATTGGTAAATCAATGTTTGAAACATAAAATTTTACATGGGGTACATAACCTCACCAAACACATTTAGTGTCTCAGTGAAGTCCCATGTTGGTGACCCTTGAATACAAGGATGTAGAAAGACGCAAATGATTCATATTTATGTTACAGGGGGAATCCTTTTTCTAGTATACATGCATACAATCTAGTCCTATCCTAAAATGAGAAGACCTTATTTGGTAATATTATTACCAGTTCATATCTAAACTATTATTGAGAATAATCCTTGACCACTCAAATATAAAAAAATTTAGAATGATAGAGTCTTGAATATAATTATTATTTAAAAGGTTTTTACTACACCGTGAATCTACATCACCCCCGTGTGGAGTAAGAAGGAATCCATAAAGAGATCAATAACGAAATAATGTAAAAAATAACTCATCCAGGTCAAATATCATGGTTTATTTCATTAAAATTATATAGTTTCACTATGATTTTAAAAATCAGTTAGGAAACAAAATATATTTTCCAACCAATAATGTTAGCTCAGGGTAATAGAACATATAAAATGGAAACCACAACTGTAAAACTCAACCTTTCCCCTACAAAAGATCCATATTGAAATAACATGACATATCATATAGTAACTCCACCTAATTAAATAACCATTATAGAATGAAAAAATAGATTATAAATGTTTTCCATATGTTGATAATAAGAATAAATTATATTCCTTTCAGGGTTAATAACAATATAGCTACTTCATGGAAACCATGGAAAATAATTTGACAAGTTTTCTACATCCCTGTTTACCTAATTACATCTATCTCACTGATCATCCTAATAATTTCCCATTTCAATAAACATTAGGGGAAACCATCTTGGGTTCTTTGTTTGAATGGCCATCCAATAAAATATTTCTTTTTTTAGATAGGTAAAATTTTGCATGAACTAGCATAAGAAACATGTGTTTCTACCACTATTCCAGAGGAAGATAACAAATATATAGAAGTCACAAGTTTGATTACATAGGGTTTTAAGGATTTGATTTCTTGAATTTCAATCAATTGAACTAGTGTAATTCTAATTCAACAGTTAATATAGCCAATTGTGCCACTGGTATCTTATTCCATGATTTGACTAACCACATTAACTCCGCGGTTTTATAGGATCTACTATTCTAACAAAATGAACAATTTTAAAGACAAAAAATAATTATATAATGAGAAACATATAGTAATTCTAAAGATATTCATGAACCTGTCTATCATCATAACTTCATTGTGGATCCAACAGATGATGCCCCACTAAACAATATGATGACATCTAACCCAATAAATGAAATATTCATCTGATAAAAATTACACTTAGATTATGTTAGTTCCACTCTTTTAATATATCCATTCATTCGTGATGGATATATATATGAACCAGAGTTTCTCATAGAAAACTTTGGAGATAGAGGGAGGGGGTGTAGGAACTGAGGAAATAAGGTAAGAAGTAGTCATGGTCAAGTACTATATCAAAGGAATACCCTTGTATAATCTATATACATAGTTGTATCCCATCCCTAAGAACTCTATAAAACCTAACTGGACTAGTGATTCACTTTCAAATCCATCAGGGGTATTTATAATCAAATTATTTAAAAAAAATTAATGATGAATGTGGAACCATCTGATCAGCCACGGTGAGTCAGTAGACTAGGTCATCTCAATCCTATAGAGACATGAATTCCATAAACTTCTTTTCAAGTTCCTAACCCTCTAACATCATATACATCATATCCTAAGGAACTAGCTAATTAACTACCTCATATTCGGAAGCACATACATTACGCTAAAAATTAATACATCTAAAAATAATTGGACATCACTATTGACAATGTTTATATCATGGATTATCTAAATTTATCAATATTCATACAAGAACCTTCTTTCATGGACTTATTGATCTATCAAGATTTTGAGTCCAGGGTCATTATGGCTAAAGTGCAACATGGAGAGGAGGATTCCATATAATGTCACAAGATTTTCTATTTCATATAGTGAAATTGAGATACTATTATGTAGAGACCAATCAAACCCTTTTATAAATATAGTAAATTGTATGATTTTGACATTTGATGAGACTTAATTATTATTGGATCATGAATTAACCACATTAAGGTTTAGACACTTCAGAAGTTGTGATTTAAGGATGGTGATTAGTCTCTATCTACATGAAAACATAAATATAATGACAATAGTGGGAAGACACTTTTTTGTTGAATCAATCTCAGAGATTAATTTGGGGATCACATATCCAAAATTGAATTCCTGGATGTGTGTGTGGATACAAGATTCACCTTCCACCAAGGGAAGCCTTATTATCATTGACCAGTGATATATTTCTCATCCTACCAAAAATGAATCCAAAACTATTTTAATAAAAAATTTGGATTATATCCATGAGATAAAAATATATTTTAATCATTTGAGTACTAATACATTGATGTGGGGTCCTATTAGAGAGACGGAAAATAACATATGATAGATAAAATCACATAAGTTATGGATATGAATAGTCTAGAAATAACCCCAACTAGCCCATTTAAATATATTTATGATGAATATTTATTTCCAATCATAAATATGAAGAATTTTTTTCAGATTTGGATATTTATTAAATATATATCGTGACATTTTAATCTCAAATGAAAAAATAAAATGGAATAAACACATGATTTCTTTATGAGTGGTAATTACAATAGTTAAAATTCATAATCATTAACCTTAAAATTTTGGAGGACCCCAACACAATCGATTTAATTAGAAGAGACACACAAATCCCCAAGAGAGAGTGTGAATGCCACTACATAATATTTTGATTACTAGGGTAATAATGTTATTTTGGCTATAAAATTATCCTTCCTTGACCATTCCTCTAGAGAGTGGTGAAGAGGAATATGAGGACGAGAATATCAATAAATCCCCTCTCACATTTGAAGAAGTTTTATCAATATGTATTGATGTATTATAACAAATAAATCATGGCATAACGGAATATACAAATAACTCGTTGATCAGTACAACCATGATTTTTTTTAAAAATGGTTTTGACATCTTTTCTGAACCAACATTGTGTTATTTTTACCTAAATATACATATAAATGTCATGAATTGGTCCAAATTATCTACTAACAACTTTGGTTTTCCATAGGAACACCATTTTTATAAGTAGGTATCTAGAAGATCCCTTCCAACTCAAGGTTCCATTTGTTGATGTTGAAGTCGAAGAAATTGTCAAGGACAATATATTCAAGAGGTTTAAAACCAAAAGTGGAATAGTTACATTATCTCATTAATAAATAATAATGGGAAGATCATATTTGTCATCAATATTTGATATATCCACAATCATTTTTATAAAAATTATTTCCTAACCACGATTAAAATGATTAGAATCAATAAAATGATTGTATTTAAATATCATTCCTTTATAGATTACTATTCAATATGAAACCAAATTTTAATCTTTCCCAAATATTAATTGGAAGTTACATTCATGGTACCCCAAAGAATATAAATATATTCGGTGATTACGATCAATTTGAAAAACACTAGAGCTACATATCAATACACAATGAACCAAATATTCAAACCTTTCTTATGGAAGAACATTTAATCCCACATCAACGATCTGGTGGTCAAATCCCAATAGTGATCTATCCATATATTTCCAAACCTGAAATCATTTTAATAATGAAATGATGAGACCTTTTAGGATTAACCCCTTGAAATGAACTTCTAGGGTCACCATAGGGATGTTTCTCAATTACATATTATGTCAATGTGGAATTGAAGTAAAACCCAAGAATAGTAGGTCTATACATTAAATGAATCTTTATTGAAGTAATATATGCTTTCGAGGGCCTAAATGATTCCCTTCCTACATCCATCACTTAATCAAAAACCTTACCGTTAAATAGGTACTCATTTAAAAAATAAAAATGAATTGAATTAAAAATTAGTAGACTAGTGATGGTAAAGAATAATATGATAGGATCAAGAAACACCTTTTCAAAATACTAGTTATAAAAACAATTTTTGAAGGAAAGACACTTCTTCTACATGTGAATACCATATATCCATTACTATGTGATTTTCATGCATAATATAATGATGTCATGAATGAGAATATTTTCTACTATATAGGTATAAAAATGGTCAGTCATGAGATTTTTTATACAAATATAATTAAAAAATTATTTTTTTAATCCTTCCGATTGAAAAAATAGTAACTACCTATTGTGACATAATGTCCACCAAGACTCTCTTAATGACCATGTCATGTATATCATATATTTTCTAACGTTGAATGGATAATTATCATAGTGGGATATCATTCCCAAATAGGGTTTCAATCGATTCATAGAAAACAAATGAAAAAGTACATGCACTAGTAGATCTTCATAAAGACATTCTTATTACATACATTGAAACCGTGGATATTGAGTTTCTAGTGAAGTCATCTTATCTCTCCACGATATCCCACAAATAAAGGAGATTCACTATTTTAGATCATTAACAAAAAAATTGGGAAAAGAACAGTAACAAAAAAACTAATCAAATTATGATTGGGGGTAATCCTTGTATCTCATTCCAAGACATTAATATCGTATTACTTTGTATTTTCTGAAGTTTGAACAAAAAACAAGGCAAACTATCTGGACCACATTTAATGATCGAAATTGGCACTATAGATACTAGTATTCCACATCAAATTAAATGTTGATTTATAATTTATAATCAAGTAGATAAATGGAATATATTTGTTAAAAATGAATATCCTATTACTTTACATTACTATGTGTGATTTGATTATCTAATTCCATTCATATCCAATAATAACTCACATCTTGTGCTCATAGAAAACCCTAGAAAATATTAAAGATAATTTTCCTACGTAATTTCATCATCCAGATTGGGATAAAACATTAATTATAATTGTGCATTGTTGAATGGAATCACAATTAATTTGTTATATAATGGAAGATATCATAATGGTAAATTATATCCTTAAACAAGCTGATTTTTAAAATGGATGGATATCTACCATAATTGAGTACCTCCAAATTGGATTTCACCATCATAAAAAGGAGGAAATAATAAAATATGATAGCAGGATATCAACATTAATCTCTATAATGGATAATAATATTATATATTCACCTATAATTTAGTCTTTGAAAAATTTCATATCCCAACCTGACCTACCATGGCCCACATAGCCAGCATAAGGTTCGGTGTGACAACTCGAGGCCCAAACCAATAAATGTTAGATTGGTAAAAAAACATTGAGAATGATTAAATAATTTGGGAAATTCTAGTCTCACTTTTTTCATACAGACACACAACCATCTCCCTAAAGAAACTGAAAATGAGTATAATAATGATTGCAACATCTAGATTACATCCACATAAAAAATAAACTCTAGTGAATAAGACAGAGTATGAAAATATATTTCTACTACATAATCATAAAAAATACATACCAAACCATAAATGTATTCCCATGTTGATGACAATTAGTAAGTTGAGATATTTAGAGATCTCATCTGTTGATCTTTATGTCTAACCACCAAACATTGAAAAAAAACCAATGATTCACCAAGTTCCACCGATGATTCCATGAGTCTACATTTCACCTTTATAGGACATGGAATGTGTGAAAAAATCCTGGATCTATGATTATATACATTCATAGTTTGACCACAAAAAAAGGTAGAAATTGAAAGATAAAATAGATATTAGCTCAACAAATAATAAGAGGGGATTGAAAACCCAATACATATATATAGTTTTAAAACCCAAGATGAGGGAGAAATGGGATCTCATTTTATGTGACCCATGAAATTAAATAGAATAATAATATATCATAGATTGTATATATATGATTCCCATCATCCTATATAATATCCCGAGAATGTATACGGTGGGCCCCAGTCCTCACTATTGCATTGTACTACTAAGGGATCCACCACTATAGTGGAGAAAATGCTCCCATTAGAGTTAGATTATGAGGGGGTACCACTCCAAAGTTAGAGTAACCTCACACTACTATAGTATCATAACATACCAACTCAATCCATTTAATATGTATTAGGACATGTGCCATGGTGAGACAAAGGAATATAGACTGTCTGATTCATTCTGATGGTCCTACTCATATCCGGGAAATTTTCAAGAATCACATGAATAAGTGTTATGCTCAAAATACAAAATATCACATGTTAAATGAAAAAATAGAATTCTATCACTATATACATAGAAAAAAACTAAACATTGTATATTATTATGATAAAATTCGAGTCCTAAATTATGATATAAGATAGGTATAATTTATTTGGAGAGTTAAATAGCATGCACATCGAGTTATATGGCATGTTATCTAACCACACCAACTAGTAATTTTATCCACTAGACATGGCTTCGAATTCCACTTCACACTACATGCACATACAAGTTATACATGAAATATCTCATCCACTCAGGGCCAACCTATATCTTTCTATCCCTTGGTCGTGCACACTATCAATGATCTTGTACATGGTTGTTTATAGGTATCTTGTATGTTAATGAGTACATGGATGTGCATGTGCACTCTTTTACTCCCATTATTCCAATATATTTCAATTCCCATGTACATTCATTATAAGGCCCCGACCATAAACCTTACTTAATCTTGAGTTATTACAAGATTAGACATTGAGGATCTTTTCAGGTTTAGAGTTTTAGAGAATTAGATCATGAAACTTGCATTACATTCCAAATTTAAACAAAGTGGTTACATAAAAGACAGTATTCATTCTTCCCATAAACAGAAACATATTTAAAATAAAACATGGATTCTTTATTGAAACATCCTTGACACTATCATCACACCATGTACCTTTCCCTTGACCTGTGAAAAACATTTCAAAAACTTGGGATGAGCATAAAAAGCTCAGTAAGGGTTATAAAAAATATGGAAAGGAAACATGGGTACATATATACATAAGAATGAAATCATACTTTACCCATAAAACATAATCACATTAACATTCTTCATCAAATCATGAATAAATAATAGAAATCATAAAACATAAAGGTAACTTGAGGCGTTCATAACATTCTTACGTAGAGAGTAACCCTCTTGGTTACGTTTGGAATACCCATCACAGTATATTCCCTAAATCTATTCAGAGAAACCTTAACGTTACACTCCTTCGCGTTACCCAATGCATTGGAGAGCTATATCGGGCTCACCCGCCCTTAGTTTATCACGGAACCACCCGTCTTCATAATAATGCCCAAGAACCTCAACATTATCATATCACATAAAACATGCATAAAGGAAACATAACATTTCCACCTTTCAATCACAAGATATCAATACAACACATTGATATAAAAACATTATGAAAACCATTTTGAATACCAAAATAAATTAAAATTAAAACATGGTATTTATTTTTCTTTTAAAAAGAAGGTATGGCTTGTAGAGGAATCCAAAACTCAAATAACGATCACGGCAGTGGAGAAGTCGTTGTCGCCGCATACGTATGACAAAAACATTCCCTTTGGTCGTTTAGTAAAACGCTTCCTATAAAAAATATTCTTTTTGGATAAATGTAAAAGTCAAAGGGGTTTATACAACGTATAAAATAAGGTTGTGTATAAAACAAAATATGCCTCAATGAAAGGATATTGAGACGAAGTCCCATACAAAGACAGTATCCTTGGTTTAAGGATAAATCAATTACATAATTATGTTTGACAAATAAATACACCAAATATAAGTGGATATTAAGTGTAAAATAATCAAAGGTCATTCACACATATTCAAAGGATGGGATATTCAATAACTACATGTCGAACCCAAATAAATCGAAATTGGGTTAAGAAGTTCCTTTGACAGTCTAACGGCATCACATAAAAATGAGTTGATAAGAGATAAAAAAGGGTATCTCATCACTTGGACATAAAATTTATATCAATAAGGATATATGAGAACATATCCCAACATAACAATATGTAAATTAAAGACCCAACAAACGAAGTCTTTTAAAAAGAGGAGGGTGAAAGGTTCCCTTACCGACATGGGTATCTTTCGAAACATACACCTCATGAAAGAAAGACAATACAACATTGATGTAAATACTCATAAAAGAAAGTATATTACACAATGAGTAAAATAATGGGCAGTACATACACCACTCAAAGGAAATTGTGGCAAATGTAGCATAAATCTCACGGGAATAAAAGTGAGATGAAAAATCCCTTACGAAAACTCGGCAGCCTAACGGTGCCACCTAAAACTTACAAAAATGGGTTGATGAGATCAAATAGGGTATCTCATCATGTTAAAATAAAGTTTACAGAAAGATTAATATAAAAGAACATCCCAATAATAAGAAAGATGATCTTAGAAGGAATGACATAAAAGAGTGTACTTAAAAAGAAAGAGAGGAGTAGGATCCCTTACCTCAGGTCCGACTTGACTCGATTGTTCTTTAACGTCCTGAATAATAAACTCGAGTTAATTTAAACATTCTTAAGAACCTTTTTCTACTTCATTATTCCTTTTAGATCACTTATTTCCATGTTATAAACATTATGTAATCATTTAAATTAATAATGTTTGTTTTGTCGATATTTGGTTCTTAAGTCGAAAGTGGACTTCTTACAATTACATGTTGTTCGTGTGGTCAAATGTTCATTATATCCAGAATTATATTCATGATTTGGATATCATATATATAATATATATCCATAATATACATGTATTTATAATATTACATAATCATTTAGAGGTAAGAAATGAAATGCACCGTTCATGGAGACGGTAAGCCGTACGTACGCATGAACGCTACTTTCATTTCTATGTCATATTAATGGAATTAAAACTAAATGAGAGGTATGTATATTTTAATTCTAGAATAATATTCATCATTTAGATGTATCATTCATCATATATATCCATTATATACATGTACTTATAACAGTACATTACATTTGGGGATAAGAAATGAAATGCACCGTTCATGGAGACGGTAAGCCGTACGTACGCATGAACGCTACTTTCATTTCTATTTCATATTTTTATGGAAATGGAATAATAATGATATATAGGTATATTATAATTCCAGTATAACATCATATATAATAACTTTAAATCCGTCCTTTATACGTCCCACATATGGCATTAACAAATCACATCACTTTGAGGGGGCGGTAGTCCGCACTTCCTTAAATGAAGATATCACGTTTACCCATAATGGAAACCATAAAGGTATGCCAAAAATGAATAATACAGAAGCTTAAGGAAAACATAAACATATTATAAATCATATATAAATATAGTTTCATGTTAATGGCCACCTTTGAATGTGTTAAAAGAATGTTGAACAATCATCGTTTCGGGAGGCCGAAATTTTCCATCCACGGAAACAGTATGTTCTTTAACCATTAGATGTAGGTGTGTGAATGTTTAGCTCGAATACTTCTTATAGCAACATCCTAGTATATTGATGATACTTTATTTGTTACAAAATAAATTAATAAAAAGAGTTTAGGGGGTTGGAGAAGCAAAATATAACAAAAGGACTCAAGTGAAGACATTACCATAAAATCGGGTAACTCCCTTTGGTTTGAGCTCAAAGGCTTCCTCAGGAAGACTTCTGCCCAATGTGAGGCTTCAAGGAGTAATAGAGGGAAGTGGAGTGACAAAATGGGCAGGGTTTGGCTGAGCCAAAGGCTTTGGGAGTGTGGGTAAGGAGGTAGAGTTGGGGGCCTTTTATAAGAGGAGAGGAGGGTCACTCTTAGAAAGTAAAGAAAAAATCACATTATTTTAAAATGATATTCGGATTAAAGAGGTCACAAATTGATATAATTCGAGTATAAGTTGATAAGGGTTCGAAATCCACTCATAAAATAGGTTTTGGACACGTTTAGGTCTTAGATATTACATTATCTTTCCATTTTATTTAAATTGTTAAATAATGAGGTCATCGCTGCATCATCATGATGTCATAAATAATTTTATTTATTTAATGTCTAAAAATTATAAAAAAATACTATGTTGTAGGAAATATTTCTAGATTTCCAATGAATATTTATTGTCAAAAATCTGATTTGTATAACCCCATGTAAAATTTTTTTAGTAAAACAGTTCATGTTTGTCTCATTTTTACTTTAACTTTAAATAAAAAGATATTAATGTCATTTTCCAACCAAAGTTGATTCATGGGGTCCCCAAGTTGACCCATGGGTTATCTTGGTCAGCCATGACACACCCAATGAGGTTAGGACATGTTTCCAGATCATTTCATATTATTAAAACATTATTTTTACCTTAAACTACACTAATTACCTCTAATCGCGATTAAAAACTTAATAAATTACTATTCACCAAAAAATTATTTTTATCCCATTGATCAAAATTTTACTTCTTAATGACAACCATGTATGTCAAAATTTTTAAATTAAAAACACAGAGATGGAAAAATTTCATTTAAATGGAAAAATCAGTTTTTATAAGTACCACTTAGTGGTTTCACTATTCAACAAAAATTGAAGTTTTTCAGAAAAATCCCAAAAATTTACCCTAAGATATATTTGATATTACGAATTCGAAAATGAAGTCTATTTTAAAAAATTCAGAACATATAAGTCACATTAATTAATTTAATAATTAATTCCCACTGTCAGAGCAAATAGAGTGTATTTATGAAACAATAAGTACCAAAAGATTGAGACTAGTTTAAGTCTAATTTCAAAGTGAAATTAATTCCAATGAACACTATTGGATTTAATGGTAAAATTATATTCTAATTTCACTTTAAAACCAATTAAAAAGATAATCCAATCATATAAATAAATTATATTAAAAAGAGGTTTTGAATTAAAATACAACGTTTTCCACTATTCATTAAAAAACGAACATTATCAGAAAGATACCAAAAATTTACACAAAGTAAATTTTGATGTCCCAATTCTTAAGAAGAGTTTTATTTGGTCCAATAGAATGTATAAGAGTGAAAAAAACTATATTTAATTATGGTTCGCCATCAAAAGGTGATAAGTGAACCTTTAGTGAAAACTACGGCATATACGCCAAAAATTGAATTCTTTCCGTATATTAAGCCTTTATCTTTTACTGGATAAATGTAAAAACATCTAAAAATAGATATAATCATATTTTAGTTATTTCTATCCATTCTCGCCAATACAACGGCTACATGTTCACTACCATTTAAAATAATATTATTTTATTATTATAGTGCAACGTAAGATTCCCATGAAACTCGTTGTTGCGTGTTGGGTACGCCATTGAGCATAGCGTCCCCTTTAAAGTCATAATAATATTTTATTCACAAATATGGATAAATATGAAACTGTCATATTCTTTATTTACCTGGTGTGTTACATTCATAGTACACATCAACCCACCATCACATGTTAAAATGGAATGTGGTGGGTCTATAGGGCATGTGATATTTATCTTCACTGAAAACCCTAGCCATTGTAGTTGGGGTACTACATGGTGTGCCTTCATTCAAATTAGACCCCATATAATTAGGATTTTCAAAGAATTACAATCAGTCATTATAAAACCATAGATCATCTTATTACAATATAATCAACTATTTGACCTTTGGAAACCATACCATAACACATTCGGTCATCGATTTACTCCATTCACTGCAAATCAGATTCAGGTCAGCTATAATCAAACTATCTCTCACCGTTTAGCACCAACAATCACAATTATAGACCCAATATCCAATAATTAATAAACCACTACCCATAATATATCCCTATCGATATGTGAATATCCATTTGATATGTTGTTACAATAATATCTATAAATTTGGGTGTCCTTTAATGTTATAATATTCCTTGACAAAATCGATCCATTACTGCATTAACCAATAGAGATTTACATAATAAAAAATGGGTATTAATGGGAATAAATCAAGTAAATAAATAATTTTCAAGATTTTGTAACCAAAAATCACATAACCATTGAATACAAGAGAGATAATATGGAATAGAAAATACAAATTGATTTTATCAATTCATTGTTTCTAAAAAGTTTCAAAAGGAGGGTGTCAAATCATCGATCAATTTAAGGGTTATATGAAAATCCATGATCATCAATGAGAAGGGGATGATGTCATAAATAATTTGTGATTCCTTGAGTTAGGTCAATTGTTGGTGAGGATTTGGTTCCAAGGTAATGAATATGATCTGTTGTAATCATTGTCCGCCTCTCAATTCACATGGATTTAACCACCGTCATTCTCCAATTCTGGACATAAAATGATAATCCATTTCTCCAGCTAATCTCATAAGGTTATGTGTATGTTTCTATATATTTTATATATTATAATATTCCTAGAAGGGTAATTTTATTTTTTCAGTTAATTAAAATAAATGAAAAAATAAATTATTTTATTAAATGAACAATCTAGTAGTTTCACCCAATAGAACATCTAATGCGTACCAACCTTTTGTCTCACATTTGAAAAAACATGCAATTTGGATTCATATGTTACCTCATATTTCCTATATGAGGTCTCTAAAAATGGACAATCCATTTAAACCAAAATTATTTACTCATGTTTGTTCAAATATATTAATATTTTTAATATATTTATTTTAAGACCCCGAGACACCCAAACACTATTCCAACTAGATGGATAAATTTTTATATATATGTTGAAGTATTAAAATTACTAATCTAATAAATATGAAGTCATTATATTCTCCCGTACCTCCATAATTTATTCTGCTAAAAATAAAAATCTAAACAAGATGTTTTGTATAATGAGTCTATATCTTACTCTCATTACCCAAGGTGCTCTACTATATGATACCATGTTACCAAAGCACATGAACCAATTGGATGGTCAATACATGACGGATTATTGCATACAGATCCATTATCACAACTTGGAACTCCACAATGGTGGTCCCAGACTTCATGTCCATCTCACCCTAGTTAATATAATTCATAAGATCATCCACCTATCTTATATGCTATGACTCATGGAAGACATTGTGCACTCAATCCAACTATGGGATCAAAGCTAGTAAATATGTATATGGTCCAACACTCCATAGGATCATGAATGATTAGATGGATCTTAGTGATATTTTTTATACCTAACCAACTGTCAGAAAATATTATTTCTATAAATTATTAGGAAATCATTTTCTCTATACATCAACACCAAGGTACTAGGACCTCGATTTGAATAATATTTCAACCAAAAATGGGTTGTACTCATATTCTCACAGACCACTATAAATATCTCTATTATTTCCTTTTCTATCTATATCCCAATGGGATATGTCTTGAAAATCTTATTCCATTGTAACGGTGACCTACGAGGTCTTCTATAAAGGGACTTTAAGGTTACACTATAACAGTAGAGTTTAATATGTTATTATAAGAAAACTCAACTAATTGAATGTGATCCTCCTAGCTCTGACTAATGTTAAACATGGGAACTCTCATCATATACACCAACATATAGATGGTATTCTTTCTCTAGCCATCCTTCTATAGATGAATTACTATACTCATTTGCAACTATGTCACATATGCCTCTTGTAGGCCTCTATACAACCATGAAAAGAACCAAGAATCATCATTAGAAAAAATATTTGATGGGACACCATGAATCTTGATGATCACCTTCACATAAAACTACAATAAACTCTTATATGAATGGTTGTCTAGGATAGTGACAACGTTTACTAGCTTTACGGGTCATTATGAAGTTTTTAAAATAGTTTCATGACCCCTGAGTATCTATCAATGCCCCATCATAAGTTTCATTGATATTAAATACCATTTCCTCATCAGGATATCAATATAGTTTCTCAATCCTTCTTGGACATGGTGCTTAGTCTTCACCAGCTGACATGTGTGGAATTGGTAGATGAACTCAAAAATGTTTCACCTTATTCCAACCGACCCAAACTACCTCTAAAGGTTATTGTACATATTTTCCTTTGAAGGATATATGACCAAGTGGGATGTGTTAATCTCACTCATAACCTCTACTCATAATGTGACTAAAACCACCATCCATATTTAATAAAAGATGATGAGGCCCCCTTCTTCAGAAAATCCATATATTGAATCTCAGAGGATATAAAGTCACGGAATACCTTATAATTGATGACTCCCAAATGAGTCTCTATCATAGTATGAATATGTGGATGAGTCGCCACCATTTATTAAATTAAAATTTCACCATCCCCTAAATTCACTTCTTTTGAAATGAATCCAACTACATTTTTTCCACCTCCACCATGTAATAACGAGACTTCATGATAAGGTTATATACAACCATGATTCATTTCCAATGAGTATAGACAACATAAAATTCATATTCATATAGTAAATCTAAAAAAATATCATTATTGGTATCTAATACCACTAATAAATGTTATCCCTTGAGATATTAGTGGTTTGACAAGACAAAAATTATACTCAAAAAAAATAAAGTGTCTCTATATCAACAATGTGAAGACTACCACATCAAACTATAGGGAATGAGTCATTTAGTTATTATCATGAGGTCTCATCTTCCTCTAACCATATTAGATCCCCTCCTCCCTCTCCATCAACATGAAATTGATCCCAAATCAGTAGGTAGGACAATGAAATACAAACTCAACACCTTATTATGGTAGTCATAATATAAGAGGACTAGTTATCCTTAGCCTATCCTACTTAGAGGCTCTCTAGTGCTTCTTGTTTAAGATAAATGGTATCTATTAAAATGTTATAGTGTCCAATTGGGTAGAAATCCTAGATAAGTCTGCAAGAAACCTCTAATTGTACCCCATGAAGACATGAAACCTCCAAACCAGTGACACACTATTGGTTGGATCTATAGAAAGAACCACATTAAACATCACTAGGACCAAATTTATATAGTTTTAAGAAATGAAATTACCGAAATAATGTTACTCATGGGTCTGAAACATTCACTTTTATTTCTTATCATAATGTTATTTATCCCAATGTATACTGATAAACATCCTCAAATTATTTTTAGGATTCTCCTCTAACACAGAGGGAATGAGTATGTCATCAATTAAGATAACAAAAAATTGGACCACATATGGTTGGGTGATTTGGTTTTCTGGATCGATGTATTCATTGTGTGGGATTTTACAGTAAAAGGAATCAGTAGGAACTCATAGTTTCTGTAGTGACATTAAAATTCCATAATCACAATATTATCCTTCAAAACCCTCAACTAGTGGTAGCCAGACATGATATTGATATTCGAAAACCAAATCACTTCACTAAACAAGTAAAAGAGTTATTAAAATATCATAAATCGATATTTTTTCAGTATCATTTCTGGTTTCAAGAGAAGATAGTCTACACACACCCCAAATATCTAATATTCCTTTTTTGTTGAGAAAACTGGATCTTCCTGGTGTGGCACACTAGGATTTGTGAAACACTTCTCTTGAATTTCCACTAGCTTCACCCTCTACTCCCAGAGCTTAGTAGGGGAAATTATATATTCTTTAAAATACTTTAGAGAAGGTAAAATCATAAATAAATCTATCACTAGGAGGTAGTCTTACAACATATGAGGGGATGATGTACGTATATATTCCATCTCTATAAAAGGAATCCTAATGCCTAATAGTCTTATTGAACTATAGAACAAAGTCCCCCACTAATGGGTAATGGGTTTCAACTTCTAACTCATACCCCCCCCCACATAACCATGAGATATTTCTCACATGAAAAGGTGAACCTCATCCCATCTGACCATATGAATCAATCTCATTGGTGATGAAAACCAATATAGTGTAAAGCCATGAATATATAGTACATAACTAATCTAAAATCATAATTTTACATGATTATGACCCTGATGATCCATGATAAACCCTCTCCACCAAATGCGAACTCTAATTTTTGGTTGATATGATATATCGATGAATCATATCCAATAGAAACCTATTAAAAAATATATTGGGTGAAGCGATCACTAAGGATATATATCTTTCAAATCAGGAACATGGAAATGAATGAATGAATAAACCATATGTATAATAGCACTAGGTAAAGAGTATAAAATATAGATTTCAAACTATGAATAATCTCATTTGTAGATTGTTTTTTTCCTCCAAAGCCTATGGCTTCCCATGACATCAACTGCTGGTTCAATATTACTAGATTGTGATAGATGGGGGTTGTTGATGAGACATACCATAGAGTTTACATCCACCTAAAACACATATCTATAGGGATCAACCTATAACTCTTCTGACCCCACCTCAATGGGGGTCATCATGACTACATCTAGAAGATCTGTAATCTTAGTGTGGCTTCTTTTAAAGTGGTATATCCACTTAATGCATATCTGGCTTCGTATAAAGGGGTGTAAAATCATGTTCCATGTGAACCCTACCATCAAAAAAATATCTTTATCCCTCACATGCAAAACTTGATCATCCATAAGATCCTATATCTAGATATCCATGTTTTTATCTCTGAGAATGTAATGTATTCTTAATCAATACTTGTAATTTTAATGTCTTCTAGCTACTGAATATGACTCAGCCACTTGATTCCCAATCCCAACTATAATTTCATAATATCCATAATATATAAACCTCTCAATCACCATACTATTATTTATCACTATAACATTTGATTTAAGTCACCTGGATACTATATTAGAAAAAATATCTATATAGATACCTTTCTAAAAAAAAATTTCCTAGAAAAATTCATATTGCATAAGATGTACGGAGTAAAGTATGAGGAGATTGAATATCCCAGACCCATGGAGAAGGACTGCTCAAATAACAACTTTATGATTGTTTGAGGATTAAATATGATTAAATGATTTTACCAATAACTCAAGATATCCCTCCTCTACTAGTGGGTTTTATTTTCCATGGATCCTCAGTGATCTCTGATGTTGTAACTGATGTAAAACAATAAGAATGTTGGTATCAGTGTCCTACCCATATAGGAAAAAACAACTTCTAAATTGGTGAGGGAACTAATTCATTCACACATTGAGGAAACACCCATTGAGATATACCATTATGTAAGACCTCATCACTTGACAAATCATTATTATGAACCTATATCAGTAATCAAGATGACTATCCAAGTGGAGGAATCCAGAAATTTATCAAGTCATTTTATAGTTATATGAGCATATATATATATATATATATACAGTTTTGACTCGATGAGGGATGTCAAAGGACTGATTCGTATATGAATTTTCTATAATTTTTTCCCATCATGAAATGTCGCAACATTTTGAGTCAATAAATAGGTTTTCAGTGTATTAGTTAATGGAAACATAGTTATTCACAACAACACTATATTCTATGTCTGAAGAGATACACTCTGTAAACTCAATAATTATTTCCTTATGTTCCCAAACCCATCATCAATATGGGTCTAACTTCAACACTAAGATAGGGAAAAAATTCTTTAATTCATCTTAATCATTTTCTGATCCACAATAGCCCACCTGGTAGACAAATGGCCAAGGGTGATAACACCATGGACATATTTAATATGCTAGGGTATTAAGACCTGATCATAAAAGGAATAAATGAAAGGGGAGGTATTACCAAATATGTCTTTCTGAACACATAGGACCATCTCTATAAAAATTTTGAGGAATATAATACATACTACAAAATCTATAGTACAAACAAGCAAGAAATAAACTATAGAGAAAAAAATATAGTAAAAAAATGTAAATCTAGGGCAAAAAGAGGAAAAATACACGAAAAACTCGAAATTTTGACCCAACATATTGAAAACACGAAAACGGGTGGTTGAAGAGATACAAAAGCCTAGTCTACATGTTTGACCATCAAATGTAAAAACTTCACCAAAGTATCCATAAGCTCCACTGATGTCACTTCTAATCTTCTTTCCATCTCTATAAAATAGTAAACATGTTGGAAAATCCAATGTTTGGAAGATTATATACATACTAGGTTGGATTCTATGAAATCCAAAAAGGATGAAATTTAAATATTCAACTAAAATCATCACATCTCGTATAAAGAGGGAAATAAAATCCTAATAAATATATACAATCATAACTAAACTAAAAAAGATAACAGGGGACTCCAAAACCATATCACACATATGAATACTGATTTTACCTATATTTTTAATATTATATATCTAATTTATTGTATCTCTTACATCCTCAAAACAATATGTCTGATGTCTGAATGGAATCTCCCCTTACTGCTATGCTCCACAACCAAAGGAACCATATCCCTAGGGTAGGACTCACACCCCTCTGATCTTTGAATAGATGTAAAGTACCACTCCATAGATTGAGGACATGGGACCTACTATAGTTAGGGTAGTACTGAATCTACTATGTAATGAGTATTGGGGACTCATTCCCTAGTATATCAGGTGAATACTGACCCTGATATGACTTCACTGATCCTTCCCTAATCACTTTTATCATCAATTATCACATGAAGAAGAGTCAAACTATTAAAACCTCACATCATTTCTAACATTCCACAACATAGGATTTCATTAAATTATATGTGTAAAAACATTGGAGATGTGCTACTGGGGGGATATTCAAGTCCTGAAAAAAGATATATATAAGAAAGAATTTATGAGGAAAATTACCATGTGTGTATATGGGGTCACATTGTGTGTGACCTTCCCTCATTACATGGATGTGTTATCCCTAGGACAAGGATTAGAAATACTAATCACACTACACTGAGTTTAGTTATTCTACAATGTGTATCTCAAACACATAGTATCGACTTGTTTCCTACCGGCCTATCCACATTTACATAGGCCCAAGACCGTGTACATAGTCATGTCTGGGTATACTGGTCATTCCCATGTGTATAATCATTCCCATGCTCTTTGGAGGTTCCCCTGTTCCTGGACATATCTATGCATATGTTCCCCCAATGTAAATTCTTACTCTCCTGCACATGGTCTCACATCATTTTTGGGTCCATACTAAATGGGATATTTATCTTCCCCTAAAAATAAATAAGTTTCTACTAGGTAACTACTTGGAATATTTTATAATGGGCAACCTTATGTGTAGTCTGGTTTATCATCGTATGACAAGTCACACATCACGTCAACAGTAGATATGTTATTTTCCTACAAAATCCACCATTTTACTTCCTAAAAATTAAGGAAACTTTATCCGACCAGTGATCCCTTACATCCATTCACTGAAAATTATAATTCGATCACCCGAAATCAAACTGTCAAGCCTCCAATAGTGCTTCCCATTTCTACATCAGAACCTAGATCCATGATTATATAACCTAATACATGTAATACATCCAAATCTATCCATAAATCACCACCCCACATATCATTCATAAAAACACCACATCGTTGGGTATTCAGTCACACTAAAAGCCATCTCAAAAATGTCAAACCATGATAATGTGGGCCAACGGTGAAGAAAACAAAGAAAACTAAGTAGAAATGAAAAAAATGAAGTAAATTCATCATTGTGTCTGTGTACTCAGCAATATTCATGTAAACATGGTATAAAAGGATGATATCATCTAATATAAGATAAACATTTCTTTAAATAATAAAATTCTCTATTTAGAAGAATGTTAATGGTGTGAAATATTATATCAAAAAATTTAATCCTGAAAATCCATACAAGACAATAAAATGGGGGAAATCCTTAATTAACATACTATAGGTAAATTTTGTATAAATAATAGGTAAAGAGTGGGGTCCATAGAAATGAAGAAGATCTATTGTGTTCATTTTATATCTATCAATTCACCATGATCAGATTTCCATCATTATTCTATCTTGATCCACCAATGAAGAAATATCCTTGAACATATATAATCTCATAGGGCTGTGTGGCAATCCCAGAAGATTTTATATTATGACATATTTATAGAGAGGTCATTAGATTTGGTCATTCACATAAAATAAATAATTTATTTTCTGATTTTATTAAATGCACCAACCAATGGTAACCTTCCACTAAATTTCTAATGAATACCTACCTTATGTCATGGTTAGGGAAAAACATACGTTTTGGATTCAAACATGATCATAAATTTATCACCCAAAATCTTTAGTAATGAGGGAACCATTTAATCCAAAATTATGTGCACACATGCATTAAAATATATTAATATTTGTATTATATTAATTTAAAGGTCCTGTAAGAATGAAAAATCATGCAGACATGGGGCTCATATCTAGATATATAAATATAAATATTCAAATACGTTTTCCAACCATAGAAAAGTGGTTACTATTCTTCACCTAGGCATTTATTAAGGGGATACACTCATACTTATGTAAGAATTCTATATAATTTCATGTTGTGTCAATTAGTTTATGAACAACAATTCCCATTAATCTAGTGTCTCATTTATTTTCAACATTTAATGATACATGATTCTATAGAATTCTTTAAAAAATTTAATTCTTATCAGAAACATGGATCCTTTATCCATCACCCCCCAGAGTATCTATATACCACCAAATATTCATCTTAATGTAATATTTATATATATATAATTTATTTAATATTTTTTATATCACCTAGAAATATCTAGATAGTTCAAATTCATCCATCCTCTCATATAAATCTTCCCTATGAGGGTGATGGAAATATCCCATCAAAAATTTTGTTATAGGGTCATCATCAGGTTTTTAAATATAAACACAAATGACAAATTTGGGGTCCCCCATATGATAATAAGGAATATGGATCCAACTTATAATATTACAAAAATAAATATTTTTTTTCCATAATATGAAATACAATTTGACTATTTATCTGACAACAATGATGATACAAATAGAAATCTAGATGATTCTAATAAAACACTATCAAATACACTCTAGAAAATTGTGCATAATGATGAGATATTTTGGACCAACAAACATATTGATGATTTGCAGTCCTATTTCAGCATAACCAACACTAAGATATAGGAAACCCCATATTTTTCTTTATACATAATAATTTTTTTCAACCCAACAATATCTAATTACATTAATTCTAAATTTCCATTTTTATCTAGTTATCCCTCACTGGAAATCTGAAAAGTTATTGGATGATTGGTAGTTTATGGATGAAATAAATTTATACACCTAACAACATTTCAATGTTTCCAAAAATTGTGAAGAATATAATTTAAACAAGATTTTTCACATCCGTTCATTCCTTCATGTCGAATTGGTGCTAGTTCTATAGACCCCCGATGAAACCAAGGAATAATCCCCAAAATCTTGAATCAAAATGTCAAGTACCTTATGTAATAGACAAGGTGTACTCCAATGACATATATTAAAAGATTAAAATATATAGAGATTTTATCATACACCCTTCCAATGAGATATTTATCAACAAATATTTCATGGAATTTATATCCATGGCCTTGGCTGTAAGATATTGAAAGGAAGAACCATTATTCATTACTATTTGACCATAATCTACATCAACCATTGGAAAAATATATAAAAAATTAAAATTAAGAAATGAAAATTTATGTATATAATGAAATTAAAATTATTTGGAAATATATCGGTCATGTGACATTAAATTTTACAACATCATGGTCTTAACTGTAGTAATTCAAACTACCTTTGACATGTCCAAGCCTCATGATGTAAAATAGTATCATGAATTCTCCATCACAAGTTAGAAATCATGTGTAGTGCATCCAAAACAATCCTTTTTTATTATTAAAAAATCATAATAAATATTTTATTTTTTCTTATTTCCCACACTATGGATAACTCACTTTATCATAGAGGTTTGAGATGATTATTCCAATTATCTGATTGAGATACTTTGATGAATAGTCGGTACATATTACATGAGGTTAAAAATCATAGAGTGGCCTCCCATTAATAAAAAAATATTTCCCTGAATATGATCAAATTATATGACAATAAATCTCCAATAAGTTTGTGTGTAATTATTATCATTTTGATGTGAGACATTGTGACTCCTATATTATTTATATTGGGATCGATTGTAAACTAAAATATAAATAAAATTACCTTATATTAATTATTATTTTGAGTATTTCAATCCTTATATAAAAAAAATATCCTACACATAAAATGTGGATCAAAACTAAATATTCATGGTCCTTGATTTAAGACCCTTAAGCTCACAACATTAAAATCCCAACCTCTCAACTTCTAACTACTTGGTGGGGTCGATCTAGAATTACATTAAATTTCCCAAGGTGGCATGTTCCCTTTTAGTATAACTATATTTACATAATTGAAAAATCTATATAGAATCCATTGTTTCCTTTTTGTTCCATGTATTATAATTTCAATTCCCTAAATTCATATAATTAGATCTATTTCTTTGTAAGGAACATCCAAAAAACGTGTGGATTGAAACTCATTCAAATGAAATATATAGTGATGACCTGATTATTTATCCTAGGTCCAGATACAAAATAAAATTTTTCACATCCCATATATTTTTAATACATACATATATATATATATATATTAATGGGTTTACTTATACATAATAATGTGTGGTCATATTCTCCTTCATAAGTGGTACATATTGATGCATGTACCACTTATCCTAGGCCCATTTTATATTTCAATAAGATTTCTCCTTTAATGTATGAGTTAGGCCTACATAAGATAATTCTACCTATAACTATGTATCTAATTGTTCATTTTGTAATGAGATATTTAGTGATTCATGGATTCATAATCCTAATCCCACAACGAAAAAAATGAAAAAGGCACATTTTCCATGCATATAAGGAAAAATAAGAAAATAAATTCTTACGATCACCATGTGGAGTTTAGTCTCATATTAATATAAAAAATATCTAAATCATGGATTATTAATTTATAAATTGTTACATCATTCAATATGAATATCTTTTTTTTCATAAATCCCATTATATGTATTAAGAAACTCTAATCCTCACAAACAATCATTTTGAAGAGGTAACAAAACCACATGTCTATATTGGATAGATTGATTTTGACTATGAAGGTTACGCCCATAATATAAATTAGTATTTATGCCCTGGTCACACATCCTAATTTAGACGAATATTCATTTTTATTATAAAATAAATATTTTATATTATTCCTTGAATGTAACTTATTATAAGTATCTTTTAGAACATGTTCCATGTTTATTCCTTACATACCTATCCTAAGATATTACCTTATTTTTGAGATACCCAAGATTATGAGTTGCAATGTATCTCCCCCATGCTCAAATGATTTTGGAATATATTTGGACATTAATCCCAATTTTAGTTATCATTCCTATTTTATATGCCTGATTACTATGACCATAGACTATGGGATCTCTTTCATAGGTCTAGTTCCACATGACACCTTCCCACCTTGAATATATATTGCACAAACAATGATATAGTTACTATTTTTAAAATCTTCAAGAATATTTATGTTTAACTTTTACTCATATCATATCTCTGATGTCTTAATCAACACTATTTAATCATTAATTGAATCATTCCTCTTAGTTTAATTTTTTATAAAAAAATTAGAAACTGGAGTGGGATGAAGGTTGTAACAGCATACCTAATTCAACCTGTCTTTATTGATTGAGTGTGTAATTTTTTTTCCACAATTACAAATGTTTATTCTACTATATTAAGTCTCCACCTAAATAGCATATTCTATCCCTCGATTAAGTGTGGTAAAATCTAGATTACTCTCATCATTATCAATCAATTGATTATCTTAATATATATATTCTATATCAAATGAATATTATATTCCCAATCATAACCAATTAAAATTTATGATAAAAATAAAGTTTTTTTACACATTCAATAATACAATTATTATAGTAGATACAACATCCTTGACACTATAAACTTTTTAATCATGAATATTTTTAGGAAAACAACCATTGATAAAAACTATATGACCATAAACTATTGAAAATGATGTCCTAGATGTCAAGTACTTAAACATCTCATGGCAGGAGACATAGGAATCACTAAAATGACAAACTAAATATGAAATTTTAAAATAAATTTTTTCTCTCCAATATCTAGACACATAATTTATATAATCTTGGAAAAATCAATAACATCAAATAAAAAACCCACAGAACATGTTTTGTTAAAACCACATAAACAACATCATAAGAAAAGGAAAATTAATTATTTTTATGTTTCTCCATATAATAATTATACAAAAAATAGTATGTTGAGAATGAAATTGAAAAACTTATTGGCGAGGCATACGATCCAAAAAAATATAAAACGTATTCTCACTAGGTTTATTGGCCTAGAAAATAAAGAGGATCCTTCTACTAGCGAGACACCTCCAAAGACCACTAGAAGATTTAGAAGTGAATTATAGTTACCTTAATTTTCCTTCTAATTATGATATTTTCATTTTTAATGAATCCAACTATAAGGGGTAGGGGGTTTCATTTGGAATTAATAAAAAATTCATTCTCCATAAGTTGTCGTAGAATTCATGATTTGATACTCACTAAGATAACACAATTGAAGTAAGAGTACAAAATTATCCCAATTCATTAATATAAAGGAAATTGTATTTCCATATTTTATAAGACTACACACAAAAAAATTGATGGGGATTAAATAGAATCAATTCTTGAACTAGTTATGCAGTGGTGACAAACACCCATTGAGATTAGAGATAAAATTTATTAAATGTTTGCGAATAGCATATCGACACATTAAAACCCACTTTTTGGAAATCAATCAAGAAAATTTTTAAACCAAAAATAATATTTTCGTGTAGTATACACCATATCTAATGAAATTGTTTTCTTATAAATCATTTATTTGACCACACTCAGAGAAAAAATTAACATACAGATCAAATATTCTGACCAATTGTAGATAGGTTTCATTTTATCCTTGAGATAAATCAACTAATTCAAAAATTCCTAAAAGAATTTTCAAAGTTCATATAAATAAACAATATATATGTGAACCATCGGTCAAATATTGTTTTGATGTGGTGATTTTATTCCCACTCTATAGAAATTTTATTAGTTCATGAAGTATTGCAACATGTTTGGAAATCCCATGTCATTTACACCTCAGAAGGGGTGATTTTCTCTAATACCCAACAGTTTTATAATATTATATTTTGAAATTAAAAAATATGAATATCAATCTTCCCATATATAAATTTCATTTGTTCTATAAGGACATACATTTTATTTCTCTATATGACACAAAAAAATGATCTACTGTGGCATGTTCCTTTTCAACCGGTTATTTTAGGAATTCAATTATACAATTATTTTAATGAATTAATGTATTATAAATGAAATAACATTTTCATATGAATATATTTATTATTATGATATTTAATTAAGGAGAATACAAATATTAATTTTGTAATTTTCATCCATTAAATTTTATAACATGTATGATTTAAATGACAATTAAGCATTACTCCTTTTGATAATATAGACATTGTACAATTAGAATAATAGTTAGTATATATTACGGGTTATGATAGATCTTAATTGACAGAAATTAAATAAGAGATAGACATAACTAGTATGACTGTACCAAATTAATCCAATTTATCATTGTTTCCAATAGAGATGACATCACATGGATTCTCCAATGACCAAACCCAATATGAAATTCAACAACTAAATAATGAGGGGAATTGGTTGGGGTAAAAGGTATAGATTATGAATATCACTAGCAAAACCATGTTCATTTAACCCCTCCTAGAATGACTCAAACTACAAACATTACACATTAGTTGTATGCATGCATAATAAGGGGCATTTTATATAGGCCCTAATAACATGATTTTTCTCTGTTCTTTATTTTAGAAATTATTATATAAAAATTTAAATATTATTAATTTACAAATGAAAAAATTATGAATTTGATAAAAATTATATTTTGATACATTGAAACTAAAATAAAATTTTTTGGAAATATATAGTTTCAATCAAGGCACTCTTTTTTATATATTCACAGACTTTTTGGAAATAAATTTCATTTTAATAAAATATTATTATTAAATGATATTTCTAAAATAAAAATAATAATAATTTTATGAATCCAAATTTAATTTTTGTAATGGTTTGAAAAAAGTTATCATCATAAAAACACATATTTTTCAATTAATGGGTATTTTTAATTTAAATTTGAAAATATTCATTTTTATAGATTTTTTATTAAAAAAATAAATAAAATGGTATGAATCATCACATATAAATTATAAAATGGTTAAGTATTAATATTTTTTTTTCAAAAAATCATATTTTTTGGTTAAATTTAAATATGGTATTAATGTCCCATATGTATTATTTCATAATAAAAACCCAAACATAATGTAATAAAAACAAAAAAGTACTTCTATTACCAATATTATTGTTCCACATAATATAATTTAATTTTGATGTTATTTGATTATTTTTACAACCCTAAATGAATCCTCTATAACCTATATTATATTTTAAAATTATAAAATTTATTCTTTAGAAGCATGAATATCATCCACATAATCATGCCATTAATTATAATTATCTCTATTCAAATCATCATAAAATATTTTAATCAGTATTTTTTTTAACTATAGGAAAAACTTTTCACAATTTGTGGTTTCTATTATTTCATAATATATTTTCCAAAACATTAGCTTTAAAACAAATAATGTATTCACTTATTTTATCCATAATAATCTATAGAACCACGCATTCATCTTCCATAAAAACCCATTAAACCAATCATTAATTATTTCTACCTCTCTAGTTCAATTAAATTGTGTTCCCATGATCCTAAAATGTTTCCCCAATGATTTGAGAAGTGCACTATTAAAGTGATTAATACTATCCTCCTAAAAATTCAAAAAAATTATTTATATTATGCATTTTTATTTAATATATTTCATTTTATAATATGTTTTTAATTTTTTATTATTTTTTGTAATATTTACAAGTGATTATAAGCCCCTTTAACTCTCGTTAATCACTTCATGAATATTTTTGTACCCCGTTATGCTACCTAAATTATCATTGGATTTTTCATTCCAAACATTTTTTAGTTAATGCCCAATACCATTTCCACACAATGTTATTCACCTTAGACTACCTATCAATCATTTATTGTATAATTATATTAATATAACCCACAACCAATAATAGTGGGATTAAAATTGATAAAATATATCCTAATGATGCATAATCTATAAGGAACACTTCTTCATGTAAGTGATATGAATTTTATGGACGGTTCTATTATTATATAGCCCTCTGTTGTAGTGCTTCATGTTTTTATCTCATGAGATTCATTGCATAGTTCATATGAAGTACTATGAGAACACTATACAAAAATCCATTTGGGTTTATCCTTGAGTTTTTTATGATGTCTTATTTATTTTGTTTCCACATTCATATGGTGTCTTTATGCTTTCATCTTATATAATGATTTTATAATTGAGTCTATGATTCTAAACAAATATGTTTCCTTTATTTTCATATTGACTCAAATATACTACTTTACCATATGTGATTCTTCGATTAATCCCTTATTACGGATATACCCTAATGATTTCAAAAAAATCCCTTTATGGGACACTCCCCCACATCCACCTATATAGGGTTCTATAATCAATCCTCCATCACCAATTTCATCCACTATCCATTTTAATTTTACCCTATCCCTCCTTTTTCTAATAAAATCATGATATTCAACAAAATTATCCATTTCCATCAAGGAATCCTACTTAGGTGACCCACCCCTAATTTCCATCCACTGGGGCTGATAACTATGAGAAAGCCCCCACATACATTTGGGAAGCTAACCATGCCTAAGCCCTATCATATCTTCATGATTCTATCAATGTGTAGTCCTAGATTCCATTCCCAATTCTTGAAATACATAGGCTTTGTTACGTGTTATTTAGATATGGTATTTTGGAAACCTCCCAGAGGTTCAATCCAGTTATCCATTCCTATATTTATTCCCAGAGACATGTGGTGGATTATGCATTGGTAGATATCCAAATGGATGTTTGGGCTTATTCTTGGTTAGTGGACCAAATAGATTTAATGTGGGGCTAAGTATACTAAGAAGGCAGCTTAGATCGAAATGGATAATCTGGATGAATGTCAAGATCTAACTACGACATGGTAATCTGTGGTAAAAAGGTGGGGGATGGTCAATGAAATGGGTTATAGCGGATAGATCTGAACACCCTATAGAGGTTGATCTAGGGGGATGTTTCCCATAATGGGAATATGTCCCAACACGAGGGTATATACCTATAAGGGAGCACCATGGTATCCCCATGGTTGGGATTGAACCTTATGAAGGCTTCCTGTAACACCCCATGTAAATAAAGAATATGACATTCTCATATTTATCCATATTTGTGAATAAAATATTAATATGACTTTAAAGGGGATGCTTTGCTCGATGGCGTACCCAACACGCAACAACGAGTTTCTTGGGAATCTTTCGTTGCACTCTAATAATAAAATAATATTATTTTAAATGGTAGTTAACATGTAGCCTTTGTATTGTCAGTAATGGATAGAAATAACTAAAATATGATTATATATGTTTTTTAAATGTATTTACATTTATCCAATAAAAGATAAAGGCTTAAAATACGGAAAGAATTCAATTTTAGGCTTTTATACCCTAATTTTCACTAAAGGTTCACTTATCGTCTTTTGATGGAGAACTGTCATTAAATATAGTTTTGATCAATCTTATACATTCTTTTGGACCAAATAAAACTATTCTTTAGAATCGGGACATCAAATTTTACTTTGTGTAAATTTTTGGTATTTTTCCGATAAAGTTCGTTTTTTTAATGAATAGTGTAAAATGTTGTATTTTAATTCAAAAACCCTTTTTAATCTAATTTATTTATATGACTAGGTTATCTTTTGAATTGGTTTTAAAGTGAAATTTGAATATATTTTTACCATTAAATCCAATAGTGGTTGTTGGAATTAATTTCACTTTGAAATCGGACTTAAACTAGTGTCAATCTTTTGATACTTATTGTTCCATAAAAACACGCTATTTGTTATGACAACGGGAATTAATTATTAAATTACTTAATTTGAGTTATATTTTTTGAATTTTGTAAAATATACTTCATTTTTGAATTCGGAATATCAAATATAACTTAGGGTGAATTTTTGGGATTTTTCTGAAAAACATCAATTTTTGATGAATAGTGATACAACTAAGTGGTACTTACAAAAACTGATTTTTCATTTCAATGAAATTTTACCACATATATGTTTTGAATTTATTAAATCCAACATACATGGTTGTCAATAAAAATTAAAATTTGGTTCAATGAGATTAAAATAATGTTTTAGTGAATAGTAACTTATTAAGTTTTTAATCGCGACTAGAGGTAATTAGTGCTATTTAAGGAAAAAATGATATTATAATAAAATGAGAATACCTTGACACATGTCCTACCCTTATTTGATATGTCATGGCCGACCAATTCAAGCCATGGGTCAACATGGAGACCCCATGGAGCCACTTTGTTTGGGAAATGACATAAATAAATTTTTATTTAATGTTAAAGTAAAAATGACACACACATGAGATGTTTTACTAAAACAATTTTTACATGGGGTTATACAAGTCAGAGTTCTGAATATAAATATTCATTAGAAATCTAAAAAAGATTTCCTATATCATAGTAGTTTTTTTATAATTTTTTGACATTAAATAAATTAAATTATTTATGACATCATGATGATGCAGCGATGACCTCATTATTTAATGATTTAAATAAAATGGGAAGATAATGTAATATGTAAGAATACACATGTAAAAAGCCTATTGGATGACTGTATTTCTAACCCTTATCATCTTAGCCTCGAAATAAATCAATGTGGGACCTCTAAAATCTGAAACTCTTTTGAAAATAATGTAACATTTTGTAACTTTACAAGAGTGCCCCTCCTCTCCTCTTATAAAAGGCCCCCACCTCTACCTCCTTACCCACACTCCCAAAGCCTTTGGATCGGCCAAACCCTACCAATTTTTTCTCTCCACTTCCCTCTTTTACTCCTTGAAGCCTCACTTTGTGCAGAAGTCTTCCCATGGAAGCCTTTGAGCTCATACCAAAAGGAGTTACCCGATTTTATGGTAATGTGTTCACTTGAGTCCTTTTGTTTTATTTTGCCTCTTCAACCCCCTAAACACTTTTTATTCATTTCTTTTGTAACAACTCCAGTATATTCAATATACTAGGATGTTGTTATAAAAAGTATTCGAGCTAAAATTACACACACCTATATCTAATGGTTAAAGAACATACTGTTTCCGTGGATGGCGAATTTCTGCCTCAAGAAACGATGATTGTTCGACACTCATATAAGACCTTCAAAGGTGGACATTAAAATGACACAATATTTATATATGATATATAATATGTTTATGTTTTAATTAAGATTCTGTATTTTTCATTTGTGGCTTACCTTTATGGCTTCCATTATGGGTATACAGGATATCTTCGTTTTAGGAAGTGCGGACTACTGCCCCCTCAAAGTGATGTGATTCGTTAATGCCATACGTTGGACGTATAACGGATGGATTTAATTTTATTATATATGATGTTATACTGGAATTATAATATACCTCTATATCATTATTATTTCTTTCCATTAATGTATGAGATAGAAATTAAAGTAGCGTTCATGCGTACGTACGGCTTACCGTCTCCATGAATGGTGCATTTCATTTCTTATCCCCAAATGTAATGTACTATTATAAGAACATGTATATAATGGATATATATGAAGAATGATACATCTAAATGATAAATATAATTCTGGAATTGAAATATACATACCTATCATTTAGTTTTAATTCCATTAATATGACAAAGAAATGAAATTAGCGTTCATGCGTACGTACGGCTTACCGTCTCCATGAACGGTGCATTTCATTTATTAACTCTAAATGATTATGTGATATTATAAATACATGTATATTCTAGATATATATGATATATATGATATCCAAATCAGGAATTTCATTCTGGATATATAGAACCTTTGACCACACGAACAACATGTAATTGTAAGAAGTCCACATTCGACTTAAGAACCAATTATCGACAAAACAAACATTATTAACTTAAATGGTTACATAATGTTTATAACATGGAAATAAGTGATATAAAAGGAATAATGAACTTGAAAAATGATCTTAAGAATATATAAATTAACTCAAGTTTATTATTCAGGACGTCAAAGAATGATCGAGTCAAGTCGGACCCGAGGTAAGGTATCCTACTCCACTCTTTCTTTTTAAGTACACTCTTTTATGTCATTCTTTTTAAAGCTCATATTTCTTGTTTTTGGGATGTTATTTTATATTAATATTAATTTAATTTTTATGTTAATGTGATGAGAGACCCTATTCTCTCTCATCAATCCATTTTGGAAGTTTTAAGTTGCGCCGTTAGGCTGCCGAATTTTCGTAAGATATCTAACCTCTCTCTTTCTTTTTAAGTACTCTCCTTTATGTAACTTCTTTTAAGCTCCTATTTGTTATGTTGGGGATGTTATTTTATATTCATCTTTATATAAAAATTATGTTAATATGATGAGATACCCTATTTGATCTCATCAACCCATTTTTGTATGTTTTATGTGGCGCCGTTAGGCTTCCGAGTTTTCGTAAGGGATTTTTCATCTCACTTTTATTCCCGTGGGATTTTTGCTACATTTGCCACAATTTCCTTTGAGTGGTGTATGTACTGCCCATTATTTTACTCATTGTGTAATATAATTTCATTTATGAGTATTTACATCAATGTTTTATTGTCCTTCTTTCACGGGGTGTATGTTTCGAAAGATACCCATGTCGGTAAGGGAACCTTTAACCGTCCTCTTTTTAAAAGACTTCTTTAGTTATGTATTTTAATTCAAATAATATTACATTGGGATATGTTCTTCTATATCCTTATTTATGTAAATTTTATGTCCATGTGATGAGATCCCCTTTATCTCTTTCATCGACCCTTTTTGTAAAATTTTATGTGACGCCGATAGGCTGTCGAGTTTTACCAAGGGAACTTCTTAACACAATTTTGATTTCTTTGGGTTCAACATGTAGTTATTGAATATGTCATCCTTTGAATATGTGTGAATAAACTTTTATTGTTTTACACTTAATATCCACTTATATTGGGTGTATTTATATTTGTCACACATAATTATGAGATTGATTTATCCTTAATTTAAAAAATACCTTCTTTATAATGGATTTCATCTCATTTTACACTTATTTTGAGACTTCATTGTTTTTATGCACCAATTCACTTTTATATGGTGTGTATACTAACCTTTGACATATTATATCATGAATCCCTTTATTCTCATGATATTATAAATTTCGGATTAAATTTTATTCTTCTATTATTTGTATTCAAGAGTCTCTCATTTTGTTAAAAACTATTTAACAAAAATATCATTTTAAATGTTTTAATGATTTATTATTCTAAATATTTATCTTTAATGTCCATGTTTTTGATATGGTTTTCAGTATTTATTTATATGGACATTAATGTTTTAAAATTATAATTCCATTAAAAGCATCAAAGTGGTATGGGACACTTTGATTCAAAAATCTCTTTTAAATTGTTTTTGAAAATGGATTGATTAATTCAATATATGGGAATTACTTATTATAATTGAAAATGAAATGTTGTTATTGAAATGTTTATATTTTCAATATTTTATGTGTAATAATGGTACTTGGACATTTTACGGGTGGTTACGTGATAAACCATATGACTGGTGGTGCCATGAATACCAGGACGGGTGGTTACGTTATAACCTCCAATGCATTGGGTATGGAAGTCGGCCGTATGGCTATTCCATTAAGTATGTATGGAAATTGTCTATATGGCTATTCCATTAAGTGATATGTGTGGAAGTCGACCGTATGGTTATTCCACATAGGTTTGTTTATGTCCCAAGTTACCTTTATATGTGTTATGTGTTCTTTATATGGGTTTTATGGTAATCCTTTGGTTACAAAAAGGTAAGTAATGATATTTTATTCAGTGGAGAGTTTTTTACAACTTCATGTAGGTGAACATATTACTTTGATAAAGTATTCATGGTTTACTTGATGATTGAAAAACTAACAGTTTTCATTCTTTGTGTATACCTGACTGAGCTTTTTATGCTCATCCCAAGTTTTTGAAAGGATTTTCACAGGTCAAGGGAAAGGTACATGATGTGATGATAGTGTCAAGGATGTGTCAAGAAAGAATCCATGTTTTATTTTAAATATGTTTCCATTGATGGGAAGAATGAATACTGTCTTTTATGTAACCACATTGTTTAAATGTGGAATGTAATGCAAGCTTCATGATCTAATTCTCTAAAACTATAAACCTGAAAAGATCCTCAATGTGTAATCTTGTAATAACTCAAGATTAAGTAATGTTTAAGTCTGGGGCATTATAGTTGGTATCAGAGGTCTGTTTAGATAACTTTAGAGGTTAGGGTATTCTCTAAGCACAAGAGACATTACCATAATGGTTAGGATTTCAGAAAGAGTCCTAGTTTTAGATAAAGTGAATGAGTAACAATATCTTAGTGTTTATCTTCCTCATTAGTACATGATGGTTATTTTGATATACTCACACTGACCTTTTTGGTTTTAGTAAATGGCTGGATCTATCAGGCACCAAAGTGACAATGGGTTTGAAGGAAACTGTGGTGGTTCTCTGATTAAGAGACTGGATGAGATGGGGGGATTCAATGAGGAATCTCATAGTTGTTCTAAACCAACTATCAAGGAGTCATGATCAACCACTTCAACCTCGGTGAGTTCTCTAATGCATCATGTACGAGATGGCCAACTCGATGTGGAAATTCAGGTAATAATTATTAAGGTAACCATTAGGGTTTATATGATCCTTACATTTTAGGTAATTATGGGTTACTCTATGATATGATGGAAAATGAAAGGAATGAGATAAACTTGAGGTTAAAATATGTTATGATCATTTTTGATGATTTTATCCAATTTTGGGGAATTATTTAAGAATTATATAGTTTTGGAAAAAGGACAACACACAGACCATGTGACAACCCATCCCGTCGTACAAAGCTGCGGTAATCGAACCCACAACCAAAGTGCGACTAGTATTTATCGCCTACCACTGGACTATGTGAAGTTCCTGGTTAGTTTGACTGATTCTTTTTAGTTATATGATTTTATGAATTAAGATTAAGTTTATTTTGGGTTATTTATGAAAATGATTAACCTATCATGGAGGATATGTGATTAGGTTAATTACTTTTCAATGCGAGACATTAGGAGCAACTGATGTTGTTTGGAAATAAATGTTACCATTTAAATTGGAAGACTATGTGATTAATCCTTCAAATGTTTGGGTTTCAATCTTATATTGGTTTACTTTGAAGAATTTTATGGACAAATTGGTTATCGAATGGTCCTCGTTGAACTTTGGGTTTTGTTGGACAAATTTTGGAGATTAAGAATAGATTTTCCTTTTAATAGGGTATCCTTTTCTGGATTATCTGACCTTGTACTAACATTTTTGGTTTTGGTTTCTGTTAAAGCCTAAATAAATGGGATGTATAAAGTTCTCTTTGGTGGATTAGGTGATTCTCTAGAAGTTTATTATAGTACTCTTTATGCGGACAAGTCTCCCTAAATACTCGTCTTTTGGAAAACAAATATGAGTTTGATTAAGGAATCTAGTAAAATTTGAAAGTCAACATGATAAGTGATTATGTTTCCTTATGAATAAATTCCTCAATAAAAAGTAACTTAAAAAAAATGTTGTCTATTAACTTTTCCTACTGGGGAATCAAATACCGTTTAACCCATCACAAGTTTGTGATTTTTTTGTGGTTAACTTTCTCCTAAACATGTTTTCTATCACTCTCCATCAGAACATGACCCTATGTTTTCTCCACCATGTCCATTTTTCATACTTGTAATCCTAGTATGGGTTAACTCAGGTGACCTTTGTACTTATATTTCTTTGTTTTAATGTGATTGTTTTACCGAATCTTCTTCTGATGTTGGACTTTCAAGGATGTTTCCAAGCTCAATTTTAAAAATTGCAAGGACACAGTTACCAAAAGGGGGGAAGGATGTAACACCCCAGGTAAATAAAGAATATGACATTTTCATATTTATCCATATTTGTGAATAAAATATTAATATGAATTTAAAGGGGACGCTATGCTCGATGGCGTACCCAACACGCAACAATGAGTATCTTGGGAATATTTCATTGCACTCTAATAATAAAATAATATTCTTTTAAATGGTAGTTAACATGTAGCTGTTGTATTGGCGGTAATGGATAGAAATAACTAATATATGATTATATATGTTTTTTAAATGTTTTTACATTTATCCAATAAAAGATAAAGGCTTAAAATACAGAAAGAATTCAATTTTAGGCTTTTATACCCTAATTTTCACTAAAGGTTCACTTATTGCCTTTTGATGGAGAACGGTCATTAAATATAGTTTTGATCACTCTTATACATTCTTTTGGACCAAATAAAACTCTTCTTTAGAATTGGGACATCAAATTTTACTTTGTGTAAATTTTTGTTATTTTTACGATAAAGTTCATTTTTTTAATGAATAGTGTAAAATGTTGTATTTTAATTAAAAACATCTTTTTAATCTAATTTATTTATACGACTAGATTAACTTTTGAATTGGTTTTAAAGTGAAATTTAAATATATTTTTACCATTAAATCCAATAGTGGTTGTTGGAATTAATTTCACTTTGAAATCAGACTTAAACTAGTGTCAATCTTTTGATACTTATTATTTCATAAAAACACGCTATTTGTTATGGCATCAGGAATTAATTATTAAATTAATTAATTTGACTTATATTTTTTGAATTTTGTAAAATAGACATCATTTTTGAATTCGGAATATCAAATATAGCTTAGGGTGAATTTTTGGGATTTTTCTGAAAAAAACTTTAATTTTTGATGAATAGTGAAACAACTAAGTGGTACTTACAAAAACTGATTTTTCATTTCAATGATATTTTACCACTTCTGTGTTTTGAATTTCAAAAATCTGACATAAATGGTTTTCATTTAGAAGTAAAATGTGGTTCAATGAGATTAAAATAATTTTTTGTTGAATAGTAACTTATTAAGTTTTTAATCGCGACTAGAGGTAATTAGTGCAATTTAAGGCAAAAATGATATTATAATAAAATGAGAAGACCTTGACACATGTCCTACCCTTATTGTATGTGTCATGGCCGACCATTAAAAGCCATGGTTCAACTTGGAGACCCCATGGAGCCACTTTGGTTGGGAAATGACATAAATAACGTTTTATTTAATGTTAAAGTAAAAAATGACACACACATGAGATGTTTTACTAAAACAATTTTTACATTGAGTTATACAAGTCAGAGTTTGGACTATAAATATTCATTAGAAAGATAAAAAAGATTTCCTACATCATATTAGTTTTTTTATAATTTTTTGACATTAAATAAATTAAATTATTTATGACATCATGATGATGTAGCGATGACCTCATTATTTAATGATTTAAATAAAATGGGAAGATAATGTAATATCTAAGACCTACACATGTACAAAGCCTATTGGATGAGTGGATTTCGAACCCTTATCATCTTAGCCTCCAAATACATCAATGTGGGACCTTTAAAATCCGAAACTCTTTTGAAAATAAAGTAACATTTTGTAACTTTACAAGAGTGCCCCTCCTTTCCTCTTATAAAAGGCCCCCACCTCTACCTCTTTACCCACACTCCCAAAGCCTTTGGCTCGGCCAAACCCGGCCCATTTTGTCTCTCCACTTCCCTCTATTACTCCTTGAGGCCTAACTTTGTGCATAAGTCTTCCCAAGGAAGCCTTTGAGCTCAAACCAAAGGGAGTTACCCGATTTTAAGGTAATGTGTTCACTTGAGTCCTTTTGTTTTATTTTGCCTCTCCAACCCCCAAAACTCTTTTTATTCATTTGTTTTGTAACAACTCCAGTATCTTAAATATAATAGTATGTTATTATAATATGTATTCGAGCTACACTTACAAACACATACATCTAATGGTTAAAGAACATACTGTTTCCGTGGATGGTGAATTTCTGCCTCACGAAACAATGATTATTCAACAATCATATAACACTTTCAAAGGTGTACATTAAGATGTAACTATATTTATATATTATATATGATATGTTTATGTTTTAATTAAGATTCTGTATTTTTTATTTCTGGCTTACCTTTATGGCTTCCATTATGGGTATACGGGATATCTTCATTTTAGGAAGTGCGGACTACCGCCCTCTCAGAGTGATGTGATTCATTAATGCAATACGCGGGATGCATAAATGATGGATTTAATGTTATTATATATGATGTTATACTGGAATTATAATATACCTATATATAATTATTATTTATTTCCATTAAAGTATGAGATAGAAATGAAAGTAGCGTTCATGCGTACGTACGGCTTACCGTCTCCATAAACTGTGCATTTCATTTTTTATCCCCAAATGTAATGTACTATTATAAGAACATGTATATAATGGATATATATGATGAATGATACATATAAATGATGAATATAAATCTGGAATTAAAATATACATACCTCTCATTTAGTTTTAATTCCATTAATATGACAAAGAAATGAAAGTAGCGTTCATGCGTACGTACGACTTACCGTCTCCATGAACGGTGCATTTCATTTCTTACCTATAAATGATTATGTGATATTATAAATACATGTATATTCTTTATATAGATGATATATATGATATCCAAATCATTAATTTCATTCTAGATATAAAGAACCTTTGACCACATGAACAACATGTAATTGTAAGAAAGTCCACTTTCGACTTAAGAACCAATTATCGACAAAACAAACATTATTAACATAAATGGTTACGTAATGATTATAACATGGAAATAAGTGATATAAAAGGAATAATGATCTTGAAAAATTTTCTTAAGCAAATATAAATTAACTCAAGTTTATTATTCTGGACGTTAAAGAACGATCGAGTCAAGTCGGACCCGAGGTAAGGGATCCTACTCCACTCATTCTTTTTAAGTACACTATTTTATGTCATTCCTTTTAATGCTCATATTTCTTATTATTGGGATTTTATTTTATATTAATATTACTGTAATTTTTATGTTCATGTGATGAGAGACCCTATTCTCTCTCATCAATCTATTTTGGATGTTTTATGTGGCGCCGTTAGGCTGCCGAATTTTCGTAAGAGATCTAACCTCTCTCTTTCTTTTTAAGTACTCTCCTTTATGTCACTTCTTTTAAGCTCCTCTTTGTTATTTTGGGGGATGTTCTTTTATATTAATATTTCTATAATCCTTATGTTAATATGATCATAAACCCTATTTGATCTCATCAACCCATTTTTTTATGTTTTATGTGGCGCTGTTAGGCTGCCGAGTTTTCGTATGCGATTTTTCATCTCACTTTTATTCCCGTGGGATTTTTGATACATTTGCCACAATTTCCTTTGAGTGGTGTATGTACCGACCATTGTTTTACTCATTGTGTAATATACGTTCATTTATTATTATTTACATCAATGTTTTATTGTCATTCTTTCACTGGGTGTATGTTTCGAAAGATACCCATGTCGGTAAGGGAACCTTTCACCCTCAACTTTTTAAAAGACCTCTTTAGTTATGTCTTTTAATTCACATACTATTATGTTGGGATATGTTCTTCTATATCCTTGTTTATGTAAAGTTTATGTCCATGTGATGATATCCCCTTTATCTCTCTCATCAACCCTTTTTGTAAAATTTTATGTAACGCCGATAGGCTATCGAGTTTTACCAAGGGAACTTCTTAACCCAATTTCGATTTCTTTGGGTTCAACATGTAGTTATTGAATATGTCATTCTTTTAATATGTGTGAATATCCTTTTATTGTTTTACACTTAACATCCACTTATATTGGGTGTATTTATATTTGTCACACATAATTATGAGATTGATTTATCCTTAATTTAAGGATACCTTCTTTATAATGGATTTCATCTCATTTTACACTTCTTTTGAGACTTCATTGTTGTTATGCACCAATTCACATTTATATGGTGTGTATACTGTCCTTTGACATATTATATCATGAATCCCTTTATTCTCATGATATTATAAAGTTCGGATTAAATGTTATTCCGCTATTATTTGTATTCAAGAGTATCTCATTTTGTTTAAAACTATTTAACAAAAATATCATTTTAAATGTTTTAAAGATTTATTATTCTAAATCATTATCTTTAATGTCCATGTTTTCGAAATGGTTTTCAGTATTTATTTATATGGACATTAATGTTTTAAAATTATAATTCCATTAAAAGCGTCAAAGTGGTATGGGACACTTTGATTCAAAAATCTCTTTTAAATGGTTTTTGAAAATGGATTGATTAATTCAATATCTGGGAATTACTTATTGTGATTGCAAATGAAATGTTGTTATTGAAATATTTATATTTTCAATATTTTATGGGTAATGATGGTACTTGGACATTTTATGGGTGGTTACGTGATAAACCATATGACGGGTGGTGACGTGAATACCAGGATGGGTGGTTACGTTATAACCTCCAATGCATTGGGTATGGAAGTCGGCCGTATGACTATTCCATTAAGTATGTATGGAAATTGGCCATATGGCTATTCCATTAAGTGATATGTGTGAAAGTCGACCATATGGTTATTCCACTTAAGTATGTTTATGTCCCAAGTTACCTTTATATATGTTATGTGTTCTTTATATGGGTTTTATGGTAATCCTTTGGTTACAAAAAAGTAAGTAATGATATTTTATTCAGTGGAGAGTTTTTTACTACTTCATGAAGGTGAAGGTATTACTTTGATAAAGTATACATGGTTTACTTGATGTTTGAAAAACTAACAGTTTTCATTCTTTTTGTATACCTTACTGAGATTTTTATGATCATCCCATGTTTTTGAAATGTTTTTCACAGGTCAAGGGAATGGTACATGATGTGATGATAGTGTCAAGGATGTGTCAAGAAAGAATCCATGTTGTATTTTAAATATGTTTTCATTGATGGGAAGAATAAATACTGTCATTTATGTAACCACTTTGTTTAAATGTGGAATGTAATGCAAGTTTCATGATCTAATTCTCTAAAACTCTAAACCTTAAAAGATCCTCAAAGTGTAATCTTGTAATAACCCAAGATTAAGTAAGGTTTAAGGTTGGGGCCTTATACTTCCAATATACCCAATGTAGAGGATAGAGATTAAAACCTTCATAGTGTGAATCAGTGATGGAATTAGGGATTACACATGGCTATCTTAAAAGGTTCCACTCTGGAGGGGAAAAGTGAATGGGTTTTAAAAATGAAAGATTCATAGATGAAGGGTTTCATGGTCACTACTAACCCTCAAGCCCATGTTAGACAAGATTGGTTTCAAAAACAACAGAAGCCAGTGAACGAGACCATTTCGTCATGAGAGATGTGTGAGCCAAAGATAGTGTGTGGATTATGCATGGATGTTTCCCAAGGTGGACATAATTAAGTATGAGAAGGATCTAATTCCATCACTCACATGGAGACAAGTGGGTGTAGATAATTCCTGATTCATGTAACCCCATCTTCTTTTAATGGGGTGAGAATATATTTTATAGTCATGTGTTGAGGATGATGGGGATTGGATGTTAAATGTACAGCTTCTCGGATGTATAAGACTCACTCCACACCCCTTTTAATTATATAACTAACCCCCATGGATACATGGGGATGAAAAGTTATTAGAATCACTGTTCGGATTTGTGTGGATGTGTGGTCGATCGTGGGATCCACCTTAGCTTCCCTTTTCTAAAAAGAAAGGGTGATTATCATACCTATTCCAAAAATAATGATGCATAGAAACACAATAGGGGACAACACAGGAGGTCGTGGGAAATCCCTGCATATAAGATAGAATGACTGAATGGAATTGGGTCTCAATAGGTTCTGGTCTCCACATTGAGGGGCTTCATAATGAAATAATTAATCGTGAATAATTTGGCCACCATGTAAGCATGTGTTTCATGAATCATGGGGATACTTCTATAGAATGGAGTCCTTGCTACATTTATGGGTGTTTTGTAAAGGATTAATTCTTTTAAATGTCATGAATAACACATAGGGCCTCTTTCCTTCATGAATAGTGTAGGCCTTCACAAAAGGCATCCCTCCCTTAGGAAAGAGTAAATAAGAACAAGGAAAAGTGTGGATTAGGATGCTCAAGAACCATCCATGATCTTCTTTTTGAGATGTATCATGGTGCTCAAGAGCAAAGTTAAATGGGTGATGAGATATAGAATGTCCACGGTCATCATGCCTTAAGGGAGCCAAAAATTTATAGGAATTAGGGTTCATGGTTCTTTAAAGCACTTCATAAAGAAAAAGTGGGCTCTGTAAAATAATGTCGGTCAATTGGCCTTATAGAGTTTCCTATTATTTTCCGATTAGTAAGGTTCACTTCCTGGGATACATAATGTTGAAATAATGGGTATATATGGATCCATAGAAGGTGAGAGACATAGTTTTTTTGGAGTAAACCATGAACTATTTTTATATTCCAGGATTCATGTGTCTAGATGGTTAATATATAATTTTATTCAAGCTGTTTTATTCTTTTTGTATCTTATTATGTGTTTATAATAAAGGTGTTTCCTTTTAATGCATGGAAGTTTGTGAGAATTATTTGTAGTAGTAAAAACAATGTCAGACCTTAGAACATATCTTCGCATTACCTGATCTTGGAAGAGGATATATGGTTAATTTTAACCCATTAAGAATTGTTCAAGGAGTATTTTTTATGTATTTTAAATGTGTTATGGGGTACGAGTATTGAATTTTATGTCCTATGAAGTGGAATTGCAGAATAAATGACCTTGTGTTAGTAGTAGTTATGCCTGATCTACATTCATAGAGGCATTATTTAATAAGAGAGTTGTTAATAGAATATGTATACTATAAATTACCCAAATATATATTAAATTTGAATTTTCATAACCAAAAACATTGAATATTGGTTGAATAACATCAATATTTAGATTTCATGCTTTATGTATGCCTAAGAAACACATTTTAGTTTCTCATTATCTCACCCAAAATACTCAAACACAAGTAGTTAATGAATCTACTGTTGAGTAGGAATTTATAGATCTACTTTTTAGGTATATTTGGTTGCATTAAAGTGTAATTTGAAGCATAATATTTGGATTTAGATATCAAATAATTACATTTAGATTGTGCGAAAATGAGATAGATTTCAAATAATGGGGTCTTAGTCCTAATAGAATGTGTTTCAAGTGGGGACCCACCACCTCGACTTGTGGTCAATGTGGATGAGATACTGTATATTCATTGGTGTTTCTGTATACCTAATCACAACGAATAAAAGATGATTCCTGATTGACATGCCCTTTATTGGGTATCTCATTCTTCAATCACCAAGATGTATCATCACATACATATCCCATATTGTTAGTTGGCGATGAAAAGGTGAATTGTGGTTTTTTTACTTAGTTTTCTATATTTTTGTATGAAAGGAGTAAAAAGTGGCATAATAGTCTTTTATTACCAATATAAATTCTAATGTGATAAGGGGATGAAGTCAATACTGATTTTTGTGTTGGGGATAGAAAAAACACATCAAGGATATGGCACAGAATGGGTAATTGAGGAGAGGATGATGAATGCCTCCAAATTATTTCCTATTAGGGTTACTTATTAATTAGAGAATGTTATTGGAAACATTATATGAGATAATATACACATTCAAGTTGTTTCACAAGGTATCACATCTAATAGTGATTCTTAGTTAACTTTTGGGTTATAACAACGATTACAGAATGATTTGGGTTCGCATGTACTTCTAGGTATGAAATAAATCCCATAGAACATCATATAGTCTAATGATATTATAAAGTTAATCAGGGAAATTACCAAACAATGAATCCTTTATTTTGGGGTTCTTAGGATAAACTTTTAGGTCTTTGTAAAAAATAATATAGTAAAAGTTTCCCTGAATCTCTTAAGATGAATTATTTTGAGGTGGAAAATGATTGGTCAGGTTGTTTACCCCTATACTTGATAGATTTAGGTGATGTAGTTATAATGGGACCAATACTATTTTTAGATACACTAGTTTAGGTAAAACATATAAAAAATTGTATGGATACACTTAATTCTGCACAGAATTCTTATTTCAATTGTCACCTTTGACCTTGAGAGCTTGTGGTGGGATATCGACTCCTCTTGAAATTTCCTCATAGAGTTGGTCGTCAATGAATTTAGAGTCATGAAATGTTATCCCATTAATTCATCATCAAATTTTATATTTTATATAGGTTTATTACACTGGATTATCAACGTGATTTTTAGTTATATAGGGTTTTACATGATGTCATGTGTGCCTCACATTTACATCATTACTATTTAGACCAATCTCACTACCTTTAGCTGGATGAGGATGAGTAGAAATTTGATGCTTATTTTGATGAATTTCCTACTAATTTTATTATATATTGCACAGATGATTAGTAAGAAATGCAAGCTCCTATTGTTCATGTTCTATGACAGAATGATTATTTAGAAGGCAATACTTAGAAGATAGTGGTTGATATATGCGCTCAATGACCAGAGTTATTTTAGGGTGTAGACAAACCTCACTCAAGATAACTCCGGGGGGGTTGTTTTATAGAGGGTGGATTATATTGTATTATATATTTTATATAATAATGATAATTTTCATTTCAATATAAAATTTTTTATGTACATGGGTATACATAATGGTTAAGGGTGATTTTGGGAGAATTTGGGCTCATCTATGTTCCTATAGTTATAGTTATTGGAGAAACGAGAAGATGAAAATATTTGGTTCATGGTAAATAGTAACCATATAAATCAACTATGTGGCCCACAATTAAAGATCATTGTTATTTTAACCATTTTAGGGAGGTCTCTCACCCATTAATACCTTATAATAAATTGTAGGTATAGGTTTGATTATGTGTGCATGGTTAGTAATAATCGTGTTCCAATATCATATGGGGTGTGGGTTTGAGATTATTCAAAATTCATAGACTATACACGGGTTTCCTCAACAAACTCACAAACCATCATAGGGGATGGTGCTATGTCATTATTCCATAATAAGACCACACATAGTTTTGATAACATTTCAACCAGACTGTGTGCCCCATTAAAAATAGGAAATGGAAATTTTTCTAGTAAACTCTTTAACATATCATCCCTCATTATTCTCCCTCAAAATCATATAATCCCTCCAACATGAGATATCTCCCTCAACTATTATATAATGGGAGATAGCTCCCATGTTCGAAATCTAATCCAACTACCGGTCATCGTGTTTTATCCCTCTCATTATGTCTAATAATCCACTTAAATATTAATTTTTCATTTCTCTTCCAATTGTGGATTCTATTTCTATGGGATATCATAAGACCTTTCTTATAGTGTTTTTATAGTTAATAAAATTTCAATAATTTATGATCAAATGTATTGATGAAAATAATAGTAGATTCATCTACCAGTATAAGGTATGTGATCTAGTATTTCTCCACAAAAGTCTAGATCCCTATATCATGATCCATTGTGTTGCATTCCAAATTTCTTATGTGTTTCGATAAACCTCTGAAATTCCAAAATTAATTTTTTTTTCATTGATTGGGATACTACCCATTACCCTTTATTTTTTTGGAGGTTAATGACCTCTTCTAGAACACCTATTTAGTTGTGTTTCTATATGTTCCTTGGATACTTTATCCATTACTATGTGACCAAACCATCTAATAAGGTGGTTTGGATGATATGTTATAAATCCAATGATTAAAATTAATTAATAAAAATGTTATACTATTGGAATGAAATGTGAGTAGAAATTCCATGTCACTTAATCCATATTAATTTGTGAATTATTGTACTAAATATTTTTGGTTACATTAATTATGAAATTTCATAATAATTCACTTGGAATAGGAGTTGTTAAAAACACTATTGGATTTTATTATGATCTTTATCTATAATTATAAGAATTCCTACATTAAGAAATATATAGATTCTCCACCTAGTTATTCTTTGACTAACCAGAGGACTCCACTAGATTCATTTATATTTGATCCATGAGATGAAAACCCTCATGTATTTGGTTCATGTATTACATCGTTGAACTCTTCAGAATGGATTTGTGGACTCATACATTAAGTTATCTCAAATTATAATTCCTTGGATTATCACTTCAGATTCATCATGTTGTTTTTTAGATGCGAATCACCTCATATTATCTCCTTGGGATCCAATGAAGTCTAGAATAATGTGGCCTATGACTCTTTCCATGTTCTTGATCGTATTATTATTATTTAAGTCCAATGTTGAGGGTTCACCCTGGGAGTAAACTCACCCCCTTGTTGCTGATGTCACCATTGATAGTTGTATATTGGTAGGACCTTCTAAGGTCATGGTTTTTACCCACATGATATTATTCCTAGATTCATTCATTATTGTCCCTGGGTTTTGGAATGTACTTACTCATATAAAATATATTTTTATATGATTACATATGTTTACTGACATTTCAACTTAGGATAAAGAATGTAGTGTCAGGTAGGTATCCCAATGAAACCCAAGCCATCATATTTTAAGATATCAAACTACTTTAATTTATCATTAAAAGTATACCTTACTTATCTTATATTCATCAGATGTATAGTATTATATGTTTTTGTTGGTGGCCAACTAGGTATTAGTCACAATTTACTCAGGATGTTGGTTATAACCCAAACATACATTATGTATTCTAGTAGGGGAAAAGGGAAGCTCTCAACTATGGATGCTTGATTATTTTATTCTTGATATGATTATGATGTAAGTGGACTAATACAGAGGATATTATATTTGGATATTTTTCATATTTCTTGTAATTTTTTTGGAATTATTCCTTTCCCCCTTTTCCCTTTTTAATAGAATCATGTCATCGCCTTTTGAATATGAAACTGATTTCTAATTTTCACTATAATTATTATATATGGATGTTTTATTTTTGATTATTCTATTTCCATATTTACCAAATTATATTTCTATTATATTTTATTTCATTTTTATTTTATCATTACGATTGTGATCCACTCTAATAAGGAGGGTACATTGTCACCACCATACCATTGTTGATCCTTACTAATATTCCATAGAATTGGGAAAAAGGTGAGGTCCAATTGAGTCCATGTTTCCAATTTGGTTATTTTATTTATCATTTAACTTGTCTCAAGACATCATAAGAATTACATCGAGGTTCTAGAGATATATTTAAATGTTTTTAAGATATTAAGATATGTTTTTGTACATATTATCATCCTCAAATAGATGGCCCAAAAGAGAGAATAACATGAAAAATATAGGATATGTTGAAATAATTATTAATATATTTCTAATGATGTGGGGATAAATAACATATCATAGAAGAGTATTCATATAATAATAGATTATATAATTGCATCAAAATGAATCCTTATGAGGATCTGTCTGTGAAGAGGTGTCAAAATATGATATGCTGGGATGATGTTTTGGAGAGGATTCTTGTGGGGATCTGTCTTATCCATGAGATTATTGATTATTCTCAAACCATTCCATTTCATATAACATCAACAAAAATTCAGTAGATAATCTATGCCGACAATCGTTGATGAGAACTAGATTTTTTGGCCAGAGACAAGGCTTCCATTTTTATATCATTATGGAGTAATGTAATAAGGTTTGGAATGAAGGGTAAGAAAATCTTATATACCTTTACCCCTTTAAGATAAATGATCACATTTTTGTTGGGAAATATAGTCTAGAACTCTCACCTAACCATTCATATGTAAATTATGTGTTACATGTATCCCTATTGATGTAGTACATACTAAACCCCTTACATGTACTTCATTAAAAGGTGGTACTATCTGAGAATGGTATTTCATGTGACGATTAGTTTATGAAGATCCTATATCATAGGGAAAAATTTATAAAAAATAATACAACTCTCCAAGACAAATTAAAATGTCAAAACCACATGTTTGATGAAGAGGTGTGGGAATATTAATATATGATAAAATAGAAGTACCCTAGTCTATTTTAGTGTTTGAAATAAAATTTTGAGATCAAAATTTCCGAAGTGGTAATAATTTAACGAAAATAAGTATTATAAAGGATATTCCATTTTTAAATGATTAATATTATTATAATGAAATGTATTAATTTAAAATTGAGGATCTAATATAGTTATTTTGTTATAATTGAAGTTATATCCTATCAAATTTAAAGGATAAATAAGCATCCTTTCCATTGAAAATATAATAATTGTACTGTAATCATTATAAATATTATATATAAACTCGCTTGATAAAATCCAATTGAAATAGATAAAAGATTTGATTGGATCGACAAGTAGGATAGTACCCTATGAATCACAATTATTAGGCCTTCCTAGGGAGGAAACATGACCGGGTTTTTTCTATTATCAAAAACCAATCCAAAACTCAAAAAATAAAGCACGATTGAAACCATTTATGACATAATTTTATGTTCAATGAACAACCCCATGACTATGTCACCATTTCACACCTTACCCTATGGGAATACGATGGTGTAATAAGGGGTTATGTATCTAGTCCTTGGTAATATGATTTTTTAATTTCAAATATTAATAAAATAACTATTATTTTATTAATTTTTTATTATTACATTATGAATGAATAAATAAAGAGTATGTTAAAAAAAATTAAATTTTGATACAACAAAACAAAATTTAAATTTTCAGGAAATTTATAGTTTTAATAAAGACACTCTTTTTGATAAATTAATTAATTTTATTGAAATATATGTTATTTTGATACAATAATCTTATTAAATAGTTATTATTTAAATATAAAAGATAATATAGTTTTACAAACTCAAATGTGATTTTTATAATGGTTAAAATACTGGTATTTTCACCAAACCCCTAATTTTTTTAATAATTTGTTAATTTTTATTTAATAGATTAAATTCTCCTATTCATATATTATTTTAAAACAAATTAAAATTAGTATGTCAATATTATAAAAAGGTAAATTTTTCCTAATTTTCTAAGACTGTACATTTTTTGTTAAAATATAAAATATGGTAGAAATATATTATATGGATTAGACAAAATAAAATCCAAAACATAATAAAATATATATAACAGAAACATCCATGGCCCAAATTATGTGTTTTTACCATATAAAAGACAAAATATAATGTAATATTTTCCAAAAAATAATTATGTTTTCACTTTATAATAATGTGTTTCAGAGTTTTATGATAAATCTTATAAACCCTTAATTAATCCTCAAATACCTTAATTATATTTTAATGTATCAAATTTAATTTATTATGAAAATGACTGAATTTCACATAACCATGGATATTATTATAATGAATTCAGTATATAGGATTATAAAATACTAGAAACAACTCATTTTGGTGGAAACCATGAGAAATATTTTTATTATGGTCTTTGGTTTTGAATATATTATCACATAAACTCCAATACCTATGTTTAGAAATTAATAAATAATTCAACTCTTTTTTCTATAAAAAAACCATCCCCCCATTAATCATCATTAAAAAACATTTTCCAAATATTTTACTCTAGTATTACCACTCTATATCTTACCCAAGGTGTTATAAAGATATTAAAAAAGTAGCACCCATGATTTTTGACATTCCCCTTCATGGTAAGGGATCATATCACCTTCTTATTTATTCTGACACATTCTATATAATATTTATTTTCACATCCAACATTAAGTATTTATTTTGTTTTTACTCATCCCTATTAAATTACATGTAATATAAAAGTTGTTAGATACATCTTCTTCCCTCATTAATCCCTTAACCAAATCATTATGTTTCCCCATTATGTTGTAAAAATTATCTATGGATTTTCCATGATTGTTATTTATGTTTTGAAGAAAAATTCCCATTTCTAATAAATTGTTTTCATGTTGAGGTACCTATTATTCATTGATCTGGGAATACATGTATGTAAATGGGGCTCTATAATCATGTGATTAAATGCAAGGAATTACGTCCTTATGCTGTTTGATATATGTGGTACACTTAATCATGTACATGATATGAATGTGATAGGTGGACCCAAAATTATTTATCACTTCAATGGATTTTGAAATGTTTTTATCTCATGAGATAGCATGTATGGTTCATAGGAGTCTATCCTATGTACATTATGTTATGATTTTTTGGTGGTTATCCTTAACATATTTTTATGATATCATGTTTTATATTTTTTTTTCATATTCCTATTATGACTTTCTATTATAATCATATATCATGATTTTATGTCTATATTAATAATTATAACCCATATTATTTTAACTTCATATTTATCTGGACATTACAAGTATGTTGTTACCATATTGAATAATTTTATTATTCCCTTGATGGAATTTATATCTCACCCCTTTATTTTGTACGTCCCTAGGTTATCTCATGAAATTTTAGAAGAGAAATAGAATTTAAAAGCAAGGTTATGAAACATAAAAATAAGAGTTCATACCCCTGATTAGTTTTATTGTTATATGTTCTTAATTTATAATAGTTATTGGGACTCAAAAATATTCTAGGTTTTTATTTTGTGTATATATATGTAATAAATCTTGAAATAAAAAGTATTAAAATTTCAGTTTTTATATCACTATATATAAATAACAACACCAAATTAGAGAGATAGGGAGATAGAAAATGCGAAACAAATTGGGAGAGAACATATAAAAAGAGGGATGAGAATTATATATTGGTAAATTTATAATTCTTGGGACATGATACACTGCATCACGAAAATCCATTTGTATCATTATCACCACAATGGAAGAGAAATATATATCTAAATAGATACTTTATTAAAGGGAATCGATACAAAGTGATGACTTTTGTAAAAGTGGAGGATTTTATAGTCATCCAAAAAATATATTTTTGTTCTTCAAGATGAAATTTTATATTGATGCAATTCCCTTTATAGTGGATCTGATTGTTATTTACCACATCTCTCTTAGAGAGACTAATATATTTAATGGGGTATCCTTATGGTATTCACCTCCCTTCTCTTCGAACTCTCCTTACAAATAGTATTAACCTCATCTTATCCCCTCCTCAAAATAATACAACATTGTTTCTCATAAAAAATCCAAATCCCAAGTTATTTTGATGTAAACCTCCAGTGATGGCACCTGACCTATATGATCATGCTATCAGTTACTCCACTATTCCCCTTTCATTAATTAATATCCATAATAAAATTTTTATTCCACTTGTTCTCCATAAATTATAAGATGTATGGGGTTATTGTTACTTTTCATCCCGTTTTAATGAGGAAACTAATCATGGAGGTAGTTGTGGGAATACTACTAGCCTAGGCAGAAATTTTCATCTCCCACATGCTTCATGAAACATGAAGTGTATTGGGAAACAACCACACCGTTTTTTTCTATACAGTGGATTATTAATCCCAATTATAATGTTATAAAGCACAGAAGATAATTTTGGTAATATAAAATTCCGTCATTTCATATATTTATCATATACCTTTTCACTGTCCTTTTTTTGAGTGTTTTTTTGGGGATTCCAGAGATGAAGATTAGTTCATTTTAATAATAACATAATGTTCATGGATTTTTTTTTGTTTTAAATAATGGATTTCAGGAATTAATGTATCAGTGGGTTTATAGGATGTCATTTTGGGTCCAACATGTCTCAAGATATTTTTATAAATGTTTCAAAATAATCATTCTACTAGATGTTTTTAAATTTTGAGAGTATTACATGACATGAATCTAGTTTCTAGATGATTTCATAAGATGATTTAGAGCATTAATTATTTATACATAATGTAGATAGTACAAATCATGAGAATTTTAGTCAGGTTTTCAGCCGATGCAATAACTTTTTTGATACATATGGATTTTTTTTATTTCACGTCAAGAACCTGGGTTTCAGATTATGAAATGTACATGGTCTGTAGGTTTTAATTTCATGCACATATAATTTTTTTGACACTCAGATACATCCTTATCTAATATGACCTTGGATCTATTTTATTAGATTTTTGGGATATTCTATCCTTTTGGTTCTTTTATTTTGGTGATTTATCAACATTATTGTTTTGTTGTGTCTCTTTGAGTAAGCGATCTTTCTGCTTCATCACTACACTTGGTGATCAAGGCACCACCCTTTTATTTTTTTCATATCTATGAGTTTTATGGGTTTTATTATCATGGTTCATTCTATATTTATTTAATGACATTCCTATAGATTTTAACCATTATGCAGGGTTTGTTGTTGTGTGTGACATTGTTGATGTATGTGTTGAGTTTTCTCCTTAATCTACATTTTTTTTTGAAATGATTCTTAGATGTGAGTACTGATGATTGGACTCCATTTTTTTCTTTTCATTATTTCATGTAGTAGTGTTCCATTTTGATCATGTGTGGCTTGAGTTTGAGGTAGGTGGTTCCTTCTCTTTTATACGTTGGATGAACTGTATTGCTTTGGATCTATAATCCGGTTTATAAATAAATTGTAATGATTGAATTGTCAACCTCAAAAAAAATTCTACAATAAAATTGTTTTCCCCATTTCATGATAAAATAAAATGTATTTATTATGAATTTTGAAATTTGTTTTTTAATGAATTTCGAAGTAATAATTTTGATGAATTGGTTTTGAAAACATTGCACATGGGAAGCCTTGGGTACATAGGTGGAAGGTGTAGAAAAAGGCCACGACGATTGATACCGCCATGTGGTTCACTCATATGGTGATCCTCTAATATCTAGTCCTGATGATCTCATAATTTGAAACACACCATCTAGAGGTTTAGTTTTGTTGTTTTTCGTCTACCATCTATATTCAATTCCTATATATTTTTACTTAGTGTGGTATATTTTCTTTGTTTTGGTATGAGTGTCTTTGCTATCCTAACATCTTGTGCTCTTGGTGTGATATTACCTGTGTTTTTCTGTCGGACTATATTGTAATTTTATATGATAAGAGATAAAAAAAATTCATTAACTTCTTCTGTAACTCCCCAAACCTAGTTACCCAGAGCTGGTGCATTATTTTAATACATTGACATGATTGCATGGAATCATGTCAGGAAAGAAAAAATCAGTTTAGAAGTCTTGGAAAATATATTACATAGTTGAACATCACAAATAAACTTTATTGCATAAAACAATGCATAAATAATCCTTTTATAACTCCTCTATTCCCATATCTCAACCCTTCATATCATTCGTAATACACATCTTAGCATCATGTAAAAATAAAACATAAAAAATGGGAGAGCTCAGATGCTCTGTAAAGGTAAATAATTCAGCGGAAGCTATAATCTTTTGAGAAAAGATTTAAAATTAAAACATCATTATTTTTAAACATAAATAAGAACATAATATAGAAAAAATAAATCAAATACTACCATATAAACATGTAAATTGATATTCTACTTTCCAAATAATCACATTTAATATCTAACTTCATAACGGGGGAATTCATAATGTCGGACATAATAACTACTATGTGAAGTCCTTGTGACCATAACATTTACATATATTCTGTCATGGCCTTCTCCCAAGACACTAGTTTTTCTCTTACAACTACAATGAATAGTGGGGCTATAGCGGGCGCCACCCATCACATACTATGTTCAATTCATTCCCCATATGAAAAAGGCAAAACATTACGTAATTATTAAAAAATAAAACTATAATATAAAATGTCAATACTTTAACCATAAGACATTTAACGGTATAAATATAGCACATCCATAGTCGCACATATCATAACTAATTCAATAGATTATGTTATATTTTATTATAATAAATCGACCTCAATTAATATTAGTATCTATTTAGGATGTTGACTAAGTTTCAAATGCTTAGTAAAACACTTTGAGAGCAATATCACTTTTCCCTAAAAACATTTCAAATTCATAAAATTTATAAAGGAAGTTATATGAAATAAATTTTTGAATCAATGTATCCCATTTCACATTGAATTTATTTAATTGAATTAACATTTTAAAACAATCATGTCCATATAATTAAACCCTAAAAATTATTTTGAAAATATGGCCATTTATTAAAAATATTTAGAAATAAAAATATTTAAAACATTTAAATTGAAGATATAGTAAAATATTCCCTTCCATATAAAATTAAAATATTTATTTTAAAAACATATTTACGAATCATGGAAATTGATGAAAAATATTTCCCAGTAAATGCATATACATAAACAATCTCAGATAATAATGAGATTACGAAGATAACTCTTACCATAGATCTGAAACTCCCCAAACATGTCTTAAACTCCTATATAATGTGGTTAAAAAAATTATTAACTAATATAATAATAATTATAATATTTATGATATAATATTTAATTATTTTATGACTTTATATTATCCTTTAATTAACAATTCCATGTTAATGCAACATTTTGGGAAATATCTCTTTGTTTTTAGTACATGTTTTGACTTTTTCTTTTTGATCATATTACTTATATAATTATTTAATTACTTAAAAAATGTATAATATGATTTAAGTAACATATATATTCATAATATAATTATATATAAAATAGAAAACACTGTTCATGGAGATGGTAGGTCGAACGTACACATGAATGTTGTTTCTATATTCATATCGTATTGAATGGAAGTATGTGAATGGAAAGTATGTACCCACAAACATATATATATATATAATTACAGTAGACTTATTATTTAATATATTTCATAATTATGAAAAATATATATATTTTTATAATCATTTTTTGGATTGATAATGTTGAGAATGAATCACATCATGTCGTGGAAATGGTAAGACGTACGCACGCACGAGAGAAAATGTCATTACGTATTGGTTAAATAGTTTGTAATTAGATGGAATATGAATTTAAAATAAACCAAATCATGTTATATTTATTATTTACATCCAATATATTCATCTTTGTACACATGGAAATAAATTGTACATGAAAAATAATTTAAACCACGACGTGGAGATGGTAAACTGTACGTACACACACATGGTGGTAATGTTTTTCATAGGATGGGTTAAAAGAGGAATATAGTTGTACCATAAACTAAAAACATATCAGAATATAGTATATGATGGAGTTATTATTTTAGTGTTGTAACAAATTTGTAAGAGGAAGTAGAGGAATAAATTATCTTTGAAAGATTGGATAATATGACTACCTCTTCTTTGGGTGTCTCCTTTTGATTTACAAAAAATTTCATCTTCAGTTGGAATTTTGACAAATTTGTTTCCTCCAAGATAATGTAAGTGAATTTGGAAGTATATGTGGGTAGTTGTTGGCCCAACCAATGGTTTTGGAGGTGTAAATTAAAGAGAAAGGCAGGTTCCCTTTTATAAGAGAGGTGGGGGGTACTTTATGAAATGCTGGAAATTTTAATTTATTATAAAATTATTTTCGGTTTATAAAATCTAAAAATTGTTTTATTTCAAGGATAAAATGATTATGGGTATAAATACTCTCATCCCAGAGGTTTTAGACATTTTTAGGAAAAAATATTATCCTTATTATTTGGGATTAACAATTAGTTAAACAGTTTAACTCTTACAAAGTCCACTTGTATTTAAATATTAAATGGTTAATATAATTAAAATAAAATTACATGAGCACATAATGTGGATAATTTATGAAATTTTTTATCCATATCAATGTTATTCGGCTAAAATTTAGATATTTATGATTTTTATATCATTTAATAAAATAGTTTTTTAATTAATTTATTTAAATCTTAACATTATTTAGTATTTGATTTTTTTAAAGTAATAACAAATTGATTCCTTATGAAAAAGTCATTAAATAATACCTAATATTTCAATTTCATCTAAATAATTTTTAGATTACATCAAAACATTTAAATTATATTTATTTTAATATTTATAATATCATTTATTAACTTATCTCATTAATAGGGAAAATAATGCATCATTATTGTGTCGTAAATAAATATATTTATATAATGTATAAAAATTATAAATAAAATACCATGATGCATGAAATATTTTTAGAGTGATAATTAATATTTAATTATATAAATTTAAGATATATAACCCTATATTAAAATCAATTTAGTAAGAGATATATGTTCATGTTATAATTATCTTTACTGTAAACTAATTCTTATAACATGCCATTATCAGATCAAAGTGGTCCCCAAATACCAAATATTCAGCCTAAATATGATCATGGTCGAATATATATCACCCAATAAGATTAAAAAATGTGTTAGAGTCTTTTTAAATTATTATAAATTTATATTTTACCCTTATTTACCAGATTTACACTTTAACCATGGTAAATAAAAATAATTACTGAAGTTACTTTTCAAAATGTTCAAAAAATAAAAGGTACCTATTTAAAAATTTTTGACATTATTATTCCAATTATTTAATCCATTATTCTAAATACAAAACACTTAATTGTCATTAATTAATTTTAATTTAATTAACATTGTCAAAACAAGAAAGCAGGTTTCTAGGAAGTAAAAACTATCAAAATATTGACATGTGCTTATATCCAATTTATATGTGAAATTATTTTAAATGAAATAATATATATTAAATGAGAAAAATATAATTTAATTATACCTTAAAACCACTCAAATGTATAATTTATCATAAAAAATTATTTTAACTAAAAAATTGTTCTCAATTAAAATTTAGTATTTTTCAATATTCATCAAAATATAAAAGTTATCAGAAAAGTACCAAAAATTTATCCAAACTAAATTTTTATGTCTCTCTTCTAAATAAGAATTCAGTTTTTTCATAGTGTATATATGAATCTATCAAATATTGTATTTAAAAATAATTCTTCCTTAAAAGGTGGAAAAACTATAAATTTATAAAATAATACTTCTTTTATCTGAAAAATTGAATTTTTCCTTATATTAAGCCTATGAAACACAAAAGATGAATATTCAAATTATGGGGGATATATAAAATTTAAAATATGGTCAATAATATTCATAACTGCTTTTTAAATGTCTATTTTTATAAGTTGTGGTGTGCCTGACGTCGGTCTTGCGTGCATCAAACAATATTGAATTATTTATAAATAAAGCATACTATGGATGCAAGGGGTGTTAAATTATCCCCTCATAAAATAATTTCAATCATCAAAATTTTAACTTAGGATTGAAAACTAGGGGTTTGATATTTCAAAATATCTTATTTGAAATCCCCAAGGGAAAAGTGGATTAATGAGGCCTATATTTCAAAATAAAGAAAGACAAGTGTGTAGGTTATCGGAAATAACCCATAAAAGGGTTACATGTAAGAAAACATGGACATGAAAGAAAAATCTATCAATAAATTTATGATGGAGAGTGATAGAAAATATTATTAATAGAATGTTAACATTCTGAAAGTCATAAATCTGTGATGATCTAAGGGACCATTTGATTCATCGCAAAACATAATTCAAGGAATAAATTTTCGTTTTTCAAGATTATTTCCCAATTGTTTATGAACATGAGAAGAAATACTTACATGATTTCAGTAAAATCTCATCTTTGTTCATTCCTTGATCAATTTCCACTTCATCTCTTATTCATGGAAGTGAAGTTGAAGTTTTCTTTTCTGAAGTGATGGAAGATCATGAGATCCATAAATATAATGATAGATCATTACATCCATTGGAATATAAGTCTTAGTACAGGTTATCATATATGCATAAATCCACCTATAATGATATAATACATTAATCTCACAACATTCAACTGATGTGAAACATATACGATTCAAAAATATATATCTTTACAATCCTCTAAAAAATTGAAAATCTAAAAAATTAGAAATAGGTGACCATATCAGTATAGAATTTATCTCCCATATCCCATAGGGTAGTTCTTGGTTGCAACATTCCATAAAAGTGAATACCTTAATCATGTATTCTCTTGACTCATGGTAACAACCTGAACTATCATATATCCTTTTTGAAGACATGCATGTTTCCTTATTCCAAAACATAGTGGCTTATTACATAAGTCCTAAATAGTTGTATAGTTCATCAATTATAACAAAACCTTATTGTCAAAAAATCTGAAATCATTTCTCAAGAAATTAGCATCATCCAATTTACTTATTCAAATCCAACATATCATTATCCAAACGTTATTTTCTTAACATAAGTAACATATTGAGTCTTATCTTTACCTTAATAATATGTTATCCAAATATAAAATTACCCTTAAATAGATTTCGTTGACATTTATAAAAATTCCACATATTCTTGAAAATACCTAGCAAAAAACACTAACTGAATTATCCTTATATAATTCACATATTCATAATTCTTGGATCCAAATACATAAATACTTAAATCCTTACAATTTAATGGTTGGCATGGAATATGTTTTTCTTTGTGTTAGAGGTATATTATCATGTTTGGAAATTGATTTGGTTAATGCCTGTGATTTCTACATATGAGCCATTGAACTCCATAACAATTGGTCAATCGATGACCCGTTTTTCAATAGAGATAACATCTTCCCCTCCATCTGAGGTATTCCTCAAGGTTCTTCTTCCATTCCCCATGACAAGTAGGAAACCTAATCTTATTTCTTCTATGATTATTAAAATATGATCTTTTAAATTTTTTCATATTTCTCTTATTTAATACATTAATAATTTCATCAATGACTACATTGTAAATCATAAATCATGATAAATGATTTTGTATAATCACAATATTATTCTCTCCATTCATTTTCATATTTTTTTTCTCAAAATAGCAGATTTTACATCAACCTCAATGTTAATCCAATGACTTATGGTTTCCTCCATTAACGAAGACCAAAAATCATTGGTTGAGAATAGATCTCATTGAATAAATCCACATAATCAAGGAAAGGTACGTACAATCTGTAACATATTATGTTTAATACTATGTTATATATAATAATTACCATAATTCTTGGGAGTTCTTCTATAATAATCATTAAATTCATTATTATGGTTATTATCCCTAATCTATGTTTTCCAAATCTATTTCAATGGTTTTTAAAACAATTCTTCTAACACCAACTGTAATACCTTGATCATAGTTACCCAGAGTAGGTGCAATATTTTAATACATTGGCATGATTACAAGTAATAAAGTCCTAAAGGATCGATCAGTTTAGCAGTCTTGGAAAATAAATTTCATACATGAACCTTACATAACACATTTTAAAATAAAATATAACATATATAATCTTTTGAGAATGACATTATTCCTCTATATTTACCTTATATTTAAATCATAATACACTTCATAGAATTTAGGGAAAATAAAACATAAAAAAGGGGTGGTCTCAGATGCTCAGTAAGGGTAAATAATTTAACAGAAGCTATAAACATTTAACGAAATATGTATAAAAAACTACAGACTTTTTAAACATAAACATGACCATAATATGGAAAAAATAAATAATAGATTACCATATAAATATGCACATATATATTATATTATTCGAATAGTCAAATTTAATAACTAATTTTATAACAACGGAAAGAAAAATGCAGGACATAATAACTAATACTTCATGGACTTGAGCTAATACCATTCAAAAATATTATTACAAGGTTGTGTGCCATGAAACCAGTTTTCCTCATGAGACCTAACGATTCATCTATGGGCTATAGTGGTACCCCTCCGTCACTTACTAATTCCAATACATTCCTCATATGCAAAGGGTGAAACATAACATAATCAATTGTATTAAATCTAGCATAAAAATTGTCAATAATTTAACCATAATCCAAGAATGGTATATAAATAGTACATCCATAGAAAAACATATCATAACTCATTCAATACAATATGGATGATTATATTATAATAAATCAAACCCAGTGAAGAAAAATAGCCAGTAAAGGATATTGACATTTTTGCAAATGATTAGTAACAAACTCTGAGAGAAATATCCACTTTCCATGAAATGATTTAAAAGTTTAAAAATATATAATGAAAGTAATTTCAATGATATTTTTGAATCCATGTCTCTCACAACACATTGAAACATTTTAAATTAATTTACATTTTTAAATAATCATGTCTATATTAATAATTCCGTAAATCATTTCGTAAATATGGACATTAATTAGATAGATTTTGAAAATTAAAACATTAAAACATTTCAAATGAGGATCTAGTAAAATATTACATTCCATAAAACCTTAAAATATTCCATTTGAAAACATTTTTATGAAACTTGGTCATGGATGATAAAAATGTTCCATTAAATACTTACACATAAACAATCTCAAATAAAAATGAGATTGTGAAGTTAACCCTTACCATAGAAATGATACTCTCGATACTTTTCTTAAACTTTTGTATAATGTTATTAAACTTATTTTTAACTTATATGAGAAAATTTATAAAATTTATTATATCTTATATGATACTTTTATGAAACTATATTACTTTTCTATTAACAAATCCTAGTTAATGCAACATTTTGGGTAATATCGTTTGGTTTTTCGAACGTGTTTGGACATTATATTCTAAATCATATCAATTAGATCATGATTTAATTACATCCATTATGTATAATATGTTTTATATATCATATATATTCACAATATAATATATAAAAGATATATATAAAAATTGGAATACACCATTCATGGAGACGGTAGGTCATACGTGCGTGTGACAGCTATTTCTGTTCTCTTATCATATTGAATGGAAGTAATTTAATGACATATATATACACACACACATATATATATCATTAAATTGGACATAAAATTTCCTATATTTCATAATTATGAATAATATATTTTTTTTATAACCATTCATTGATGGTTAATGTGGAGAATGAATCTCATCCCGTTGTGGAGACGGTAAGCCGTACGTATGCACGAGCAACAATATCAATTATTGAACGATTAAATAGATTATAATTGGATGTATTATGAATTTTACATAACAAATAACATGTAATATTTATTATTTACCTCATTTATATTCATCATTATACCCATAAAAATAAAGTTTACTTGAATAAAAATTTACACCATGGCGTGGAGACGGTAGGCCGTAGGCACACACACATGGTGGTGTTGTTTTTAATAGGATTGGTATAAAGAAGAATATGGTTTTCCCAAAATTAAAAAAAAAAATCTCAGTATATATATTATTCTGGAGTTATTATTTTATTATGGTAACAATTTATTAAGTGGAATTAGAAAAAGAAATGAACATTGAAAGAAGGGATAAAACGATTACATGTTCTTTAAGTGTCTCCTTTGGATTTTCACAAAAGGACTCCTTAAGTTGGATTTATTCCCAATTAGTTTCTTCTAGGATATAGTGGTGGAAGTATGGAGGATATTTTGATATGGTTTGGTGGGTCCAAAAGGATTTTTAGGTGTAAATTAAAGAGAAACCGTGGTTCCTTTTTATAAGTGATGTGAGGGGAACATTAAGAAAATGTTGAAATATAAATTTATTTTAAAATTATTTCCTATTTATAATATCTCCAAATTGATTTATTTCGAGTATAATATGACTACGGTTCAAATTTTTCACAACCAATATTTTTGAGACATCTTACATTATAAAATTTTCATTATCTTTGGGATTAACGCTTAGTTAAAATGATTAACTCTTACCATGCCTTGTTGTATTTTTATACTACATGGTTAATATCATAACAATAAAATTAAAAGAGAAACTAAAGTGGATAATTTAGGATATTTTTATTATTACCAAGGTCATATGGCTGATATTTTGATTTTTTTAATTTTTTTAATTCAATAAAATATTATTTCTTTTAAAAACTCATTTATGTCAATTTTGACACTATTTAGTAATTGATTTTTATTGAAGTCATAAAAAAAATTATTTAGAAACCAAAGCACTAATTCAAACCTCATAGGATATTTTCATCCAAAAAATTCTTTAATGACATCGAAACATTCAAATTATATTGATATTAATATTTATAATATCATATATTTGATTCATTCATTAATAAAGAAAATATTGCATCATTATTCTGTAATAAATATATATATATATATAATGTAAAAAAATTATCAATAAAATACCATTATTTAATAAATCATAATTGGTTTCTAATTAACATTTATATACATATTTATTAGCTATATAACCCGATATTAAAATCTATTTAGTGAAAGATATATGTTTATGTTATAATTATCATTACTTTAAACTAATTATTATAACATGTCATTATCACACAAATATGGTCCCAAAATTCCAAAAGGTCAGCCTAAGGATTCTCATGGTCGATTATATATCACCAAATAGGATTTGGACACATGTTTTGGTAGTTTTTTGATATTATAATATTATTTTTTACCCTTATTTACAAGAATTTCCCTTTAACCATGGTAAATAAAAATAATTAAGAATTTACAATTCATAATATCAAAAAATAAAAAGTAACCATTTTCATAATTCGGCCCTTATGATTCACAATATGGAATCAAATTTCCTAAATTCAAAATATATAATTAGCAGTAATTAATTTAAAATTAATTTCTGTTGTCCAAATTAGAAAGAGAGATTTTAAGAAGTCAAAACTATCAAAAGATTGACATGTTTTTATGTCCAATTAAATTTAAAATTATTCCCAATGGTCTAAAATATATTAAATGTTAAAAATATAATTTATTTATACTTTAAAAACACTTAAATTTATTATTTAACACTAAAAATTATATCGTTTAAAAAATCCTTTTTAAATGAACATTTTTTATATTTCACTTTTTATCAAAATATAAAAGTTATCAGAGATATAACAAAAATTTATCCAAACTAAATTTTAATTTCCCTTATATAAATAAGATTTTATGTTTTTTTAATTTGGAAATATATAAGTATAAAATATCAGATTTAAAAAGAGTTCTTCATTAAAAGGTGGAAGAACTACATTTTTTTAAAAAATAATTTTTTTATCTGATAAATTGAACTCCTACATATATTATATATAGGATATAGAAAATATGAATTTTGAAATTTTATAGGATATATAAAATAACAAATTTGTTTAATACTATTCATAACCACTTTTTAAACTGCTAGTTTGATAGGACGTGGTGCGTTTGAACTCGGTGTTGCGTACATCGCACGCTAATGAATTATTTAAAATGGATGTATAATGTTGAAACTTGGGGTGTTAAAACATCAATATATGTGATATGATATGAAACATTTTTAAATTGATTATTTAAAATAGTTGAAATAGTGGGTAATCTTTTACAATACTTTGGATATTAAAACTATTTAACTGATTATTATTACTTGTTTTATTTCTTGTTGTAATGTCCAGGACCCAGATTCCATTCAATTTCACCCTGAGCCCCATTAGCTATATGGCCTCAAGTTAGTCTCCCATAATTCCAAAGGCTACTGAATAGTAAAAAGGTACTATAGTGTATCGGTGGGGAAACTATTCTCTATTACCAAATTGTAACACCTTGGTCAAAAACAAAGAATTCAAATAGGGGAAGCAGTATAACAGTCAAAAAGTAGATATACAAATGGAATAGATAAATATTCCAAAAATTTCTCCAACATATATATAATGATGATGATACATGTATTAAAAAAATTGAAAAAACAAAAATAAAAAAATTCAATAGTTGTATCCAAAACACAAAAAATAACTACAGTTTATTCTACCCGAGAGCATCACAAGATTCAGCTCTGTCCCGTGCTCCCCTTTTTCTTTTCAGGTCATAGAATAAAGCATAAAACTATCATTACTTTCCCTAAACCCTACCCACATCTATATAGTCAGTCTAGCTACCATATGGTAGTGCAAATATTGTGTGAGAAAGAATCCGAGTAGGTAAACACAAAAAGGCCTATAAAATGTCTTGGATTCCCAATATATCAATATAAAGTAGCATACAATGTTAACATGTGCAGTTCCCATGGGACATGCCAAGTGGTATTGTATAACTGAACATGACTCAATTCAAATAAAGATCAATCTCATATAACAAGGCAGCTAAAAAAAATCATAAATAACTAATAGGGCCGCAATATACATCCAAACGTATCATGTAAACCAAAGCATTTCTATGAAACCTATGCATTAATGAATCATGGACTTTAGGTATGAAAAATCATAAAACAGTTACCACAATCATGACATATATCAGTAGAGTAAAATCACAATGGGTTAGATCCAAGGTGTAAAAGACAATGTAATCCTTCTCGAGTCCATGGATCTTCTCAAGGAAAACTCAGTCAGTCTTGAGTCGGGGGTCAAAGAGGCATTTAGCCAAACTATGTCCACTTCAAGACTAACATAACCCAATCCAAGGGGTAGTATGGCACTAGGCATCCCATGGAATCAATACCCAAGGACAAATATCTATCCATGGTGTCTACTACCACATTCAAGTCCCATAGTTGAAATGATTATGATGTCTAATAGAATCCTGATCAACAACATGCCAACCAAGGTATCCACTTCCACATAAATTAAATTTCATTTCATTAAATTATAAAAATCCATGTCTCATAAGTACACTGACTCATCTACGAAGTCATATTAAATCAAATTCAATGATTTTACAGACTCATATTAAAAATCACAATTCAACAATAATAAAAATCAATACTATACATAATGTGAAAAAGATGGAAGAGAATATTCTAATAAAAAAATTCAATTTAAATAATTCATTATAATCATCCTCTAACTATGAAATCCCAAATTAGAACACTTTGGTGGTTCATAATTAGGTGATGTAAAAGTAGTCACACCCCATGGATGTACTTAGTTGGAAAAAAACATCCAACAAGTTTAAAGGAAGCTAAATTGAATCGCTAAAAATTTCCTTTTAATTAAATCAAAATAATCTATTGACTTCTAGGGACACACGAAAATCTTAGATGGGTTGAACAATGGTATCTTGGATAATGATGAAGCAAACAAAATGGGAGATTATAGATGACTTAAAGTATGCCTTTATAAGGGTTCTCATTAGATATCAATATTGAATTCAAATCCAATCAGAAGAATAAAAAAAGAATGTGTGATGAACCTAAAATTAGGTAATAATAACTTCAACATAAATAATGTAGATAATAACATGAATAATGAGGAACAAAATAATAGGAATAGATTACACAATGATGTGGATACAATAATAATTATGAAACTACATTCTAATATCATACAGATGAGAGTGATCATTGTCTACATTAGGTGTAAAAGGATATCTCAAAATCTACCTCTTATACAATTTTTGGATTAGATAAATATAATGTTGAATTATAAGATTAAATGAGTTAAATTTTTTAATTTCACTGACATTTGTCAACTGTATGATTTGGACGCATGCTTTTTCAAACCATGTGCTAACCAAGAACCCACTACTATAGGGAGGGGCACTTTTCCAGGTCTGTATTCCCTATTTGGAAAACTGTGTGCTAACAATGAAAACATCCTATGTCAAAAACACTACAGTTTTTTCATAAATGTATACCCCAAATCTGATGGTTTATAAAACTATGTGGTCTTATCCAACACTCTTCAATATTACAAAACAATTAGTAGTAACATTCTACATACCACACATGTTTTTTACTAATAATGTGGTAGACCCTATTCTCCAAAAAACATGAGCTCTGGGTTACAAACAAGCCTCAGACACCTATAATACCTCCCTAAACCCCAATGGAATTTTCCTTAGGACACAATTATGAATTTGATCTAAAAGAAAAATGATTTTTATGTCTTAAAGAAACATGTTTTCATGAAATATTCCATTTTAATGTAATTCTTCTCAAAATTTCCCTCTCAAGGGTGGTCAAGATTCATCTAAGAGAAAGTCCCACCACTACAAATGTACTTCAGCCTCTTACTCCCAAGTCTAATGTTGTAAATGACCATGCTTTTACAACTCCCATACTAAACAAACTGATAATCCTCAAAGAACCTTCTTTCTCTTATTAATGATATGAAATAGATTCTCCACAATATAAATGTCTTCCTAAAACAAACCTCCTTAGGTTAAAATAATGAGACATGTTCAAATGATAATGGGACAGCTATGATATGAGGAAGACATTGTGCATCGATTAGTACATTTAATGTATCTACCACTAATACTCTACAAGCCCAACTCTATTAAAAATATCTAATGAGCCAATATATCATGATTAAATATTACATGTCTCGTGATCATTCTATTTCTCATCCGTGATGAAACACATAAAAATTATGATCCCTAACCTCTAACTCCATATTTCATCTATGAAAAGTAGTGTAAGATTTCTATTAAGATTATGAAGTAGCCATCCACTTTTGATTCAACTATACCTTCTCAGATGTCTCCTGTATGGGGAGCGGTCCAAGAAAAGCTTCTTCAAAGGACTCTAACCACAAGGGGAGATCAACATGGCCATCCGAGAAAATAATAAATAGGATCCATCTTTATAGTCTCCTAATAAATTTTATTGTTTTAGAATTCAACTATGGGAATATGACACTCCCAAGAGCACCAAAAATCTTATATTCATTATAACAGCATGTACTCAGGCACTATTATCATATTATCTGACATGGAACTAGTATAATGGTTGTATATTTGGAACACAATCTCCTGTGTACCCATTTTACTCAACAAACAATACTTGAAACGAGTCTAAAAACTAGGAATCCCTATCTTAATGGATAGGTAATGGGACCCCATAATTTCATATAATTTCATTGATATACAAAATATCAAGATAAACAAAACTGATAGTCTCCTTGATCGCAATGAAAGGAGAAACCATTGTGATTCTGTCAATAAAAACGTAGACAACATCTATACCTTGAGGTGACCTTCGATAAGTAGTCACAAAATCCATCACAACATCATCCAATTTTCTCTCAGAAAAAGGTAATTAGGGTAAAAGTATGGTTGTATGTTGTTGTTCTATCATCACTTGTGGGTAGGAGGAACACCTCTTAACAAAACTTGATACCTCTCATTTCATACCCACCCTCTAGTTCTAGTAGTGTAATTCAAGGTAGTTCATGGTGATGCCGGGGTTTGTAGACCAAACTCGGGTGTAAATTTCCCACATAAGCTCCAAGATTATGTCCGATGAAACCCAAACGTGACCATGGATATGCATCATCTTTTCATCACCTACTGTCTAGCCAGTTGGTGGGTCCTCACCTACCACATTATATCATAGTACTGGGACCTCTAAATCAGATAAATGCCCCATCCTCACTCTATCCATAAGGGTATATGCCACAACTCATAATGAAATATATGTCTGTCTTTAGATATCATGCACCTCCAAGTGAATATTAGCGAATAAATCTATAAGCCAACACTAAATATTATCCACCTTAAAAACTTGTATATGAGTACAATTAGTTAATGAGTCAACCGTTGTATTGACCTTATTAGTAATGTATGAAATCTCAATGTTGAAAGAATTATGGTAACCAACCAACCTTTGTTGCATCATATTTTGATCATGATGTGTAAATATGTACCTGAAGATATTTTGGTCTATGTACAGCACAAAATTGTCTCCAAATATGTTGTTCCTCCAATAATGAAATTTATTACTGATTTTATCTTACTATAGATTGTGAGTTAGGTAGTTCATATTATGTTTCCTCATCTACCGAGACCACTATGTGATGACTCTATCTACATGCATCGACAATGCTCTAATATGGGTTCATAATGTGTCATAATTGATAGTGTATATCATTCCATACTCTAAAAGAATCATAATTATGGTGAATTCAATGTCTCTTTCAGCTCCTAAAAGTTTGTCTCATAGGTATCTTTCTAAAAAAACATCACACACTTCTTAGTCAAGCCGGTCAACAATTCTTCTATTCATGATAATTCTTGAATGAAAATCTTATAATATACAGCTAGCCCAAGTAACTTTTATGGTCAAAGATGTTCTTGGGTTTCTCCCATGAAACTACATATATGACCTTCTATGAGTCAACTAATAAAACATTCTCTATGATAATATGACCAATAATTTAATTGAATCTTTCCAAAAGTGTATATTTTTTATCTTATCATGAAATAGATTCTCTCTCTATTTATCAAAAATGATATCTGTATGTTTGGATTGGAAACAATGATTTTTATAATAACCCATCATATCTTTCATGAAAAACCACACAATCAAACTAGATAGGGATGGAAAACTCAATTGATCGATAATATAAAAACACAAGGATTATTCACGAGACTGAACAAAAATACTAGATTATCATATAAACCATAGCAACGATGAATGTTTGAACGTGGTATGTATTCAAGTAAAACACATACCTTGTGATGACCTATCCTCAATATGATTTTCAATAACACCCAAGATCAATGAAGATGATAAAATACGACATCTATCTATGGAATGGGATACAGGCTCTAGACCAATAGCTTTTTCAATTTCTGATAATACACACATATCCTAAGGGTATCATTCACATTTTTTCACAAAAAGGACTCGAAAACCCCTTGAGAAGCATTGGGTCATATAAAACCATTTTCTTTTAAATCATCTAGATACCTATTGACCTATAACAATTCTATTATAGCCATCCTATATGGAAGAATGGATTATAGTGAAACACCTAGAACTAGATCAATGGAGATATTCATGTCCCTCTCAAGATGTAGAAAAGGAGTGTCATCAAAAATAAAATTCCTAAGAAAATCAACAACTGGAGGAATTTTTTCCTATCACGCTCTCCAATCATCGAAATATAAACTCGCAATATGGGTTTTCATCCACCCAGAAATAAATTCTCAGATTGATCTCAACTATTTTTATCATCCCATTCACCATTTTGATTAAAAAATACCCCATCTAATATTGTGAGAAAAACAACCAATGGTGATAATCATCAATGTAGAATCAAAAACCCATCAGCCATTTTTTTCGAGTATGAAGTCAAATCATTTCATCTCAAGGAGAAAAGGTTTTCATATGATGTGACACCCACCATCCTCCTGATGGATCCCCATGCACTGTTGTACTTCCTCTATTATAATCACCCACTAAGTGTCATGAATCATAATTAACTTATAAAACTAAATCATGAGGCCAAGGATTACTACAATAAGTAATGATATAATATTATTGGATTCACCAATTATAAAAATAGAAGACAAATAAGTAGATGTTTCTATGATCATACATCTCACCGCAAACGGTCTGGTTCCCTACTCATTAGGTGTATGTTGTACATAAAATATTCATCCTAAACTATGGCCATATGACACAACCTCACAACCTAGTGTAGGCCCACTCGATTGTCTCAGTGTATCTAGTGCTTGTATCCCTATAAAATAATCCTCAAAACCTCATCATAATCGAATAGTACTACTCTAGTTCCATGACTCATGTAGAGCAATGAATCCATCTCCTAGACTTAGTGTCAAAGATGGCCCACTACCACTCACTGCTAGAGGAAAGGTCCTACAAAAAATTTCATGTGGATCATCCTACAATAATATAGACACTAGACTGGGTCTCCATCACACGAATTCATCAGGTGGATTTTTCTTCTACACTGATGATAAAAAAATAAACTATTAGCACTTGCTTCGTGCCTTGTTCTCATCTCACAGTAAACCTCAAAATGTGCATCCAACCTAAATACTCTAAACCACAAGGTTGAGATACTACATTACTCTTTAATATTCCCCCATCATCATTCAGTTTGTTCTATGTTATTAGTTATTTATTCATAGTCATTGTAATATATGTCAATCTGAACACACTGATCTAAGATCGAACGTCATGTTAGAGACTTTCCTCTAAGCGCCCCCCGTCTTGATAACCCATCAGCAAGGTACGACTGTACAAAATTATTTAGCTCCGTAAAGTGATTAAAGTACACTCTTAACATCATAGGGCCCTTATCTACATGTATGAACTCAGTACCCCACTCTGTCCTCTATGAATTGGGGTAAAAGTAGTCATAAAGACGTCAATATAAATCAGCCCAAATCATATCTTGTAGCTTGTCTGCCAGATTCAGAACATCTGAGTAGAACATGACTATCCGTCAAAGCATATAAGTCAATAGATTCACTATCCTTTCTATATGTGTCTCTATATTAATGAATATTGAAATCATATTATCTAACCACAACTCAACTACTGTATACATTTATCCTCAAAAAACATCATAAGAGGCTACTTCTTTAAAACATGTGTCAAGTCATCCATGAAAAAAGAAGGCTCTGGAGGTCCCTGTAACGACTCAGAATTTCCATTTAATTTTTTTTAAATAAATATGAATTTTTCGAGTACAAAAAATCTTTCGGCACACGATTCTGAGGCCCTTAGTGCCTGAAATGAGCCGTAGATGTTTTGTTAAGCATTTGTTAGCGCGTGTAAGCAGTTTTCCTAAAAAAAAGTGTATTAACCATTAATCAGTTTCTCAAATAAAAAATATGAGGGCACTGTTGCCTTCAAGATGGTGGGTTTACCCTAGGTGCGACTTATGTTTAGTCGGCGTGGGCTTCCTACGAGAAAACCCAAAAATGTCATCATTGTAAATAAAATAATTAAATAAATTATTTTACATTCCAAATTCATATAACTCAAAAATGGTAACTCATATTAATAATACGAGACCTCCTCTGAACTATTGAGGGTGTTATTTCATTAAGAAGATACTAACTTTGGCTGGAGCGGGCCACCAGAGAAAGTTATTTTTTGGACACAAATAAAATAAGTAAGGGACAATTATTTTATTGTAAAATTCATAACTTCTTAACGGTAACTCAGATTAAAAATTTGATAGTACTGTTGGGTTCGTTCGGGCGTGTTTCATCTAGGTAGTTCCTAACCTCGACTTGTGTGGGTAGAGGGTGACTGTTTAAAATTTTCCATTTTTTTTCATGTACGTTCAGTAAATACGTGAGCATCATTTTATATCTTCTGAACCAGTGCTCGGAATTGAAATCTAAGGGCACCGTTGAACTCGCAGCACTGATATTCACATAAGGAGACTTTCACGTCGACGATAGTGGGTCAAGAATGAAATTTAGTTTTTGGGATTTTTGTGGAAAATAATAAAATAAAATGATCTCGACTTTATTTTATTTTGAACTTTCATATAGATTTTTTAGGTGGGGTCCATTGAAGCTAAACCTATATGTGGATGTTGGAAGTGGGGACCACCACACCTTAACCTCCCATGAGAGGATATGGTGTTGGGGAACACTTGAACCAGGACCTCCCATGGGAGGTTATGGTGGTGGGGACCACTCAAGTCCCTATTAAATGTGTGGGAGCCTCTTGGAATCCTCCAAATAATTATAGCCAACACACCTCTTAAATTGCACCATCATAATTTAATTAGCATGCTCATTATAAATTTAAATAACTGTGCCATTGGAATATAGGAAGGTTCTTAATAAATGAACTGTCATAAATTCCATGATCGTTATCTACCTCCCACCCTCTCCTATATATAGGATGTTTGGGAGGAGGTTTTGTGAAGGTTTCACTATAAGAAGAAGTTCTCTTAAAGTGACGTGATTCCCAACACATGGAGGATTATGCTTCCTCCACGATGAACACATTCTTCCAACGAAGAACGCCTGTGAGGGGAGACGTCGACTTCCTTCCTCATATCCTACTCCGGCGTGGGACATCTTCAACAAACCTTCCATCCTCATTATCGTCCATGAACCGAAGCACGTTCTTTGGATTGGAAGTGTACGGAAGACGCGACGGATGATGACAACACCTTCTTCTTCCCCGCGGCTCTGTCAACAAACATCGATCATGGTAGGGGTTTATTTTCATGGTAATGCATTCCTTGATTTTTCTTTGGTGGATTGGAAAAGAATCATTGTGGAGGCTGTAGAATTTGAAGTACATCGTTCACTTTTCTTGATGGACCGATTTATATCATCCTAAATGCAGAGGGTGCGGGTCAAACTAACTTGGCCTGACTCACTCCGCTGATATTTTTGTTATCTTCTTCAGCATGGCGATGATACGACAAGGCGAAAGAGGTGACAGGAAATGACCGCGCTACCCGAGGACTTCGCAACCTACACTGCCCTCGTGGTGCTTTGGCCGAATAGGATCAAGGCCACTTCCGAACTCCCGTGGGCCCGCCGGCCACCTAGCTGCCTGTCGGCCTCCTGTGCACCCACCTGTCTCCTGACCGCCATCTGGTCTGTCGGCCGCCCGCCAGCCTCCTTGGCCAAGCAGTTGAGTCGCGGCCCTCGCGGCCTTGGCCGAACCGACCTCGACCATCCGAGCCGATCCCTTGAGCTGCACCCCACATGCGCTAGGCCAAACCGACCTTCTGCGCCCCCCGCGGAGCCTCCGGGCCAAACCGCCCTTACACCAACGTGCGGCCGGACCGCGCCCTCGGGACCAGTCCGCACCCTCGCGCTCATCACGGTTTTCACGGCTTGTTGGTCCTGGACCAGCATGCTGAGCCAGACCCAATGGTTTTGGAATGGTCGACCCAGACTCGGTCGGGCCGGGTCAGATTAGACCCGGGCCCACTTCGACTCATTTACGCTCCTTCGGCCATATCATTGGCACCAGACGTCCATTTGATGAACCGTCAGCAGCACTAGAAATCTTGGAGCGTGACGGTCCCATAGAGTATACCCCACTAGAGTTTGGAAAATAGTTCAGATACAGTCAAGTTGGATCATGCACAAATCCAATCGGGTTCCCTGGACTAAAAGGTTAATAACTCTCAAAACGTGTGTCTGATTGAGGCACAGTCATTTGTGTTGAGACCCCTGTGATGAGGTAGACCATCAGGATATTTTCTTCGTTGGCCTTCGCGGAAGATGATGTATCATTAGTTGGCTTGTGGAGTAGACCCTCCCGGAATCAAGCGTGCTTGTGCAAAATCCATGTGGTCGGCTACTTTCTGACTACTATTCCTGGATCCTTTGTGGGTTCGACTGTTCTGACCACTATTTCTAGATCCTGTGTGGGTTTGACAATTCTGACGAATGTTCCAAGATCCTGTGTGGGTTTGAATGTTCCAACTACTATTCCTGGATCCTGTGTGGGTTTGACAGTTCTGACTACTGTTCCTGGATCCTGTGTGGGTTCGACAGATTTGACTACTGTTCCTGAATCATGTGTGGGTTTGACATCTCTGACTACTGTTCCTGGATCCTCTGTGGGTTCAACAGTTCTGATTTCAATACCAGGATCCTAGGTGGGTTCAATAGAATAGATATTTGAGTGGCTATATCTAATTATCTCTAACTCTCAACAAAAGTTGTATACCTATTTTAGTTCATTTAGTATATTTTGTGTTTACCTCATGATTGAGATGGATTACTTGATAACTTTGGTAAATGTATGGGCATATACCTAAGTGGGGTTATCTGTTGATTTCATAACTTGTTCTTTATCCTTGTTAAATTTTGTGAGACCTTGAGGGTATAAGGGTCCCTACTATGTATCATTATACTCACGCCTACATGGGCTATGCCCGCACCTCATTGTGTTGGTTATAAATGACAGATTGCGCCGACTGATGCTGAGAGCACCAGGACTGGACGGTACACAGAGGTGGACATTACGTCGAGTCAGTACATAGAGGAGACTGACAGACATGGAGTGATGAGGAAGTTATCTATACCTATCCTTGAGGTAGGAATCCCAGAGGATGACCCAACAACTGTTTTTTTATTTCATTAGTTGTACATGAATTTCCACTTCCTTGTACTTCTCATTTGGGCTGGTATATCCAGAACCTTTTACTTTTCAACACTCTTTTGTTATACAGTTTATTTATTGTTTTGTATCATGATGAGTGCTCTGTTGTGTGTGTTTTCTAGTTATAAAGGCAATTTCTTTCCAGTTTTAGAGATTTTCGTCTTTGGTGCTAGTCGTCGACCCCTGGACTAAGGAAAATGGGTTCAGGGTAGTCGCGGAACGGTCCTTGGGGGATGGGTGGTGACAAATAGGTATTAGATAAGTAGTCTCTACCATAGGACATATGAATCTAATCTTTTCTATGAAGAAATAGTGTTAAGTATAGTGAGTGCGGTTTCAGTTTAGGGGGTCCAGTGTTGATGAAGTGGCAGACGTATCCATAAACCAGGACCCTAAATTTTGATTTCCAACTTAGTACATGAAAACACTGATTGCGTGAGTGCTTTATTTGTAATTTATCAAGTCATTACACCAGGTATAATCTTTTGGTTGTGTCAAATATTTTTTTAGGAAGCCTCCACGCAAACAACCAGTTACTGTTTCGAGAGTTATACGCACTGATAGCCCACCGAGCAATGAGGCTTCAGTGCAGGACACTCTTACTATGTTGGCACCATCGGGTGGTGTACCAGCACCACCACCACTCATTGGTCAGTAGTTACCACCAGCCGCACTAGAGGACGGTGCATGCCGACTGAGCATGTTTCATTAGTTCAAGCAACATAGGCCTCTGAGGTTTTGAGGTGAGACTATCTCCCATGGAGTAGAGGGCTAGCTAGAGGTGGTTTCTAGAGTTTTCTACCTAGTTGAGACACTAGTAGAGCAGATAGTGATCTTAGCTACTAGAATTTTTTAGTGAGTGACCATGAAGATGGTCCACATAGTGATGAGGCTTCGGTATGTGGATATTTACCTGAGATAGTACCTTTGGGTAGTGTTTTAGCTATTTCATTGTCTGTTTCCTAGAATTTACAACCATTTGTACCGGTAGAGGACTCATATAGGCTTAGTTACTTACACCTGTTTCAGCCTCAGATACCCCTAAGGTTCTGAGGTGAGCCCGACCCATGGGCGGATGAGGACTACCTTGACGAGGTTACTGAGAGTTCTCTAGAGCTTCTACAGCTTCGACAAGATGACGTGACGGTAGATGAGTGTTTATTTAGGTGTACTGACTATCCTAGGTACTCAATGAATACAATATAGATAGTTCTTCAGAGCTCGGACCTCTGAGCGAGGTGTCATTAGGGACAGATGAATCTGCAGTGTTGTAGATGTGGAAGCAGAGCTAGGAGAGCAGCATGAAGTGGTGTACATTTCAAAATTTACAACCACCCCCATTGTGGTTCCCACTAGGCTCAGGGAACTAGAGGAAAGGGGAAGAGAGTAGCCGCATGCGATCAAGGAGTGCGACCCTAGGGCTCTAAGAATGATTCGAGGTATATTCTTTGTCTACTACTAGATACTATATCAATAGAAATTGGTACCAATCATTCCTTCCTTCCACGAATCTTCTCCAAGACATATAGTTTCTGGATAAACCAGTGACTTGACCCTCACATCTGAAGATACCTTTGGGAGGAGACGTGATAATCACACTTACGTCGATGGTGTAATCTGACCCTTGAGGAGAGAGTTTCAGTTAGAACCTCTTGGTGGCAGCATCGAGGCCTTACGACGTTAGTTTGGGTATAAATAGACATCCACAATTCATACTCATATTGACTGTATTAGGAAAAATGTTTGTGGTTATCTACAACGTTGGGATGAGTTTTTCTTTAGTCAGCGAAAGAGGAAACCCAGGCATCACCGGATAAACTACTGCATATGACGGTGCGGATGATCCCCCGTGAGTCAGTCATCCTAAACCCTCGTGGAAGCATAAGTTTTGAGTGTTCAGTTCCCAATAAGTGTTTTTAGAGTTCCTACAGGACTATGACTTTAAGAATGTCTATACTCCTAATAAAGAGAACATGGTAGCAGATGCACTCAGCGGGAGGTCTGGCGTACAACTACTGAGTGAGGTGACATAACAGCTAGAAGCTTGAAAGATATCCTTTGTGGATCGAGGTAGAGCAGCTTTTATTCAGTCTCATACAGTCACTCCCCCACTTCATCAGCGAGTCAGGGAGGCACAGCGTGGGGATGCTGACTACCAGACTTGATGAGCCCAGATATCCATAGGACAGGCACCTGATGGAATTTCTGAAGGAGGGGAGCACGTCATCCTATTCCGAGGACATACCATGGTACCAATGTCATTTTTGGAGGAAGTGTTGAGGGATTCCAACAGATCCCCTCTAGTAGTACATCCAAGAGTTTAGAAGATGAACTTGGACCTCTGACGATAGCATTGGTGGCTGGGAATGAAGAAAGCAGTAGTAGAGTTTGTCTCTCGGTGCCCACTTGTTAGTGAGTGAAGGTGGAGCATTAGGTACCAGTAGGATTGGTTCAGTCTTTAGAGGTCCCAGAGTGGAATTGGGATGGGATATACATGAATTTAGTGACATCACATCCAAGTACATCTTGAGTTCATGACTCAATTTGGGTGATCGTCGAACGACTCACCATGTCGGCCCACTTCCTACCGACTAGAGAGTGGTGTTAAGTAGAGAGCTTGAGACACCTTAGTGTGCAAGAGATTGTGTGGATACATGCAGTAAGTTCGATGATTGTCTCCAATCATGACACACATTTTACTGCCCTACTGAGGGAGGGGTTGCACAAGGCTTTTGGAACACAACTTCTTTTGAGCACTGCCTTCCATCCTCAGACGGATGGCCAGACCGAGCAGACCATTCAGACCGTCGAGGAAATGTTGTGTGCTTGTGTCCTTAACTACGGTCGCAACTAGTAGGATAACTTAACTTTGGTGGAGTTTACACACAACAACAGTTATCACCCCACCATTGAGATGACACCTTTCGAAGCGTTGTACGGGTGATCATGAGGATCACCATTGTGATGGACAGACCTAGGGAAGTTAGAACTTGTGGGACCAGAGATGGTGCATGCCACTATGGAGAAGGTGCAGATCATCTAGGAGTGGATGAAGACTGCACAGAGGAGGCATAAGTTGTATGCTGACAAGAGCCAGAGACCTCTAGAGTACGAGGATGGCGACCACATCTTTCTACGTGTCTCACATCGACGAGGTTAACGGAGATTTCGATATGGTGGAAAATTTTCTCCGGGGTTTATCGAACTTTTTTAGGTCCTCAGTAGAGTTGGCAGGGTGGCATACCACATAGCTCTTCCACCTAAATTGCACTGAGTGCACGACGTCTTCCATGTATCCCAGCTAAGGAGATACGTGCATGACCCTTCTCATATCATCGACCATAGAGATCTAGACGTCGACAATTGCGTGACTTTTATAGAGGTTCCATTAGAGATTGAGGATCGACAGTAGTGGGTCCTTTTTAGATATTAAATACCTATGGTGCGCATTCACCGGCAGCATTGTAACATCCAGGAGACCACATGAGAGCAGGTGGCTCCGATGCGTTCTTAGTACCCCCACTTGTTCCCTTAGTTATGTGTTGTGACTTATGGGTATGTAAAGCCCTATGGTGGGGAGAATTTAAAGACCCATAATTTCCATCTAATTTTTTTAAATTATAGCAGAATTTAACGAGTCTGTGAAATCTGACGGCACGTGATTCCGAGGCCCAGAGTGCTCAGAATGATCCGTCAATGTTTTGTTAAGCTTAAGTTAGCACGCATAAGAAGTTTTGCTAAAAAATTGGAATAACTATTAAGCGGTTACTCAGATTTGAAATCAGATGGCAACATTGTGTTCAGGATTGAGGGTTTACCTTAGGTGAGACTTAAGTTTAGATGGGGCGAGCCTCCTGTGAGAAAACCCAAAAATTGAATAACTGTATATAAAATAATTAAATAAATTATTTTATGATTCTTATACTTATAACTCTGAAATGTTAACTCGGATTAAAAATACGAGACCACCGCTGAACATGTGTGGGATGCTTTCATTAAGATGATACTAACTTTGGCAGGTGCGAGCCACTAGAGAAATTTAGTTTTTGGCCGCAAATAAAATAATTAAGTGACAATTATTTTATTTTAAAATTAATAACATCTAAACGGTAACTCGGATTGAAAATACAAGAGTATAGTTGGGTTCGTTGGGGTGATTTCCACCTAGTCAAAGCCTTACCTCAATTGGTGTGGGTTGAGGGTGATTGATAATAATTTTCTGAACATTTTTTTGGGTACGTTCAGAAAATGTGTGAGCGGCATTTTAAAACTTTTGAACCAATGCTCAGAATCGAAATCTAAGGGCACCGTTGAACTTGCAACGTTGGTATTCTCTTACAGACTTTCACCTCGACGTCAGTGGGTAAAGAATGAAAGATAGTTTTTATATTTTTCGTGGAAAATAATAAAATAAAATGATCTCAACTTTATTTTATTTTGAGCATCCATGTGGATATTTCAGGTGGGGTCCATCGGAGCTAATCCTCCACATGGAAGTTGTATGTTGGGACTACCACACCTTAACCTCCCATGAGAGGTTATGGCAGTGGGGACCACCCAAACCATAACCTCCCAAGAGATGTTATGGTGGTGGGGACCACCAGGGTTTTTAAAACCCCTTGAAACCTCCCATTAATTGGGAGAAACCTCTCATGTCCCTATTAAATGTGGGTGGAGCCTCTTGGTATCCTCTCAGTAATTATTTCCAATGCACCTCTTAAATTTCGCTAGCATAATTTAATTAGATTTCTCCTTTCAAATTTAAATATCCACATCTGTGGAATTTAAGAAGGTCCCTAATAAATAAACTATCATAAATTACAACAACCATTCCCAACCTCCCTACCTCTCCTATAAATAAGAAGCTTGGGATGAGGTTTGTAGACTGCTTCACCAAGTGAATAAGAGCTTGTAAAGTGACGCGATGCCCAACAGTTGGAGGATTATGCTTCATCCATCAGGAATGTATTCTTCCAATGAAAAACCTGGTGAGGAGTGACTTTGACTACCTTCCTCAGAACCTATTCCGACATGGGATGTCTTTAACCAACCTTCCCTCCTCATCATCATCAATGAAACGATGAACGTGCTCTGTATTGGAAGTATGCGGCAGATGAGGTGGATGAAGACAACACTGTCTTCTTCCCCGTGACTTCGATAATGAACATCGATCAAGGTAGGGGGTTTATTTTCATGTTAATAATTTCCTTGATTTTTCTTTTGTGGATTGGAAAAAATCATTCTAAAGGCTGTAGAATTTGAAGTTCATCATTCTATTTTCTTGATGAACTAATTGCTATCATCCTAAACACGGAGGGTTCATGCCAAACTAACATGGCCCGACTCCCTTCGCCGATCTTTTTGTGATGTTCTTCGGCATGGCGATGAATCGATGATGCAACTATGGCGATAGGAAATGATCGCGCTACCCACAGACTCCACAACTTGTGCCTCCCTCACTGCGCTTCGGTGGAACTAGCTCCAGGCCGCCGCCGACCTCCCGTACGCCCGCCAGCTACCCGGCCGCCCTTCATCCTCCCATGTGTCTGCCGGCCACAATGCCTCCCAATGGCATCCCAGGCGCCTGCTGGCCTCCCGGCCGCCGCCGGCCTCCCACGCGCCCGCTGGTCTCCCGGCCGCCAGCCAGCCACCCGTGCAACCGCCAGTCTCCCATTCTCCCTTCGGTCTCTCAGGATGAGCCGCGACCCTCACAGCGTTGGCCAAACTAGCATCGACCATCCGGGCCGAGCCGCTGAGCCTCACTCCATGCGTGCTTGGTGGATCTGTCCTTCCGCATCCCTAGTGGCGCCTCCGGGCCGAACCTCCCTCACACCGACGTGTGGCCAGTCCACGCCCTTGCGACCGGTCCGCCCCCTCGTGCTACTTGCTGACTTTGCGGCCTGTTAGGTGGGGCCCAGCAGGCCGGTCCAGACCCAATGGGTCAATTTTGGGTGACCCAGAATGGGTCGGCCCAGACTGGGTCGGGCCAGGTTGGTCTGACCGAGTTAGACCGGACCCGGCCCCACTTTGACCCATTTCTACTCCTTCGGCCATATATTTGGAACAGGACATCCATTTGACAGATAGTCAGTGATGCTGGAAATCATGGAGAGATATGGTCCATTATAGTCATCCCTACTAGAGTTTGGGGTACAACTGAGATACGTTTAGGATGGATCGCGCACAAATCCAACTACCCCCCCAGAGTAAAAGTCTTATAGCTCTCAGACTGGGTGTCTGATTAATGCATCATCTATTTCATAGAGACCCCTATGACGAGAAGGACCATCAGGATATTTTCGTTGTGGGACATCGTGGAAGTTGATGTGTTGACACTTGGCATGAGGAGTGGACCCTCCTGGAATCAAGCATGCTTGTGCGGAAACCCTGTGGATGGATTCTTTCTGACTACTGTTACTAGATCTTGTGTGGGTTCGACAGTTCTATCTACTGTTCCCGGATCCTATGTGGGTTCGACAGTTCTGACTACTGTTCCTGGATCCTATGTGGGTTTGATAGTTATGACTAATGTTCCTAGATCCGATGTGGGTTCGACAATTCTCACTACTGTTCCTGGATCCTGTGTGAGTTCAACAGGTCTGACTACTGTTCCTGGATCCTATGTTGTTTCGACAGCTATAACTACTGTTCCAGGATACTGTGTGGGTTCAACAGTTCAGATTTCTGTACCAGGATCCTACGTGGGATTAGAATAATAGATTTTTTAGTGGCTATACCTAATAATCTCTACCTCTCAACAAAAGTTGTATACCTATGTGAGCTGAGTTAGTAACTTTTGTGTTTACCTCATGATTGAGATGGATTACTTGATAACTTATGTACATGTATGGGCATATACCTTAGTGGGGTTATCTTTTGATTTCATACCTTGTGGTTTACCCATGTTTGATTTTGTGAGACCTTGAGGGTCTTGGGATCCCTACTGAGTATTTTTATACTCACACCTACACGGGCTATGCCTGAACCTCATTGTGTTGGTTGTAGATGACGGACAACCCTTACTGAGGCTGAGAGTACCAGGACTAGACTGTACCCGGTGGTGGAACTTATGAAGAGTCAGTGCAGGGAGGAGACTAATAGACTTGGAGTGTTGAGGAGGCTATCTCTACCTATCCTTCAGGTAGGAATCCTAGAGGATGACACGACAACTATTTATTTTCCTTTCTTCAGTTGTAATTGTATTTCCAATTCCTTTTACTTTATAGTTGGGCATGAATTTCTGGCCCCTATTACTTTTCAACACTCTTTTTTATATAGTTTACTTAGTATTTTGTATCCAGGTGTGTGCTCTGTTGTGTGATTTTTAGGTTACAAAGGAAATTATTTTCATGTTTTATATATTTACACCTTTGCTGCTAGTCGCCATCCCTTGGCCAATGGAAGGCAGGCTTGGGGTAGTTATAGCATGGGCCTGGGAAAACAGGTTCTGACACTCCTGAAAAACTCAACATGAATTGACAAAACCCATTAGATAATTATTCCTTCGAACGGGTGTTCAGAACAATATCTGGTGGTTCTACTAATAGTAAAGAAGGATCCCCCAGTATCCCATATCCCTCCTCATCTAGAGCATGATCATCACCATACCTTATGTGTAAAACTACTTGTCATTTTAGTGAAAGCCTTTATAATCTCAAACATTATTCTTGGATAATAAATATTTTAATGTTCATAGATCAAAAGCATATTAACTGTCAAAAAAAATCCTATGACTAGGTAATATAACATATTATACTCCTATATCCAAGATATTAATAGATAAAATACCAAAAAAGTCACTAGGAGCAATTTCTCTTTCCCAATCAAATTTCGGTTCTAGGTTTTGTTTTATAAATATAATTTCAATTTTCAATTTGAATTCCATTTTCATTGAAAATTCCATTTTAATGGGTGAACCAAAAGGTATCTAAATTTCCATTACATACTGCACATTCTCTTTATTAACTAAATGATGGTGTCCACCCAACGACAACCAAACATATTCAAATATGTGGTAATCATGGTCCAAGACTCAATATTCCTCAATTAGATGTTCAAGGTGACTTCTGTAGCAAAATCAAGAAATAATTTCTTTGGTACTAGAAGTCACTAGGTGTACTAACCTTGTTTTTCAATTTTTTGAATAGAATTCAATCACAACATAAGTCATATCTATCACAGATCCAACCACAACATCATAAAAATATGGAATGAATCATACATGGCATATAATATTGCATGGAATGTAATTTCTATAAAGTTTCTAAAATGATGCTGGATATGGAATACCCTCATCTCATTGGGTTTCAATAAAATAGACCCCATAATTGTATTAGTAAAAACATCACAAATCAATTGAATCACCCAATGTTTGAATAAAATCAACTTTAATAAAAAAATCCAGTAAATTATAATTTTAATTCATGTTAATTTGCATTATTGTTTATGTCGGTTTGCTACACCCATGCCCAAATTATAACAAAATTCTAGTACCTTTTTTATCCCTGTTATATTATCTTCATGAAATAAACTAGTAAAATAAATAATCCTCTAATACCACATTGTAATGTTCTAAACATAGATTCCACTCAATAGTTCCCCGAGACCGGTTGGCTATATGGACTCTTGTGAATTTCCCAAAATTCCATAGGCTTATAACAAGATGTAAAGGCCTAGGGTGTATCGATGGAGAGGATATTCCCTCTTAACAAAGTGTAACATTCTTATAATAAATATAATGATAAAATATAAAGATTAGTATAAGAGTTAGAGAATAGAAAAAGTACAGGATTAGATAATAATTCCAAAAAGATGTCTGATATATGTATAAGTATAATGAAAAATGTATCTACATAACATAAAAAATTAGGTATACTAAAGTTAAATAAAATAAATATATCTGAACCTCCAAAAATTCCAAAAGTTTATATCTCCAAATATCATTATAAGACACCACTCGGTCTCTTTCTTCCTTTCTCCTAAACAAGTCAAAAAATCAAGCATCCAACTGTAGGAGCTTTCCCCAATATATACCTTCATCCATATAGTCCTTCTGGATACCCAATGGCCGCCCGATAAGGTTCATAGGTACAATACCTACTGGTAACCACCCAAATGTCAATAACAAGTCATGGATGTGTAATAAAACAATATAAAGAAACATATAATTTAAAATTAATAAGTTTTAATGGAACAAGTCATGTAGAACTATGCAACCCAAAAATGTTCCATGCAAAACACAATAAGGATCCTATAACAACAAATCTATACACAATTAATAAATAACTAAAACAGACTCTATGTATATACGCAAATATCAAGTCAACCATAGCCCTTCCATACATCCTTTATGTAAATAAATAACAGACTTTCCTTATAAATAGGCATATAAAATTTACCACAGATATACCATATTGTAAGAGTGGTGAACCATAAAAGGGGCATAACCAATGTGTAGAATGGAAGGAAATCCTCATCGAGTCTTTGGATCATCCCTATGGAAACTCAGTAATGAGTGAGTCGGTGTCCAATGAACATTTCAGCAAAAAAATCAACTATAATCCCAACTGAACAAGATCAAAGGTGTAGCAAGGCCCAATGAATCCCAAGGAATAAAGAGCCAATGATAAATCTCTATCCATGTTATCCACTACCACATTAAAGACCCATAGAATAAATTTTGATGGAATATAATTGAATAATTATCCAAGCAATTCTATTATAGCAATCCACTAAAATTTTGATTATATCCAATTATATTTAATTAAATGTACTTAAATCCCGGGAGTGGACATACTCATGTATAAATTAGAAATATATCAAATTAAATGATTTCATCCACTCAAATAACAAACCACGATTCAAGAATTTAAACAACTCAACATCTTGTATCACAAGTAAAAGATGGAAGAACATCTTTTAATCCTCTAATCAAATTCAATATAGTACATTTTTGGGGACCTCTAATAATGAAACCTCAAATCACACTCCATTGGTTATTGAAAATTAGGAAAAGAAAGAAAGGGAAAACCTCATGGGAGTCATTGGTTGTGGAAAACAACAACTAACAAGTTTTTTGGATGAAAAATGACATCTATAACAGGTTAATTTTTATTTTTTTCAATTTTTTAATTCAATTTTGGAGCCACACCATAAATTTAGATGGGAATCATACTAGATACTAGATTAATAAATAACCAAACCAAATGGGGAAATTATAGTCCCCCTACTGTATATACGTAAATAAGTCATCATCTAGTATCGACTTTTAATTATACTATGCCTAGAAGAGAAATAAAGAATAGAAAAAGAATAAAAAATTAATGAAAACTATCCCGAACCTAAATGGAATAGTTGAAACCAAGAATAATTAGAAACACCACAAAATAAATTGATTACATAATAATTCAAATCTAATGATACTGAAAAAACACGATTATAAAATCTAATTGATGAGAAGTGTTAATGTCATCTTTAGGTGTTAATTAATATATCAAAATCCACCATCTATCCATTGTGAGAGAAGAGAAAAATATAGTTTATTTATTGTATTAAAAGTTGAGGATTTTTTAATTTTACCCAAGTTATTGGGTTGCATGTTGTGGCTACACAATGGGTAAACAATGATCCAACCATGCACACACTACTGTTTGGAGGGTCACTTCTCATGGTTTATGTGCATGGTTTGAAAACAATGTCCAACCATGGAAATATTCTCTAAGAAAAACAATATAGGTTTTAAATATCCATGTTCTCCAAACAACTTTTATTATTAAAATGTGTGGCCTCCTCCCTCTCACTCCCCAGGTATGGAATGGTTAGTAGTAACAATGTTCCTGACCCACATCACTTCAGCTAACCAAGTAGAAGGTCTGGGTGTCCCAAAAGTTGCTCTCATGGATTTGAACAAGCCCTAGACACTTATTTGCCATCCACAACTACAATGTGAAATAACATTACATAATAATTAATTATTAAAAAAAGATATGTACCTCATTGGACAACCATGATTATTAAAAATGTTGAATTTTTTTTTGATTATTTTATATGGAATTTATTAAGATCACCTAGGAGGGATCCTTCTGATATTCTTCATCTCACACCATATTCACCCCTTCAGTGATGCATAATGCTTGTTATTTCATTCAACATTGTGAATGGAAATACAATATAGTGATTCGGTGTGGTTTGTTCAGTTATATTTGTGTGACTGGTTGGGAGATGGTGGGTGTTTTCCCATTCTAGCACATTGAGTAGCAATTATGTTCTATTGTTCATTTTTATTTGAATAGTATCTTGGATATTATTTGTGGTAAATTTTGTTATTTATTTCTTGGTTCGATTCCTTTTTGATATTGCATATATTTTTAGTTTTACTCTTCTGTTGATTCATCTAATAGTGTTTATAAATTTATGTCATGTTTTATGCTTCATTTTGGGAGATATTATTCCCTCTAGTTTTTGATGATGCTAGGGTTCTAGTTACTATCCAAATGGGATCATGAACACCCATTGATAATGTGACAGTTTAGGTTGAGTATCGTTTTGAGATCATTATTAGGGTATATTTCATCACAATTTGGCATCATAGTAGTAGGTTATACTCATTTTTGTGACATTCTAAGACTGGAGGTCTAATTTTTTGGAGTAAAGATGTTGTTTTCAATGGGGACCTTACAATATATTTAGACAATGAGGTTCATGTTTCCATAAAATTCTGAGATGTGTGAAATTTATTTTCTGTTTATGATCTTATTCTCAATATCTTATTATTTATTTCTAGTTTTAACATATATTATATTGTTTTATGATTGTTTCTTCTATTTTGGTACATATATGTAGATTTATTCCACAGGTAGCTCTTGAGGGTGAGGTATATTCTTCTATAGTTAATATATCTCTATAACAGAATCTTATTGAGGCTATCATAAACTAGGTTTACCTTGTTGACCAAAATTAATTGAAATTCAATAAAGTAGTTGTTCAAGTATAGAAAAAAGTTTCAAGAGAATGGGAAAAATCACTAGAGAAATTACATGATAATTCACCCTCCTTTTTTGATATGGTGGGATACTATGGTATAGGAATATATGAATGTGTTCTTAGACTATAATGGTTTCAGGCCTCTATTATTCCAGTAGTTCTATATAGAGTATCTAATGATAGATAAGTCTCTCAAGTTCCTCTCATTAAATAAGGGGAAATTCTCAAAGTTGGTGTTCATGAATCAGTTCATGGATTTGGTTTTCTTTTCTATAGAGATAGTAAGGAATGACCATGTAAAGGCACATAAGTACCTACATGCATTACAAATGGAAATAAAATAGTGGGTATTTATGATAAAGTGTTTGAATTATGCATAGAATGTAGATAAGAGAATTATGGTTGAGAAGGATATTAAATAAATAGTTGGTTATTATTTAACATCTCAATCTATAATTTAAAAAATTTGAGTATTTATGAGAGAAATGGGGAGTGGGAGGATCATCACAGGAGTAGAGGCGATGGGTCTCAGTAGCAGGCCTCTTCTATATTTATAGTTATAGATATTACTTTACCTTAGACCTAAAATCAATTTGGATTGTTTTAGAACACCCAAAATTCTTTTTTGACACATTTGAAGACGTTTAATAGCTTTTTTGGTTGTGGTCGTCTATATATTCTATGTTAGGATATGTCTATGTCTAGTTATATTTAATGATTTTTTGCTTCAAATTATACTCCAACACATTCACATGGTTCAAATACTATACTCCTCTATCCATTATCCATGGGTGGTAATATATTTTATAGAGTGGATGAGTTTCTAGAATTGGTAGATTTGGGTCTAATGATATGAAGAATTACTATATTTATTGCATCCTTTTACCTATTTTTTGTTTGATACATGTGAATCCCACTAATTATATCTATTAATTTTTTTAGTGTACTAAAACATCTAATAGAAGACATTTCCATTATTATGGAGTTTGATAAACCTCCTGGAAAGAGGAAAGGGAAAGGGTTTTGGTGTCCTTATTGTTCATTGTTGATAACTAATGCTGATTTACTTTTTCGATTTCAACATTCTTGATCTAAATTTTTTTCATCATCATCAAGATGGATAAGACTATTTCTCTCCATTATGAGATTGATTGTTATCATTGGAATGTTTTTTTCATTACTATCGGTGGTTTCTATGATGTGTTTTGGGGAGAGTGGTATTTAAGGATAGGGGTGAAGGACCTTTTCGCATAGAGCCCACAATATTATTGTTCGTAGAAATAGTTGATCCTGACGAAATTTATTCCATTTTTTATTGTTGTTGTTTACGAAATTATTGAAGTTTTCCTATATTATTTCATTTCCCTTCCTCTAAGTATAGAGGTAATTTTCATGATTGATACAGTTCTAGGTGCACTTCCAGTCTCATTGTCGTCTTATCCTATGTTGGAAGTAGAGCCAATAGAACTCAAAATTAGTTGGATGATCTAATAAAAATGACATTTATTATATGTTTTTATCCTAGGTAATCCATGCATCTCTTCACCAAAAAGTAATATGTTTCACTCAGATTGTGTATTGAGTATTATATATTGATCTTGGTAATGGTTATTTATATGTATCCTTTACCACATTTGAATGAATTCATTGAACAATTAGAGAAAAAAAGTGGTTTCTAATGATTTATCTTCATTAGGGTCATCATCAACAAAATGTTTGATAGCTTGACATGTTGAAGCCAATTTTCTAGAAAATTTTAAGGCCAATTAGAATATATTGTTATGCAGTTTGTTCTAAAAAATTATCGTGTAGTCAATATGTATTTGGGGAATCAAATATTCCATGAGTATCCCAACTATTTTTTGTAGTTTCCATTGATGATAATTAAGTTTATTCTTGATCAGATCTAGCTAATGACCTCCATTTCAATTCGGTTTTAGAAATATGGAGGGGTTGATTTTTATTTTGATTTCATTCTATATAATGTTTTTGGATCCTTGGATTGATTTTATTGGGTCCCCTGATTTATGATCATGTTTTTTCAATTGATATAGAGAATGTGAATGTGGTTTTTTCATGGGAAAATCCATTTAACATGTTTAATATTTGGATTTCCTTTGATGTTTTTAGGTGAGAATAATGATTCTCAAATGCTATCTCAAAGTTGGATTCACATATGAAATATCTGATTATAAAACGGTTAAAATTAATATGGTATGAAAACTGTTATACATCAATCAACTAGATCAAATGACTCCTAGCATGAACACCTATTTCGATCTTCCATATTCTCTGTAAGGTTTAAGTTATTTTATATGATTCTTATGGTTCTGTTTAGGGTTGTGTACTAATTCAGAATCATCATGACGTGGTCTACATCTCTATCTATCTTTGATCGCATGAAAAGTGTTTCCCCACTAATGAATTAGAGATTATTTTGTGAAACCCCCAAATGATTAAGGGTTAAAATTCTAAATGATATGAATCGTGTCCACACGGTGCACCTTCCTTTTTGAGAGCCTGCCATATTATAACTCCATAGTTAAGCATGCTTTTCCTAGAGTAGTGATCAGGATGGGTGACCTTATGGGATGTTTTTTCAATGCTTGTTTGACTGAGGACAAAGAACACTGGAAATGACATGTGTTATCATGTGGGAACAATCATTAGTCAGATGATCTATTCAGGCATGTGGGTGGGCCCTAGGGTTGGGACCATGTGTATGCGGGGTAACTATTGGTACGTAGAGGGCTAGGACCCGATGACCATGTTATAGCGGTGTTAGTTGTGCTATCACCGGGACCCAGCTGTCACATTCGGAATCAGAGGGGGTACCCAGTCTTAATTGCAGCTAACTACTTGGGTTGAGTTAAAGGGCCCACAGTGAGGAGATTGTTCTCTAAGGGGGGGAGGTGATTGTAACACCCCCAAATAATAAACCGTTAAATGACTAAATGAAATGAATCATGTCAAAAAAGTGCACTTTCCTTTTCAAGAGACTACATGATTAGAACTCCAAAGTTAATCGTGCATGGCCTGGAGTAGTGATCTGGATGAGTCGCCTTTTGGGATGTTTCCTAGTGTGTGTGTGAGTGAGAACAAAGCACACAGAAAAGGATATGTGTTGTCCTGTGGGTGCCGTCATTAGTCAGATGACCCGTTCAAGCATCTGAGTGGGCACCGAGGTGGGGACAATGTGTGTGTAGGGAAACTAGTGGTTCCTGGAGGGCCAGGACCCAATGACCATGTTTTAGCAGGGTGGTTGTGCAGTCACCAGGACCAAGTTATCATAGTTGTAATTATGAATGTACATAAATATTGTATGCACTATCTTTTTGGGTATATGATCATATTATTTACTAGCATTAATATTCTATTAAATAAATTTTCTCAGAAATAATTGAATCTCTAATAGAGGAAGTATGTTGAATTCCTTGAGATTTTTAGATTTTAAATCACATATTCCCTAGGGATGGGAAATTTTATTTGATATTCTATTAGAATAAATGTACCTTCAAAATATTTCTATACTCGACTAAAGAGTGGAACATTATAGGATTATTTATTGGGTTGAACTTATATACCCCAGAGGATGCCTATGGTATGGATCTAAATATTATTCAATTATCATCATCACTCGAAGAGTATATTCTATTATATCAATAGTTGGAAGATTTTTTCAGGGGGAATTGGGAAACCCTATATTGTGGGGAGACTAATCCTTGTTGGTCTCTGTCTTAAGATGGTATTCTTTATTTTTGGGGTATGTTATTCATTCTATAATTTGTGATGATATCTGATTTTTTTAATATAATTGTTCATAATGGTCCATTAATACAATAAATATAATTATATACTGTGATATGAGAAGTAAATTCGAGTGGAAATTTATGACACATGACATTGAAGATTTTGTGCCCCAATATTACACATACAAGGTGATAAAGTCCCAGAATTTGAAACCTTCTTGTTTGCACTATCCTCTTATGTTTCATGTTTGAAAATTTGACTACATATCAAAGTACAATAATTTTGGATTTGCATGGATAAATTATGGTATGAATTCTATGAAGGCAGTGATTGAATAGTCGAAAAGTTCATCACACTACATTCTGATTAGGGACATCTCTAAGGTTGAACACATTGTTAAGTGGTGTGTATAGGATATTGTGAGGTTTAATAGATTCCACACAAATTTTTATTTGAAAATGGATCCTATTTGAATACATGGGATTCAGGAAGAGTCTCTAAGAAATAATGGGGTGTGATATCATGTTTATTACATCCTACCATGAGTATATAGATGGAGTGTTCTATCAATATCTTAGATGGTATGCTATGTTCATGTGTCTTAGGATTCAGTTGATTATGGTATAGACAACTATGAGTGGGTAATTATCCCTATAAAAATAGTAATAGGTCATCGATTAGAAATACTACGTCCATGTCATTGTATAGTCACCTACACAGGTCACATATTTGTTTGGCAGAGGTGGGCGGGGCCTCTCTTGTAAGAATGAGTCTCTTTTAGAAGTCATCAGTTTGGATTCCAAATATATTTCAATTTATGGATACATGACAGAGTTCGAATAAAAATATATGTTCATTTCCATCATCATCATTTGAGTTTTCTAATAGTGGTTAGGTTTTCATGAATATTTCTCCTCAGTTTGGTCGTGGTTATCTTGGATTACAAGGAATATTTTCTCAGACGTATTTTTGACTTGTTGATGTTAGTGAAATACTTGGGATTTTTTCTTATCAGATATCATATCCATTTTAGTTGTTGGTATTTCATGATGTTTTCCACATTTATCATCTCATGAAGTTTCATCCTGAACGCTCTCATTTTTTGAGATGATAAGATACCATATTGGTGTCCAATTTTTATATTATGGAGAATTCAGTGGAGATTGTTGAATCTCTTGAAAATATCTTGTCTGGTAATTCGATTCCATTTTTCATGTTATTGTTGATAAATGGATGAATTTATCATGATACATTAGAGAATGAGTCACTGAAGATAGAGTAGTGTCCTCACCTATTTCAAAACATTATTCATACACATGACTTCTCGATGATACAAAGCCTTATGGTTAAGAGTTTTCAACATCTTGTTATCATCATTCCGACATTTCCCATCAGCATTTTCATTTTCTTATTCATTTGGGTTAATTTTCGGGATTCTAATGATAGAGACCCTAAGATGGGTGCAATGATCTCATTTTTAGGGATATATGTTTCACTAACTAAAAGAGTCTGGTCATAAATGTTGAAGGGTATTAAGAGGATTTCCTTCGGGGTTTGGGTTGACTCGGGTGGGGGGGGGGGATTTCTATGTATTTCTAATGAACAAGCCTACTGGAAAACATCACAATGTTAAAGTGTTACATGACTTTAATATATTGTTAGGATGATGTCATGAAATGGATTAGAGTATTACTTTTTACACATCTTAAAACTTATTATTGTCAAGAATATTTAGATCAGTGTTTTTTATATGAGGTGGGTTTATATTTATTCTTTTATTTCAAGTCCAGAAACCAGTATTCACATCAATAAATATTCTTGGTTTGTATGTTTCAATGCACTATATGTGTGATTTTATTTTCATTTAGATGTAACCTCCTCCCCTGAGACTAAAATTATCTCCCATATTAATTATGGGTTCACCTCCATCTGGATAATTTTTTCCTGTGATTAATATTCATCTTGGTTGTGATGTGTCTCTATGGATGAGTTATATTTTTTCATATTCATTATTTTTCATTATAGCATCATCGTATTAATAAATTTTCATATTTTTTGGTCATGTGGTGTTGATTATCTTGATATTTTTAAGATCTATTAGGTGAATTTCCATTGTAGGTTTACCATTGTGATGATTATAGTGTTGTGTGAGTTTATTATTTTATCTGTTGTACTATATTCACCATAAACTATTTTGATTCCATACATCATTCTTAGATATATGGATTGGTTTCAGTACCTCCATTGTTGTATTTTCATTCCTTCATTTGGACGAGTCCCAGTATAGGCATGTTCAACGTTATTTTTAGGTTGTACATTCTTTCTTGAGCCTATATTGGCTGATATTTTAAAATATTTTTTTATAAAAAAAATTATAAATATTGTTTCATGACATAATTGTGGGTGTCTTGAAATTATTTTTTGAGAAATGATGGGTTTCCCCTTTTTTGGCGACAAAACACTGTTTCCAAAAAAAAATTGAAAAGAATTTATGAAATGGATTTCAATGTATGATATTTATGAAGTAGTTTTGAAAATTTATAACATAGGAAGCCTTGGGTACTTAGGTGGAGAGTATAATAACAAACACTTCCCACTAAAATTTACAAGGGATTCACTCATTGGGTGTTCCATTATTCCCTCGTACCATTATTTTAGGCACTTTGTTACACAATTTTGGATTCTAAACTTTCGTGGGTGTTTTCATTCTCTCAAGATTCAATAAATATATATAGATACATGATGTACAACTTTTTCTATGTCTACATACTAGGGTCTTAGCTTGCCTGACCTGTTATGATACATTACATGATGTTTTATTAAATTTTTGCCTGGATGTCTTTGTAATTTTTTATGATATGTCATACATTATTTTCATTGACCAATTTGATATATGTGATATTCATTAAAAATATTAAACCTGGATTAATAGGAATTATAGAAAAGGTGGAAATGTTTTTACATGATTTTGATATAAAATATATTTAATTGATTATCATGACTTGTATTCTATAATGTTGAGAATTATTGGACTGTTGTAAAGAGACATGATATGAAAAACCATTTTGGGATCCTACTGGGCCTATTTAGCTCACACCCAATACACCTATTTAGTTCCACATAGACATTATTATTTAATTCAATCCCTGGATATGTAGGGCACCAGAGTGAGGAGGCATGGGTTCTATCATCTATGTTTGGGATTTTGGTGGTGAGATGGTGAGAGTTTTCCCAAGCTATCACATGTAGTATCTATTTCTATTTTAGTTATAATTTATTATATGTTTTGGGTCAATAATATATATTGCAACTTTTTAGTTGTATCACTTTTTCTATTGCATTTATTTTATTATTTATAATTTTTTTAATATTCTATAATTTTTTGAACATCATGTATATATATATATATATCTATTTTTCTGTGGTAGGTAAGGAAAACTTGTTTTTCCATGTTCTTCTAGATACAGGGTTGTAATCTCTATCTTGTGTTGATAAAAAATTACCTTCAAGTATGTGACTTTTTGGGATAGTTATTGGTTTTAAGAGGTTGGTTAATCAAAATGGTAATGCGAATCTATCATGGATAAATCCACTAGTCTAGATTTAGGACTACCCCACCATTATCTCAGACTCATCCACTAATGTACAAGGAGTAAATTCATCTGGTCGTACAACCAAGAGAAATCCCTTATATTTTCTTGAAGGAATATATATTATTACTACATTCCATATACTCTTTCCCATCCATTAGTGGAGAATCAAGGAAATTAAGCAATGTGATTCCTGATTAGGTGTATCCCCAATTGAAACCAATTAGTCTATGTGGATGACCTTATATAGTAACATATTTCTCATAAAAATCTTTACTCACATGAGAAAAGGGGCATGATTCAATCATGTCACTAGTATAATACTAATTCTATCTTTGGTCATCCTCCATAGGGGTATTACCCATCGTTTTTTTACTATATGAGAATTTACACCCCTCCAGAAACAATTCATAAGAGTCCTTATTGATGTTCAAAAATAGTATATTTTTAATTTACAATGTTTTTTAACCTTATAAAAATCCCGAGAACAATTGTTTTTCATTTACTGGATAGTACATTTCTAAAAACAGGCATTAGTAAGTAATTTCGACAGTTGGAACACATAAATTGTATGTTTTGGGATTTATTTGATGGGTAAATAGATACCATGGATGTATTGAATGTTTTTTTCAGTGTCAGGGATAGAAATCAAATGATTGAAGGGTCTGTAGAGGCTGCACAGTTTTTCTGAAACCGTGTGGCTCAAAAAAACATATCATGAGGCCTATTTGGATATACAAAAATTCAACACACTTGCAATATATTTTTTAACCAAAGCATTATGGATATGAACAGGGTTAGTTTAAAATCATAAATAACCTTGATATATTCTTTACAAGGTTTTTTCATGGTTAGGCTAACCGCGCTGGATAAATCGTGTGAGGTATATTCCAAAGAAGTGGGTGTCTCACGGTTGGAACACAGTTTGTCTAACTATGTAACACAAAACTTGAATTATGTTTTATAGAAATTAATTAATAAATTTTAAATTTAAATTAAATAATACATAAAAAACTACCCATATCTCCCTCCCAGATCACTCAATGGACAACCCTAGGCCTCTCCTTGGTCACATGCAACTCCCCTCTCAAACTACTATCTATTAAATGATTACAACCAGATTTTATATGGTTTTTTGTTTGAATCATCGTGGTAAGACATTATCCTCACTTAAAATCATTGGTTCTCTAGTTATTCCCTTTATCATTTTCCCATTCATTTTGGTTGAACTTTAGGGTTAGTTTTGATCTTTATTTGGGTGTTTTGCTTCATTTTTATGGTATACAGTGGCTCTCTCAAGAAATTAATAGTCCTATTCTAACATCTACCACTAAAGGAGAAGATATTCAAACAATAAAGGTAAACCAAAAATGAAAAATAAAGAAGAATAAGGAAAACATAAATATAATATATATCATATATAAATATAGTGACATCTTAATGGCCACCATTAAAGGTGTTTAATAGAATATTGAACAATCATCGTTTCGTGAGGCAGAAATTGGCCAACCACAGAAACAGTATGTTCTTTAACCATTAGATGTAGATGTGTGAATGTGTAGCTAGAAATATTTTTATAAAAACATCCTAGTATATTGAAGATACTGGAGTTGTTACAAAAGAAATGAATAAAAAGGGTTCAGGGGGTTGGAGAAGGAAAATAAAACAAAAGGACTCAAGTGAAGACATTACCTTAAAATCGGGTAACTCCCTTTGGTTTGAGCTCAAAGACTTCCTTGAGAAGACTTCTTCCCAACGTGAGGCTTCAAGGAGTAATAGAGGGACGTGGAGAGACAAAATGGGCAGGGGTTGGCCGAGCCAAAGGCTTTGGAAGTGTGGGTAAGTAGGTAGATGTGGGGGCCTTTTATAAGAGGAGAGGAGGGGCACTCTGGGAAATTAAAGAAATGTTACTTTATTTTAAAATGAGTTTCAGATTCAAAAGGTCCCACATTGATATAATTCGAGGTTAAGGTGATAAGGGTTCTAAATACACCCATTCAATAGGTTTTGGACATGTTTAGGTCATATATTTTAAATTATCATTTCATTTTATTTAAATCCTTTATTAATGAGGTAATCGCTGCATCATCATAATGTCATAAATAATTTAATTTATTTAAAGTCTAAAAATTATAAAAAAATAACATGTTGTAGGAAATATTTTTAACTTTATAATTAATATTTATAGTCAAAAATCTGATTTTAATAACCCCATGTAAAAATTGTTTTAGTAAAACAACTCATGTTTGTGACATTTTTATTTTAACATTAAATAAAAAGTTATTAATGTCATTTTCCAACCAAAGTGGCTTCATGGGGTCCCCAAGTTTCCCCATGGATTTTATTGGTCGGATATGACACATAAAAGGAGGTTAGGACATGTGTCATGTTCATTTCATATTGTTAAAACATTATTTTTACCTAAAACTACACTAATTACCTCTAATTGCGATTAAAAACTTAATAAGTTACTATTCACCAAAAAATTATTTTAATCCCATTGAACAAAATTTTACTTCTTAATTACAACCATTTATGTTGGATTTTTGATATTCAAAACACAGAGGTGTTAAAATTTCATTTAAACGAAAAATTAGTTTTTTAAGTACCACTTAGTGGTTTCACTATTCATCAAAATTTGAAGTTTTTCGGAAAAATACCAAAACTTCACCCTAAGCTATATTAGATATTCCAAATTAAAAAATGAAGTCAATTTTAAAAAATTCAAAACATATAAGTTGAATTAATTAATTTAATAATTAATTCCCGCTGTCAGAGCAAATAGAGTGTTTTCATGAAATAATAAGTATCAAAAGATTGACACTAGATTAAGTCCGATTTAAAAGTGAAATTAATTCCAACGACCACTATTGGATTCAATGGAAAAAATATATTCTAATTTCACTCTAAAACCAATTAAAATGATAATCTAATCATATAAATAAATTAGATTAAAAAGAGGTTTTGGATTAAAATAGAACATTTTACACTATTCATTAAAAAAATGAACTTTATCGGAAAAATACCAAAAATTTACACAAAGTAAATTTTGATGTCCCAATTCTAAAGAAGTGTTTTATTTGGTCCAATAGAATATATAAGAGTGACCAAAACTATATTTAATGACGGTTCGCCATCAACAGGCGATAAGTGAACATTTAGTGAAAACTGGGGCATATACGCCTAAAATTGAAATCTTTCCATATTTTAAGCCTTTATCTTTTATTAGATAAAAGTAAAAACATTTAAAAACATATATAATCATATATTAGTTATTTCTATCCATTCCTGCCAATACAATGGCTATGTGTTAACTATCATTTAAAATTATATTATTTCATTACTAGTGTACAACGTATGATTTCAAAGAAACTCTTTGTTGCGTATCGGGTACGCTATCGAACATAGCAACCCTTTTAAAGTAAAATTAATATTTAATTCGTAAATATTAATAAATATTAAAATGTATTATTCTTTATTTACCTGGGATGTTACAATTCCATTTGTCGTTTGGGGGAAATATGATTAAATGTTATTCTGAAATAAACAATTATTGATTACTCTAGAATGTTTATTATATATTATTTAACCATCCACCCTGTTTTATTAGATGACTAATTATTATTTATTGACACAGAAAGTGTTAACGCTCTATGTATTTTTATCTCAATTTTAAGGATTGATGATAATTTTTTAATGTTTATTATATATTTAATTGGTATTAATATCATTCAAATGATGAACGAATTTCACTTGAAGAGGTGAAGTGTGGGTCCAGATATTTTTTATGCCGTTCATATATACATTTTTCTCACGAGACAAAATGTTTTTGTGATTTTTTTATGTTTACACTATAAAATCATGATGTCTTAGTTGCATCCCTAATTGTTTGAAAGATGTCTTGGTTTTGGCCATGAAGGCAAGAATGATATATTATATTATAACATGATTGTAAAATATGATTAATATTGGGTTCCATCACCAATAATCAATTATAATTGTCTATGTAATGATTTATATTGTCACCCATGGATTGTTTTCATGATCATCCGATCAGTTATTAGAAATAATCTAAATATCATTTATTTCTTATCATTTATCTTTGGTATGTTCATTCCATGATAGATTATTGTATATGATTTTCCTTTTTGAGTGCTTCATCTCACCCTGCTAATATATTCAATTCCCATGGTTATGAATAAAAGTATTAAAGATGATATTTCTAGAGGTTTAACATGTGTGGAAAATATTCTATAAGATCCTAAAGATTTATTATGGATTGTGTTGGTTCTTATAAAATGGTTAAAAAATTATTTGATGTGAAGCACATAAATTTTTTTATTTAATATTTTTTTCATACACTCTAATACTCTAAACATAAATGGAAAATAAAATGTATGAACATCCATATATGTTAGAGATATTTTAATTATTGAAGGTTAAAATTTTATTGCATTATCTAATTTCAAACATGGTATGTAAATAATATATTTATGAGAAATTAATCTTGGAGTGCGGTAATAGTGTATCACTTTTTAGTTAAATGGGGTTAGATTAATCAAATCATCGGTTTATTATGAAATTTCAGTAGGAGTAACTAAGGCTATTTTTTTTTGAATATTGACAATGAGACAATTCATTTTAGACCTGATAATTAAACGGTTGGTCATGTACATTGATTTATGGTGTTGGTATGAACCATATTGAGTTAAAGATCATGGCTTGAAATTACATAGGGTTTCTGTCATGGATTGTATTCTTGTTGGAAACACCAGCGAAGGAAATTCTTAGGAGATCCTTTTTTTGGCATTTGTATTAGTGGTTATTCCCTATGAAAATAAAGAAATTTAGATACCATATTTGCATGGAGATAATAATGGATGCATTTGAAATTTGTAGTTGAGTCAAAACTCATAAAGGAGGTTGGAATAGTCATATATGTCTCACCCGATCATAGTCTTAGTTTTACTGAGGGGGGAATGATTAATCATATGGTGTTTTTACTTATTTTCTAGTGGTGGTGGCGATCTAAGAATAAAAATCTTTATATTTAATTTTTGTAGACTATGTGGTCTTACTCAAATAGGTTTTACAGAAGTTTTGAAACATGCGATATGTGGGATTTAAAAAGGAAATTTTCAAATATTCTCCTTGATCTATCTCACTGTAATAATTTTGAGGATATCTACTTTTTATTGAAGGTATATAAATCATACTTAATAAAATGTTATATATAGGACTATTTGGATTGGATATTCTTATTATTTCATGAACTATTCAATAAATTGACATATTGTTACCCTCCTGTGAGACCCTCTTTGGTGTTTGGACACTTTAGTTCATCTGAATCAATGTCTTATGAATCGTTTTTATAATGATTATTCTTTCAATTTGGGGGATCCCCCTTCATTGCTGATTAATTATCGACAATATCTTCATCCAAGATAATATATATATATATATATATATATATATATGAGTTATGGGATCCTTATTCTATTCCCGTATTAAATGCATATTTGGAAATTACAATCTCTTTTATACTGTGGGGATGATAGTACCTGTCTAATAAAGAAGATAAATAATTGGACTAACCAATAATTTACATGGTTCAATTTTTTTCATAATTTTTTAGATATGTTGTTGTATTTCTTATGATTATACCATTTCTTGCCACTAATACTAAAAATCATAAGTATTGTACCCATATTTTTTATTAACTATTATCAAATATTGATAGAGTTGTGGTTGATTTATTAAATTCATTATACCTAAAAGGAATATAACTTATTTATAGTGAATTAATTTGTTTCCCATGATAAATATAGATTTGTGCGACCAAGATAAAAGAAGATCTGAGGTAATTTATTTAAAAACCTTAAAATGGAAATTATGGTAGATGTGCAAGATGAAATGCATTTATATGTGTTTATGTGCATGTTTTCATTATATTGTTTTTATTTGAACCTTGTTCAGGCTAGTATGGGGATTTCAGTGACTATTTCGAGTATGAGGTATGTTCTGGGAAGCGTAATGGTGTTATGTTAACTAAAATAGGAATGTGATTGTTGAGATATGTTGATGACCTGGGAGTATGTTATGGTGATGTTATCGTGAGATGGTTGGTTTGTGGGGAAACATTCCCTAGGTTGTGGTTGATGATTTAGAGATGTACTAGGTTATTTTGGGGGGAGTTTGTGGTTTTATCATGGTAGTGATTTAATTAAATAGTAGTAATAAAACATCAATGGCTTGGGTATCTAATTTCACATGTCCATGTTGGAATTAATTTCATGGAATTAAAAAACAATTGGAATAAATAAATTTGAATTGGATTATGAATTAAAAAAATAATAATTGGATGGATTTGAATGTGCAATTAAATGTTTTCATAAGTGAATCTTTGATGATAATTGGTAAATATGGAATCTGGTTAACTTGTAAAGTGGAGATAAAATGTGGCCTGTGTGTAGATCATTTGTCTAGTCTTTTAAAATCAGTGGTTCCATCAGTTACTGGAGATGTCTTGATAAATTGTTTAGGTATTGTGGGATGAGATTGTGGTAGTTGATGAGAAACAATTGGTTGAGATTCTGTAAGATTATTTATCTTCTATTTTATTTAATTAATAAAATCACTCCATGGGATTTCAATTAAATTTTTGATGCCTAATTATTTTTAGTTCTTGGTGTTTTCCCAAACATCTTGGTTACTGGTGAAATAGAGAGTTTGGTTCCACTTCTTCCACACTCTTTATTTAGTAATAGTGACGATCATGTATTTTTGTGGAGATTCATAGTAGGTATAGAAATAGGTTTTTTGATGAATAGTAATGACATGTTTATGGTATGTGGTCAGTTTCACACATGGTTGGTGGGGATATTATGATGATATCCATCCTGTTTATGATAACATGCTTCCCATATTATATTGTGTTCTTAAGATTTTGATGTACATAGATAATTGAATAGAAGGATAAACCATAATAGGATAGTTTATGTAAGGATACCTCCTGACGCACATCACAGATATATGGTTATATGATATGATGTTATAGGTGGGATATGATAGATAATGATTTTCCTTTATGATTGAGATTAGTTAAATAGTGGAGAAGTTGGATCATATAACATTTTCCTACTTTTCATGATAATATTTTATTATACATGGATGTTAAATATGGTGAACATTCTAAAATGTGGTTGGGATTGATAGATGACTAGTATATGCTTCTTTTTTGATCTATTATCTATTCAATAGTTCAATAGCATTCCCTTTTAATATCTTCATCATTGAACATGGGTATTATCCTATGTAGTGTAATTGTTATTCTCATATTACGTATATATAAAATAATTTTAGGTTTCCAATAGTATTTTTGGGACTAATATGGACATTAGTATCTTGGGATTCAGAGCTATTGCCAAGACTATACAATTGGGAATATCTTGTCGTTCTTACGTGGATAAATTATTTATATTTTTCTGAAAATGTTTATGCATTGTGGGATTGATTGGTTTCCAATTTTATATTATGTGATGTAGTATCATGGTTGTTTTTATCTTGTCCACCAATCTAATATATATATTACTAAAATAAATTCCACCTGTATGTGAGATTTTTTTAACTTCAGTGAAAATCACCAAACGTAGACCCAGTAGAGTAGGGGCTTGGGGTCCTTATATCTCCTCATTCAATGTCATCTCATGAGTGGTACATTTAGTGTGATTGGGTGTTTATAACATAGAATTAATGGGTTTTTAGATATTATGTGGTAATTAGGGATAGGAAACTATGAGGATTTCTTGGGTCGGTAGGGGAACTATATCATTTTTCTTGGTGCATGACATATCATTGGGGGAATGGATCAAAAACAAGTTTTTAGTGACCCCTAGGATATAATAAAAGGACTTGGGCTTTATCTAAAAAAAATGTGACATGGTTCTTCTCATATTGTTTAGACCTATGAAAGGTACATGTGTTTTTAATGTTTAACAGAAGTGAACTTATAGAGAAGTATGTGGTATGGAAAATGTAATTACATGTATTAAAATGGAATAGTATAGTAATTTATGGAGGGATAATATCATATCAAGAGTTATAGAAATGGTTAGTGGTGTAGTAGATTTCATTTGATTCATGGATTGGTGCATCAGGGGTCGATGTTGTATTTCAATGATTGGAAGGGGAAATTTTTTCTTATGATTTATTTTAGAAGAATTTCTCCTATATTTATATTCATTGATGATGAATGTAGTAACATGTAAGGACATACTCTCCCTTTAGTAAGAGATCCGGAAAATGTCAGAATTTGATATTATGTTTATGTAAAAAAAATCCACTCAACCTATTTTCATATTAAAAGTCTATAACATGTAGTCTCGAGGATGAATATAATCCATCAATCATGCATATTTCTTTCCCTTTTATGATTCTCACATACCAGAATGTGTGGATTAAAAAATCATATCTAACCACTAATAAAAAGAATATTCCAAAGATGAAGGATATTATGGAATCATTAGGAGCATTATGTTAGGTAGTAGATCACATATTCATGGGTAGTTCAGGTTCTTTCATATGGGGATCTAACCTAAAAAAACATTCCTCTTTCATTGTGGTTCTATTATTTCTTGAGTGTCATATGATAGATTTATAATTGATTGTAATGTTTACAGGTGTTAAGTTCACCACCAGACTTAGTGTCTATCTGCATAGGGAGATCAATAGAGTAAGGTGGGTTATTAATATTTTAAATGATCATAAATTTCGACTCTAACATATTATAAGTATTATTGGATTACATATTATTATTATTATCTAGGTTATTATGTTTATGCTTGGATGAGAGTAAATATTTAATGTAGAGGTCATCGTCATGATGGTACTCAACCTAAGGGCCCCAAAAAGAGAAAGGTTATGGTATAAAATGGTATTTCGGTTGAGTAGACTAGTGTGGGATGATGGACGATTTGGAGGTTCCAACACTGGAGGAGTTCAAAGGAGTCTGTGTTTTGAATATGATTCATGGTACATTAGTTTTCACATTGTTTTATCATTGGTATTTTCTCTCCATCATTTCTCCTTCTCTTTTTTCATTAAGATATGTTTTGGAGATAATTCATGTTCCACTAGTGTCATCCATAAAAGTTTGATATAAAGTTATTTTTCTTGAAGTGTGTTAGTATTGTAAACTGTTGAAGGGGAAACAATGGTCACATGGATATTTCTTTATTCTTCGGATAAATCCATAAGATATTACACCTAGCATATATTTTTTTATTCCTTTGGTGAGTTATTTTACTTCAGGTGGAGAGTTACATTTTATAACCAAGAAGGATAGTGATTATTGTTTAATTAAAATAATATAAATTGAATGGTTTTAGGTGAGTGTAGATTCTAATATCTTTTATTGTATAATTTTCTTTGAAATCTAGTGTTTTGGGATCCCCAATTTCATTCAAGTGTTTCATGATGTATTACTGTATGAGTTCTAAAGACTACCCCCTCAACCTATCATCGAGATTAAAATAGAGTAATAATTGAGAATATCTCTTATTTCAATGGATCCTTACCATATAAAACCTGTAGAGTGCTATGAGATAATTCTCATGATTAATGATATGTTGTGGATGGTTTTCATTTATACTAGTTTGTCCACATAGGGTCCTCTGGTTTTATTCTCTAAGAATTTATGTGGTAAAATGTGGATGTGTATATACTACTAGAGAATAAATAAGGCAATTTCCATGAACTACTAGCATCATCCATTGATTGATGATATATTTATACAACTATGTAGATGTAGTTTAATTTTTATGAGTAGTATGTGGTCTAGATAACATCATATGAGGGTGAAATACAGTGAAATGATGAATATTTTATTTAGATAGAGGTATGGTCACATCAGGTTTTTTGTAAAATAATTCTGTATCATGAATTCATCAACTATGTTCATTAGACTCATGATCTCTATGTTACATTATTTTATTTACCAATCTGTAGTCTAGTTCATCAATGAAATGATTACATACTTGATGTTATTGGAGTAAAATGTCTCGTATATAAAAGTTATACTTAATGTTCTTTAAAACCACTACATCATTAAAAATATAATATATTTCATGTTATAGATGTAGGTATCAACTTTTATTAGTCATGCGGTGTCCTAACTGGGTGTGGTCATGGATATTTCGAATATTGAGGTGTTTTTTGAAGGAATTACATAAAAAATGGTAGATCATCATAGATTCCTAGTTAATTCAAAATGTTATTGGATGATCATGTCTAATATCTCTCGGATTGTTTCCCCAACAACCTCCATTACAAGAAAATACTCGGTTCTCAACTTGACATATAAGTTTCAACAAACATTAAACTACTTAAATGAGATATTGTTTAGTGCCATAGTTCATTGATTCTAATATGAAGTGGGGATGTTTCAAGAATTTTTTTGATTCATTCAATGTAGTTTTGGGATGTTTTTTCAAATTGAAATGTTTGGTGATCTTATATGGTTCTAGGAAATTGTGATTCCACTAGTATAACTATAATATCCATAATATTGACTTAACAAATATTGTGTTATTTTTAGAATATTTGGAGTCATTAACTCTTTAGTTATTTATTATCTGTCTTTATCTACCATAAAATTATAAGTTACTCTATTTATTAGTGGGTTATGAATCAATGAGTGTATAAGGGGTTATATATTTTCTATGATAATTATTTCGAGAACCCATACCCCAAGGGAATGATAACATTATTTATCATGTAATGATTAATAATTTATGAAGGAATTTTCATTCATAAGATAGGTGATTCTTGGAGAGGGATGGAATGTATTATTGAAATGAACATTAATGTAAATGAGATCATATATAGAAATTGTATTTATATGATGGTTGTTGAATCAGTATATATGTAGTCAGTGGATAAGACTTTGTGAGGAGACTGAAATTTGCAGGTGATGTAAGACCACATCAGCTATAGTGATTTTCTAGAGGTGTGGTTATAAAATAGTCATAATCACATATTACATCTATTTTGTCACTAATTCAATTATAAATATGATATTATTTCATCTATGAGTTTCATAAATCACCCATAGTTTTATATTAATGGTTATTAATGATATATCATGACATGAAAAGATAGCATTGGTGGCATGGGGTGAAGTTGTCAGTTGTGGATTAGCTGTCGTGTTTTCTAACTTGCCATCTAATGATGCTCAAAAACTATGTTCTTGTGGTTTTATTAGTACAAATTGTTGTCCTCATGTTGAAGTAGAATGGCATATTCCTATATTTTATCAATTGTTTACCAACTAAAAATGTAGGATCTAATGTATTTTTAGTGATCATGAAATATTTAATAAACTCTTCTGATTTCATAGTGATTTATGAGTTACGTGTCATGGATTATCTTACATTCCAGTTTTTGGGGGAATTTGTGTAGATTCATGTTGTTTCAAGGACTATATTTTCTTACTAGAATTCTATTTTGCCTTATTTTTTGGATGCGTAATCACCATGATTTTATCTCCCACTTGTTTTTTATAACATTTTTATCTATATATAGTTGTGAAGATAGAGTGGACCATCTAAATGTAATATAATATGTTTTGGGCATTGAAATTGGGCTTAGTTGGATCATGGATGAGATACATAACCCTATTTTTGTACTCTTATGCTAATTTCACTTATTAATCAATTTGAATTGATATATTTGAGTCATTATAGGAATGGCCATGTAAAAAATCATTTTTCATCACTATTGATATGAAGTGAATATTTTCTATCCTAATTTTTTTAGAGATGAAAAAGATGGTATATATGGTTTTTGAGAATATTATGGAATTATAGGATCATTATAATTCATATATTAATCATTAGTAAATTCCCCTTGAGATTTAGGTTGGTGACTTCCAGTTCATTATGATTTTCCATCATCATAGGTAGAAAAGGTTTACCTGGGGGATTACGCTTTCTCTTTGGTTCATTAAACCATTCAAGGTGATTGACCCTGTTAGTAATGTTGCATATTATTTGGTTCCTCCCACAACTAGAAAATAGTCCCAAAATCTTCTACATATCTCAACTCCATTGGTATCTTCATGATGAATCTCATGTCATTGACTAGGAGAGTTTAGTTTTGTAGTAAAAATGTCATTCTTTGAATAGAGAATTAAGATCTAGTAATATTGATAAAAGGTGTTGTGTGGTAATTTAATCCTATTAGTTTATGTTTTTTGGAGGCATTTACCCTTGTATGAGGGAACCTAAGAACATTATACCATGATGTTTTTCCCATTATGGTGAGAAGTTTCGACCATTAGTTTTTTTCTTTTCATTTTGTGGTTTAATCAGTGGTTTATTGTTTACAATTTAAATATTACATTTTCATATGTTAGCAATGCATTTTTTGGATGTTTTTTGGGTGTTAACATGACTTATGAGAGGTATGACATGAAATTATTTTCCTAATATGTTCACATTACTTCCTCTTCCTTGGGATTCTTTTTATTACTGATGGTGAGAATTTTTTGGGAGATATTCAATGTTATTTCTAGATTCCTGAATCCTAACCTTTAAATTTATTAATAAGTTTTTATGGAAAAAGAGTGTTTTGTGGTTTTAGTAGAGATAAAAGGTGATGTGGGCCATGAAATAGTCCCAACACTATATAATTAGACATGGATTTCACTATTTTGAAGCATTCATTGAGTTAAGAAAGTGAGATAGGTGATTCGGGCCTAGGTTTTTTAATATTTCATCATGTGGATGACTATTTGGATTTGGTATGCTCCATAGTGAGAGAAATGGAATTTATAGACATTTTCAATGGAATTTTTCAGTGACTGACCACCTATTTAAAATAATTATGAGGTAAATGACATATGGATACAATTTTTTTGGGGTGGAACTTTATGGGTTTCCATATGAGAAATTTTAATTAGGGAGACCAACAAGTTGTAGGGATGGGTGTGGGGTTTGTGAGGAGTGGGGTGGAGTTGAGTCATGTATGGGAGGATGAAAAATCAAGCTGGAGCTTACCACACCATAGTCCAACATATATTTATGGGGAAATAATTTGCAACTTAGTGATATGTCATTGTGGGTACATTGGTTAGTGTATATAGAAGAAAATATTTAGACCATATCATTGTAAAGGCCATTGTATTGATCAAAATGGTTTGATTTTAGTTTTAAAATGTGTGAGATTCAAGGAATAAACTCTCAAATTTCAAATAATCTCTTTAACCATATTTGACGTGGGAATTAATAAGACCATCATTCCATTATGATGAAATACGATGCAACCTCAATAAAAGGGGGTATCCAATTTTATTTGTTTTTTCTGTTCATATCTTGATCCCTATTTAACCCATTAACCTCTTATTACCCTCTAGATACACCTCTTGGAATATTGAACAAATCAGTTCATCTAGTTCAATGTTCCACAAATCATGATTTTGGAGGGTATTCTTTCTATTTTTGGCAGTTTCACCATAAATAAAATATAATTCATGATTTTCCATTTTTATGGATAAAATTAATCATTGGGTTTATTTAAATGATCAATATTGTATTACTATATTATTTACATGTATTGAAATTACAATATTTTTTCTTTTTTTGGTAGATAGTACCGATCAACATAACAAGATAAATAATTGTTTTATCCAAAACATAAGGGTGGATTGATTTTTCCCATGTTTTTATGTGTTTTTTAATATTACTTATGATTCATTTCCTTATTTATTCATTTTTTTAAAAACATATTTATTTGGATTCTAGTTTTTGTTGTGGCTTTTTTAAATTATAGATTTTTTTAATCCACTCTTAAAAACACCTTAAATTAATGAATAAGGGATTATATAACTCTAATGAATCGGTTTCTCAAGATAAATACGTATTTTTGTGATAAAATAATGAAAGAAATGATGTAATGTATTGAAAAACACATGAAATTAAATTTTTTTGTAATTGAAAGCTAGAATGTTCTTCTAGCAGTGGATGTTCTTCTTATGAATTTGTGGAGGTTATATGAACTAAATTGAAGCTTGTTTTATTATGGTGGTGACTAGTTCAGTTATGGGGTGGGTTGTGGGATTAGATGTGTTTCTTAGTTGATGGTATTCAGCATATGATTCTTGTGATATGGTGATGATTCTTGATTATACTATGGTTTTATTGATGATTGAAAGTTTGGTTTTGGTGACATTTGGAATTTATTGGGGTTTCTATTGTTGAAAGGAACATGGCCTATTTTGTGGTGTGATTATGGTAGTATCTATGTAGTGATTTAATGAAATGGTAACAACAAAATTTAAATATCATCAGAAGAAAATTAAATATTTGTGGGTTGGAATTACTATGTAGACATTAAATATGTGTCTGATAAAATTTGTGATAATCAAAATTTATATTAAAACAACAAGAACATTATGGATTTGAAGGGATGAATAAGTGAATGTTGGTTCATTACTTGTATAATTATAAATTTGTATTCTTGTATATATATGATTAAATGAGGTATATGTGTAGTGAATTTGGTTGTTATGTTTTTAATGGTGACAATATTTGGTGGTAGATGTCACAAGATGTTGTGGTGGTATTATGGGACATACTAGTGTTGTGTGATTTGAATCCATTTGTAAAGATGCAGAGATTTGAAGGAATTTTTTTTCTTAAATACCTTGGAATTTTACCAATCTGTGGATTCTGATGGCACTTGATTCCAAGGCACGGTGTGCCCAGAATCAATTTTTGAGGTTTATCTTGGGTACGTTCAGTGAACGAATGAGCGAGCTTTTCTATTTTTGAACTAGTGCTTGGAATTGAAATCTGAGGGCACCGATGAACTCACAGAGTCGGCAATTTCTTAAGGGGACCTTTACCTCGAACGCAGTCGGGGCGGTGTGGAAGTTAGTTTTCCAGGCTTCATGAAATAAAAATTTATTTTATTGTATTTTTATTCTTTCTTTTTGAATTTAAAATTTGTTGGAATTAATGTGGGTGGTCCACCACCCACATTAATTCAATGAAACTCCTCCCTTAATTAAATAAGGGAGGATATTATTAGATAAGGGGTAATCCACAGGAGAAACACCCTCTTCTTCTTCTCTCTTACCCTTCTCCTATTCCACCATTGTTGCAGCACCAAGGGACCTCCTCCAACGACGATTGAACGAGCGACGAACCTCCAAGGAATCAAAGACGTCATCTTCCGACAACAACGAATGAAGCTACCTCTCTGCAGATCTGTCGGGTGATCATGTCACGAGGTAAGGGTTATTTTTTTCAAGCCTCAATCATCATTCTTCGTTGCTTAAGGTTTGGCTGCCTGAAATCGTCGTAAAGGGAGTAGATCGGACCGCACAGACAGGACCGATCCTCCTCCCCTCATCTTTGTTAATCTTTGTTGATGTTGGAGACAGAGGCAACCGGTGCCGTTGCACCGTGTGGTGATTTTAAAGGAAGCGCGGCCATGCAAGGCCATGGCAAATGCGGCGCGGTTCCATTGAACTACGCAGAGACGTAGAGGGCGGCGGCCGGAGTGGGCCGTGGTGGCGGTGCATGGCGCCGTCGTGCGGTGCCGGAGAGACTGAGGAAGGCCGCGGCCGGGGCAGTCCACGGAAGCGGTGCAAGGCTCTGGTGCGCCACGCTGGTGAGATGAGCCACGACCTAAGGTCGCAGCGGACTAGTAGGGGTGGCCGGCCGAGCCGGCCGCCGGTGTCTTTACGAGGCAGGACCCCTTCTGGGTCTCGCGACAGCTCACGAACCGGCCAGCCATAATGGCCGGCCATTAGCAAGAAACCAGGGGGGTGTAACCCCCCGACTAGATGCTAGGGCAGACCCCACTGGGTCTTCCATTTCCAAAAATAGGGGCCCGCGCCCCCTTTGCATCCTGCTTGGCCGACATCCAAGCCGGGCCACAGGCCGCTCGGGTCGGGCCAGCCGCAGGCCGCACGGGCCAGGTCGGCCGCGTCCCACCGGGTCGGGTCGCGACAGCTGCAGGCCGGGCCGCACCAGCCGGGCCGGGCCATGCCCAACCAGGCCGGACCCGGACTTGAGTCGGATCGACCCGGTTTGGGCCGACGCAGGGGGTGTTGGGCCAGGTCAGACCGGGCCCATACCCCATATTTTCGGACCGTTTCGGTTAAACGGACATATCTTGAGCTATAGACCTCTAATCAATGCACTGTATGTTGCATAGGATTCCTTGCATCGAGATGGTCATTTCATTATATTACAATCAATGTTTCAGAAATGTTTGGGTATGTCCGGGTTGGTTCAAACCCGAAACCAATAGGGCCCTCGGAGCAGAAACGCTTATAACATGAGCTCTGGACGTCCGATTGACATGCTGTCGACTTTGTTGGATTTCTATGGATGAGGCGATCCTTTTTGCGATACTCTAAGTGAGTTTTGGACAGCCTGGGTAAATGTTCGGGTTGAAACGAGCATATTTCCAATGGGACCCTTGGAACGAAAAGGCCAATATCTCTCAGACCGGGCGTCCGATTGACGCGCCGTCTATCGCATTGAGTTCTTATTGAGGAGAAGAAACTTCAGGATACCTCAACACTGTACTTCGTGATAGTTGATGTATCAATACCCTTTACTCGAATAGCAGACCCTCCCGGAATCGAGGACGCTGTGTGCGGGAACCCTAGAGCTGGCTGCGACAGCAACTCCTACTGTGATGGGATCCTCTGTGGGTTCGATGATGAAGACGACTGAACTTGGATCCTAAGTGGGTTCTCTAGTGAGGAAAACTGTACATGGATCCTCCATGGGTTTGGCAGCGATAAAGACTGTACTTGAATCCTATGTGGGTTTGGCAGCGATGGTTACTGTAATTGGATCCTACGTGGGTTCAGTAGCGACGACTTCTGTACTTGGATCCTACATGGGTTCAGCAACGACGACTTCTGTACTTGGATCCTACATGGGTTCGGCAGTGAGGATGACTGTACATGGATCCTCTGTGGGTTCGGCAGTGATTACGACTGTACTTGGTTCTTACGTGGGTTCGGAAGCGATGTTTACTGTAGTTTGATCAAACGTGGGTTCTACAGCGACGACATTTGTACTTTGATCCTATGTGGGTTTGGAAGAGGAGATGATTCAGAGGCTATATCTAGTATTCTCCACCCCTCTTCGTGAGTATTATACCTGTGTGAGCTGAGTCTTGTCTTTCAATCATTATCATTGGTATGATTGACTTTTTTCATGTGTGGACTGGATTGTGCCTGGGCTCTGAAGATGGAGCCGAACTGAGATTGATAACTTAGTTATATGTATGGGCATATACCTAAGTAGAGTTGGTTGATACTTCATGTTTTTATCTTTCTTGTGGTTAATCCTTCGTGGATTATTAGAGACCTTCGGGGCTCTCGGGGTCCCTACTGATTATCGTTATACTAACCCCTGCACGGGCTATGCCCGCACCACGTTGTGTTGGATACAGACGAAGGACAACACTAATCATGGTTGAGTCTTGTAGAGGTGGACGGTACCCAGAGGTGTACTTCACGACGAGACGATACCCGGAGGTGGACTTCATGACGAGACGGTACCTGGAGGTTACAAATGGATGTGGAGAGCTGAGGTGGCCATCTGTACCTACCCTTCAGGTAGGAACTCCGGAGGACAATCCAGTAGTAGCTTGACACCTCCCTAGTGTTTTGTCTTTTCATTGTACTTTACTGTAGGGCTTGGATTCCGGCACCATTATACTTTCAGCACAGTTGTTAAACTGCTTACTTAGTGTTTTCTTCCGCTTGTACTCTTGTTTTGTGTGTGTTTACATTTCATAAAGGCAATTCCTTCCCTTTTTATCATGATTTACACCTTATGTGCTAGACGCCAGCCCCTATCCTATGGGAGGCGGGTTTGGGGTAGTCACGACACCGGCCCCGAGGGCGGGTCGTGACAAATTGGTATCAGTGGAGTCAGTTATAATGTAGATCTTAGGACTCTGATAATTTCTTCTATGAAGCAATAGTGTTAAGAGTATTTAGTGTGGTTTTCAGTCCAGTGAGTCTAGTGTTGGTGCGCTGGCTGACGTATCCATACACCAGGACCATAAATTCTGATTTCTGACTCATTGCTCGAAAACACTAATTGCATGTGTGTTTCAAAATTTTTCTTTGTGATTACCTTGTGTCAGCTAACAAGGTATAATGTATTAACCGTGGAACACCTGTTACATTTCAGGATGGCTCCATGAAGGCAGCCATCTAGGTTTATGATCTTTGTGTGAGATGGCATCCCACCGAGTGACGAGGCCTCAGTGCAGGGCCCCATTACAGTAAAGGCATCGGTGTAACCTCTACACGCTAGTCCAACGATGCCACCAGTCGTATTAGCGGATGGTGAATGATAACAGAGTGAATTTCATGAGTTCTAGCAGTAGAGGCCTCCGAGGTTACGAGGCGAGACAGATTCCCAGGCAGTAGTGGACTGGCTGGAGGTGATTTCTAGAGTTCTACACCTAGTTTAGACACTAGTAGAGCAGATGGTGATCTTGACTACTGTTGTTTCCTAGTGAGTGACAATGAGGATGGTCAACATAGTGATTGTACTTCGGTACATGGGCCAATTCCGGAGTTAGTACCTTCGGGTAGTGTGCCAGCTATATCACTACCTGCTGGTCAGCAGTTTCAACTGGCGGTACCGGTAGATGACGCATTTAGTCTTAGTGTCTTACACGGGTTTCAGCATCAGATACCACTCAGGTTCCGAAGTGAGCCTGACTTATAGGTGGTTGAGGACTGGATTGAGGAAGTGGCTGAGAGTTTTATGGATCTTATACAGCTTCGGCAGGATGACATATCGGTAGCTGAGTAATCATCAAGGCATACCGATCGTTCCTGGTACATGATAACTACGACACAATCAGTGCTTCAGGGCTCGGACTACCGAGCAAGGTGTGTTCAAGGAAATCCGATCAAGAACCATTACTCTATGAATTCTTACTTATGTTATGGTGCTAGAGAGAACCTTTGTGGTTGATAATTCTTTGGCTGAGTGGATATAGCCAGTGAAGGTTAGCAGTGGGAAAGTTGGAGACTGGTGCCAGTCTCAGAGACATGGGCGTGTAAAATGTTTCATGTAGAGGAACTGTTAAGGATAGATGAATCTACAGAGTAGTAGACATTGAAGCAGATCTGGGAGAGCAGCATGAGGTGGTGTACATTTAGTCATGTTACAACCACCCTCCTTTGTAGTCCCCGATAGGCTTAGGGAGCAGGAGGGAAAGGGAATAGAGTAGCTGCATGAGGTCATGGAGTGTGACCCAAGGGCTCTAAGAATGATTTGATGTATGGTATCTGTCTACTACTAGCTTCCTTAACAATATACATTGATAAAAATCATCCTTACCTTCCATGAATCTTGTCCCAGAACTAGAGTTTCAGTTAAATCCATTGACTTGACACTCACGTCTGGAGGTACCTTTGGGAGGAGACTGGATAATCACGCTTACCTCGATGGTGTGATCTAACCCTTGAAGCGAGATTTTCGGTTGGAACCTCTTAGTGGTAGCATCAAGGCATTACGAAGTAGGTGTGGGTATGGACTAGGAAACCACAGTTCATACATAGATTGAATGTATAAGGAAAAAAGGTTGTGGTTTACATATAATATTGGGATGGGATTTCCTTGGTTGGAAAAAAAAGAAAACCCTAGGCAGCACATGATAGAATCATGAATAAGTGGGTGTAGTCATTTAATCATGAGTCGGGAAGACATAGATTTGATCCAGACTTCTCCAGAGTTGATTCACCACTTTTAACATTGAAAAAGGAGGGGGAAACCCTTCATGGGGTCAGGGATATGCCAGCAGAGCTTTTCCGGAGCTGAGGAAGATGTTGACCAGTGCGCTCATTTTGAGTCTACTGATGAACATGCAAATCATCCTGGATCAGATGAAGACTGTATAGAGCAGGAAGAAATCTTATGTCGATATGAGATGGAGACAACTGGATTTGGAGGATGGTGACCATGATTTCTTACGAGTCTCACCTCGACGGGGTCTACGATGATGTGGCTGAAGCGGCAAGTTATCTTCGAGGTTCATCGGACCCTTCTAGGTACTCAAAAGGGTAGGCGAGGTGGCTTACCACTTGAACTTCCTACCAAAATTACACTAGGTGAACGACCCTTCACACATCATCGACCATAGGTAGCTGGACATCAAGGACAATTGATTCCTTAGGTGCACTGTCACTGGCATCACTGCAATATCTAGAAGATCACACGGGAGCAAAAGGCTTAGATGCATGCTCAGTACCTCTTTTGTTTTCCCTAGTGTGTGTTGAAGCTTTACAGGGACGTAAATCTCTGAGGTGGTAGTAATGTAACGACTTAAAAATTTCTAGGAAATTATTTTTTCTTAAATACGTTAGAATTTTACAAGTCTGTGGCTTCTCATGGCACTTGATTCCGATGCCCGGTGTGCCCGGAATCAATTTCCGAAGTTTAGCACGGGTACGTTTAGCGAACAAATGAGTGGGGTTTTATATCTTTTAAACTGGTGCTTGGAATTGAAATCCGAGGGAACCGATGAACTTGCAGCATCAGAGATTTCTTAAGCAAACCATTACCTTGAACGCAGTCAGGGCAGTGTGGAAGTTAGATTTCCGGGCATCATGGTATAAAAATAAAATTTATTTTATTTTTATTATTTCTTTTTGAATTTCAAATTTGTTTGAATTAATATGGGGGGTCCACCACCCATATTAATTCAATGAAACTCCTCACTTAATTAAATAAGGTAGGATCTTATTAGATGAGGGGGCATCCATTGGAGAAACCCCCCTCTTCTCCTTCTCTCTTCCCCTTCTCATATTCCACCATTGTTGCACCACCTAGGGACCTCCGACGACGACGACCGAACGAGCGACGACCCTCCAAGGAAACAAAAACTTCATCTTACGACGTCAACGAAAGACTCTACCTCTTTGTAAATCCATCAACTGATCACGTCACGAGGTAAGGGTTATTTTTTCAAGTCTTAATCATTGTACTTCATTTTTTAAGGTTTGGCCGCATGAAATCGTCATAACAGGAGGAGAATGGACCACACAAACACTGCTAATTATCCTCCCCTCATCTTTGTTAATATTGTTTGGTGTTGAAGATGGAGGCACATGGTGTCGTTGCACCGTGCGGTGATCGGAAAGGAACAGCGGCCATGTAATGCTACGGTGAAGGCGACGCAGTGTCATTGCATCGTGCAGAGACATAGAGTGTCGCGACCGGAGCGGGCCATGGCGGCGGTGCATGGTGCCGTCGCTCCGCGCTGCTAAGATGAGTTGTGGCCTTAGGCCGCGGCAGACCAGCAGGGGCGGCCGACCGAGCCGGGTGCCAGCTTCTCCAGGAGGCAGGACCCCTTCTGGGTCCCGCAGCAGCTCACGAACCGGCCAGCCTTAATGGTCGGCCGTTACCAAGAAACCGGGGGGGGTGTAACCCCCCGACCAGCTTCTAGGGAGGACCCCACTGTGTCCGCCATTTCCAAAAAGAGAGGATCTCGCCCCCTTTGCATCCGGCTCGTCCAGCGGCTGGGCTGAGGTTGGCTTCCAATCCAGGCCGCCGGCCGCTCGGGCCGGGCCAGCCGCAGGCCGCGCGGGCCAGGCCAGCTACTGGCCGCACGTGCCGAGCCAGCCGCGCCCAGCAGGGCCGGCCCGTGCTCGCCGTGGGCCAGGCCGCGCCAGCCAGGTTAGGCCTTGCCCAACCAGCCCGGACCCGGACCCGAGTCAAGTCGACCCGGTTTGGACCAACCCAGGGGGTGTTGGGCCAGGTCGGACCGGGCCCAGACCCCCTATTTTCGGACCGTTTCGGTTAAACGAACATATATTGAGATACGGACCTCTAATCGATGCACCGTCAGTTGAGTAGGATTCTTTGGATCGAGGAGGTCCTTCCGGTATATTACACTCAAGGTTTCGGCGATTTTTTTGTATGTCCTAGTCGGTTCGAACCCGAAACAAACCGGGCCCTCAAAGTGGAACGACTTATAACTTGAGCTCCGTAAATCTGATTGACATGACATCGACTTTGTTGGATTACTCTTGATGAGATGGTCCTTTTTAAGAAACTATATTAATGTTTTGGACATCCTTGGTAAACAGACGGGTTTGGAATGAGCATATTTCCAACAGGGGCCTTGGAACGAAAAAGCCAATATCTCTCAGACTGGGCGTCCGATTGACGCGCCGTCTGTCACGTTGAGTTCATTTTGATGAGACAGAACTTCGGGATACATCAAATCTGGACTTTATGATAGTTGATGTATTGACCCCCTTTGATCGAGGAGTGGACCCTCCAAGAATCGAGTACGCTGTGTTCAGGAACCCTAGAGCTGGTTGTGACTGCGACGACTACCGTGCTGGGATCCTCCGTGGGTTCGACGATGAAGATGACTGTACTTGGATACTATGTGGGTTCGGTAGTGAGGATGACTGTACTTGGATCCTCTATGTGTTCGGCAGTGATGACGACTCTTCTTGGATCCTACGTGGGTTTGGCAGCGATGGTTGCTGTACTTGGATCCTACGTGGGTTTGGCAGCGACGACTTCGGTACATGGATCCTACGTGGGTTCGGCAGCGATGACTTCTGTACTTGGGATCCTACATGGGTTCAGCAGCGATGATTACTATACTTGGATCCTATGTGGGTTCTGTAGTGACGACATCTGTACCTGGATCCTATGTGGGTTCAATAGAGGAGATGATTCAGCGGCTATATCTAATCGTCTCCACCCCTTTCATGAGTATTATACCTATGTGAGATGAGTCTTGTATTTCAATCATTATCATTGGTATGATTGAATTCCTTCCTGTTTGGACTGGATTGTACCTGGGCTTGGAATTTGGAGCCAAACTGAGATTGATAACATAGGTATATGTATGGGCATATACCTAAGTAGAGTTGGTTGATACTTCGTGTTTGTATATTTACTTTTCGTTTTATCCTTTGTGGATTATGAGAGACCTTTGGGGGTCTCGGGGTCCCTACTGATTATCGTTATACTCACCCCTGCACTGGCTATGCCTGCACCTTGTTGTGTTGGACGCAGACGATGGACAGCACTGATCGTGGTTAAGGCTTGTAGAGCAGGACGGTACCTGGAGGTTGACTTCACGACGAGATGGTACCTAGAGGTGGACATCATGACGAGATGGTACCCAGAGGTGACAGATGGATGTGGAGAGCTGAGGTAGCCATTTGTACCTACCATTCAGGTATGAACTCTGGAGGACAATCCAGGAGTAGCTCGACATCTTCCTACTGATTTGTCTTTTCCTTGTACTTTACTTTTGGGCCTGTATTCCGGACCCTTTGTACTTTCATCACACTTGTTATTCTACTTACTTAGTGTTTTCTTCTACTTTTACTCTTGTTTTGTGTGTATTTACATTTCATAAAGGCAATTTCTTCCCTTTTTATCGGGATTTCCGCCTTTGGTGCTAGACGCCAGCCCGTGGCCTATGGAAGGCGGGCTTGGGGTAGTCACGACACCAGCCCCGAGGACGGGTCGTGACACCATTTTTTGGTCATGTGTGAGCCTATTTACCCTTTAATTTAAATATAATTTAAATAAACACCCCTTTTTTATTAGGTATCCATATCTTTTCTCTAATTATTTTGGTTTTGAGTGTTTTATAAAAAAACCAGGTTTTGGTGGAAGAAATGGTTATCTACCCCCGCATCCTAGATCTTCATTTGGATGTAGTGATGATGATTGGTGGTGGATGAGTTTTATATTGATGATGATGGTATGTTTTAGGAATTTCTAGTGATTAATGGGTTATTATATATGGTGGTGGTCATGTTTTATAAGAGTATGGAACTAAGATTATTTTCTTCACATCATGTTACCCTACTACCCATGTTATATGAGGGTCTTGTGATGAGGATATTAACTAATTGTATCATGGTATTCTGGACTATATGAGGGTGCGATGGGTATATGAATTTCTTCACACATGTCATATATTGATGAAATTTTAATGTGATTGTATGGAAGGGATGAGAACACGTTTAATTTGACATTTGGGATTTGAGAGAAGAAAACATGAATGGAAGTGGTTGTTCGGTATCCTTAATTATATTTTATTTAAATATATATGAATATACAAGGATATTCAACTTGGTGAGAGTTCCATAGTGAGGTAAATATTGATAGCTGAACTATTTAGGTTCCTTTAGGTTATTATATTAATTCACCACTGTATTAGTACATTATATTGAAATTTTCAAGAGTTACCCATGGTATTTTAGTTCTGAGTAATCCTATGATGATAGACATACATATATAAACAATATTTGGCACTTTTCTAGGAGGATTTTATATTCTGGGATTGAAAATACTATTCTAGTAATTATAGTTTTTTTAGTTGATGCAACTGATCTTATATCTTGACACAAACATGGATTCATTACTTGTATTTGTTTTAAAAATTTTATTCATTGTCGGATGGTTTGACTTAAAGATATATATTATTTTACTGACCTTCATGGTTATTGTTAACATATCTTCCAACCACATACAAATTTTTTTCAGTGTAATTCCTCCCATATGTTTGATTTTTCAACCATATGTGTTAGTATCCAAACCAGGTTTTACTAGTTTCATGAATTAGTGGTCATTATCTCTTTTCCTTCAAAGCTAACTTTCCCGATGTTCATTTAGAGTTAGGGGAACTTTATATTATAGATTTCTGTACTTTATATAACATGAAAATTTTTATGAATATAAATTTATTTAATCTATCACTATTTTTAATTTTATTCTTTTACCTCGTTATGTGTAGTGAATGTGTACTACATTGAATAAAAATTAATATATTTTAAATATTATATATAATTTTTTCATATAATATTTATTATTAAAAAACTATCATTTATCATTTATATTTCATATATAAAATCACGATTCCTATAAAATATATCAATTGATACAATACGACTTACTAAAATAAGAATCAATATTTTAATTTTATCTACTTATGTATTAACAATTAATTAAACAAAAATTGATATTATTATAATTTTAGTTTGATTATAATTTTTTACCCTTTCATATTAGTTACTAAGACTAATTTTTTAGTTAACAGTTCTTCTTTAAACACATACAAATATTTATTGATCTTGTTATTAATTAATTTGGGTATATCATTCATTATTCTTCCCAAATAGTGTATGAAAATATAATTGTAAAATTATTAGCCTCATTTTGTAGACTCAATTCATATTATCTACATGTTACTAAAAAATATATACAATTCAATTATCAAGAAACAAATAAATATATAATAATCCATTGGAACTTGAATAATGTACCTAATATATAAATTAATGAGAGAGGATCTTGACCATTCCCTGTTAATTATTTCATATATGTTGCTTTGGATAAAGATATAATTGTTATATTATTTAAAAATATTTCTCCAAATATATATTTACCTGTTCAATACTCTAAAAATAATAATTATCAAGAACATTTGAAATCAATAATTATGAAATATTTTCTATTTAGATAATAGTGGTTTCCTATGTTTTCTTTGGGTATACAAAAATTGATTTGATAAATTATAATCATATTATTTATTATTTCCCAATATATCAAAAAAATAATTTTAATAAAAATAATTTTACAATCCTAACATTTATTTAATTCCTTATAAGTTGAAAATGATATATCAATTTTCTAATGTATGCCTTTATATGATTAATCATCCATGGTATTAATGTTACAATTGAATTTTATATTATATAAATAAAAATTACATTAATGGGATCTTGAATTATAACTCATTGTACTTATGATAATTGAATCCATAAGCATGCATACTATATAGTAATGGTGTATAATAATCAATCTCTCCATGAATGTTAAGCTAAATCAATCTTGTATGAATATGGTAATTGTGTTGATAATTTTAAATCAATTAAAAAGTTTCTTGGAAAAATTTTAATCACATTTAAATAATTTTTACGTTTTTTTAAGATAAAATTAAAAAACTATGTCATTAGTATTAGCTCATTGATATCAAATATTGTATGTGGACCATTGAGGGATTTTGGAGAGGTCAACTCATGTCGATGTACATAAAATACAATAAACTAAATTCCATTTTTATTTAGATACGCTCTTCTATTTTTCATATGAATATAAATAAGTGATGAAAATATATATTCTTATCCAATGATATTATATGTAAAAGATTATAGACAATAATAATATATGTTTAGAATAATAATTTAATAGACACTACTATGAAATTTTATTCATGGGAATCAGTGTACCTCCAAATACATATCGTGGATTTCCTTCGATCCACAATCTAATTGAACCCATTGATAATTATTTTTATAATATAAGATTTTATGTATTCTTGAGTTCAATGATTATTAAAATCAAGGATCATGTTTTCGAATAAAACACTTTTGGATTGAACCTATATATATTGGCTTCCATGGATCACAAAAAAAACTATATAATGAAATGTTTCATAACTTATTGAAATGTTAAAAATAATTATTCATATTATTTTAATTCAATATATTTATTGATTAAAATTAAAAAAATGAGTACAGATCATCAATATATTTTATAAATAAATTTAATCCAATGAAACTTACCAGACATCCATATACATAATAAAATTCACTACTCACCACGGGCCATTGAAAAATATTTACTGTATCATAGAATCATTAAATAATATTTTTTCCTTTTTTTATAATCAAGTTTGATGGATAATGTTGTAAAAAATCCATCATAACCTATCTATATATCAATAACTCAAAATCTAAATCTTTACACTAATGGTCAGTTATTAGAAATTTACAATTGAATAAAATAACACATACCTATATATATTGATAAAAATTTAAATTATTTTCGTAAAAAATAATTTACAAAGAGATCAAAATACATGAAATTGGTAAAAATTGACAACATTCTAAGGACTTATCTTATTAATTCTAGCAACTCGAATGCCAATTATTAATTGGTCTCAAAACGACTACTGAACTTCCATGCAATATAATAAAATATAAATGTATTTTTATAGAAAAATAGTTCTATATTGAATTTAATATTGAAATTTCATACATATTGAGGTACATTAAAAAAATCTTAGTATGATGACCTGGTAGGAACCATTAATCGGCCTCAACTAAAATAGGTGAATAATGAATTATTTTCTTGTGATAATGTCTACAGATTTTATATACATACATTTATTTAAATGAATGTTCATAAACAAATAAAATATTCCATAGTTCTTGTAATGTATAATTCATTTAAAAGAATTTGGTATCTCATATATTAATAATAGTGTTTATACATTCAATTATGAAAGCTCTAAATCCAATAATTTTTTGGTATATGCACTCTCATATCCCAATTCTCTATGGAGGCCATCCAATGTGAATTAGAATATATCATTGTGATCAAGGTGGAGGTAAATATATATTTCTAACTCATTTCATAGAGATATTCTTGGAAAATAATTAGGATAAATTTCCATATTGTCTCACACAACCAATAGACACTAGATATATGTAGAACCTACTACATCAACAACTATATTTTCTAACTGTTGGAGAATAAGTTGATGGTAACTACATGTTGTCCTCACTTTCTTATCAAAAATACATATATATCCAACAACGTATAATGACTTTACATCAATAAATATGCATATAAATATCTTAAAATTATAGTTTATCAAGGAATTCTCCACGAACAACTCACAAATCCCCAATATCGAATCAGAAGGATTCATCACTTGGACTAAAATGCCCAATGAGAAACTCCCTCCACCATATTCCAAATAACACTGCCCGTAGAATTGTGATATAGAAGAATCACTCCTAGTATGAAAATATACCCATAGATAATAGGATAATGATTCACCATTAATCCTAAACTATCATATGAAGTGTAAATTGGTAAAATATTTACTATTTTCTATTTTAACATTATAATGTAATGAGATAAAGTGTTATTGACAATTCATATAATTATCTTGTGAGTATACATGTCATTTTCTTCTATATATTACTACTACCTGTGCCCTTTAAAGAATGCTCTTTTTTACCTAGAATGGGCCACATGGTGGTGGTCATGGAATAATATCATCACATCACCCTCCACTATTGGATCCTACCTCCAAATATCCACCTATACCATTATCATCACAACAAACATGTGGTATTCCCTTAACCAAAATGGGAGATCTTTGATCACGATATAGCCATTTATGAGGTAGTAAATGCACTATCTACCTATCTAAGTCATATCATTAGGTTATAAAACCATGATTTGTGTAACTATGCCTATAATAAGAATATGATTACAACTCTAATGGATTATTTTATCCAATATGCTATCCCTACACTCTAGATCCTTGTGACTGAGATTTTTCATGTGGAGGTATTATGTGATAAGACCCTAATGACTATTTTCTATTATCTACTACAAATGTGTCATCCCCGTTATCTACATTGATGAATCATTCCACATTATGAACATATTTAAGAAATCTCTATATAATTTGATCTCACCCCATCACCATGACATAAGTAGAAATTAATATGCTGACCAAACTAGCACATATATGTTAAAGTATGCCCTAATGAAACATCCATGAATAGAGGGAACCATCACTATATATATCATAGGAGTAACATGTGATAATTCAAAACCACCTGAAATAGTATGAAACAATATTATCACTATGATTCATCTCAAGAATATATGTAATTTTCATTGTGCAGAGATAGAAATGGTAATACCCATCATGGAATAGCTAATGGTAGTCTATCTATTAGATAGTTGTATAATTATGAGTGTTTGTAACTAGACAACACTATCTCCCTACTACACCTTCATGATGGCTTTCCACAAGAACAACAATCAGATCATTTGGTGTATGAAGGATCAAGATTACTCCGATCAGGGACTCAATGAAATCATTTGGTGCCTAAGGGATGCGATCACCATGAAACCTTATATTTCATTATTACTAGAACTCATAATGAAAACTCAGCCTATAGACATCATCATCCATTCATAAATGAAATATCCACTTCTTGACAGGTAATGTCACTACACTATATCCACCAATAGAAAACACCTCATGTGATGGTCCCTAGAGCGATGCTTCATCAATGAAATACCCATCATCATGATCACATATCAACACTCTCTCTATCTATCATTGTGAATGAATCCTAAAATTTATCAAGTAATTACAACATAATAGTTGAATATACATTGGGATACTAGTCACTATAGACATTAATTTATTAGGAACCAATCTTATATATTGAAGGTGGTATTTTTGACCTATAAATAATTTATAGATATGAATATTGACAAGAAGTTGGATGTAGTAATGATTAATAAGTTTGTAGGCCTTGAAAATAATATTATATTTATTAAAATAAAATATTCTCCTAGGAAACTGTAACACATCCGACCTATGTTCCATACCAATGTTGTCCATCAGTCTATCTCCAACCACCGACCAAAGGATAAACTGATCTAATATCACTCTTTCATGACCTGAGCCAACCTTTCTCTCTTATCCAGTGGAAAGACAAATGTACACCCAGAGACTTACACAAATTGGATAAGGGCTTGAGATAATCACTGAGAAAGAATAAAAATAAATTAGTGGCATTATGATTCTATACATTTAAAAACAAAGAAAACCATCTTCATGAAAAAGTGTAGAGGAATAATTAATTACTGGATCATCAAAAGTATATCAATGAATTCAATTACATTTATAGAATACATCAACATATGAAAAAAGTATAAATATTATAATGCAGTTAAATACATTCCCAATGAGAAATTATGTCACTATAAGATAAAAAAAGTAAAAAATAAAAGATGAAGAGTTTTGAGTATCTAATCTCCTTGTATGACATCTGATCATGGTCAATTCATAAATGTCCTAATATTCTCCACCAAATTAACCACTATTCTTCCAATAAAATATATATGAAATGGAACATGCAGTCATATCCCATGATAAGGACAGTATACATGTACTCATAAAGATGTCCCAAAAACCACAATGGGATAAAAAACTCACAACAGTAATCAATTCAACCAATAACAAGAGGGAAACAAAATCCAACATTATATGATCATAAGTTATTCTAAGGGGTGAGAAATGATCATAAGTTATTCTAAGGGGTGAGAAAAGAGATATTTATATCCATATACCAACTAAAATGATGTGTTTTCATGAGGATCCAATGGTCATTCTATATTTTCCGTAATCAAAACCAACCACACATGAATTTGTGTTTAGCAACCACACTTAATGATTATAGTCCACAGTCAAGGAGGAAATATATCCAAGGGTGTACCCTCAATCCAGTATATCCTGCTGATGGTGTGTGTGTGTTGGGGGGGGGGGGGGGGGTCCTCCCAGTAAATATTGGACCCAAACCATATGAGGAATTTGGGTTTCCAACATTAGCAGGGAAAATCGAATGAAAGACTCATACCCTATGTGCTTGGTGGGATTCCAACTCAAACCTATATTTAAAAAACCTCCATGATTAGTAATATTGTCTAAGAATAACTAAAATAAGTGTCTTGATCATATAAAATATTATCATATCTCTAAAAAAATATAGAGGCCAACATTGTGTTTTATGTAGAAGGGAACCCATTTGTGCCTACTCACAGTCCCAAAACTAAGACAAGAATAAAGAGATGCAGAAGGTGGATGTGTTTGAGGAAGGTAAAAATTGTGTACCTAAGGCTACATTGAATGTGACCTTTATTAGACAAATGGTTGTTTCCATCCATGAACATGAATTAGATGGAAATTTGGGACTATACAAAATTTACATGTGGTACATGAAACTCCATAGCCTTTGAGGGCCGACATGTGTCATTATGACCTTTTCCTATGTACATTCCCCATGTATATGTATCTTAGTTGTGTCAGATTACACAATTGGCCCACTGTACTCTGGTCGTGCCTTTGTTTTGGTCATATCCATGCCCTTTTACCCACATGGTACACATCAAGCCTCTAGAAAAGGTCAAATGGTGTGTATGAGTCCTTCATTATATGTGATATTTATATTCATCTATGTCCCTTTCCTTGGTAGATAGAGGAAAACATGAAATGTGTTCCAATTGGATACATGACCCATATTTAATAATTATTAGGAAATTGAGTTTCATAACCTAGATTCCAGATCCACCATCTCCACTATTGAACAAGTTAATTTGTGGCACTAATCCACTGAAATTGAATCGAATATCTCTGGTTTCTTCATAGCCTTTGGTTATGGAAAATATAAATTTGATTTACAATTTTTTATTCCCTAATGTGTATTCAAACATTACATGTCCCAAAACCCCATAACCATCACAAATAAAAAAATCATCATGACTGATCCACCATATAAACCCTATTCCAGGTCATTCATAACCACCGTGAATCTGGGGGTTCAATTGTGTTCAAATTCCTCCCACTATTCTCAAATCACAGACCACATGTGATAATGATAATTAATGCAGGAATGGTCAAGGGTAATGGAAAAGACTACTTATGGTCTGTATCATTGTCCAATTAGTACCAAATAATTCTTAAAAAGTGTAGAAATGTGGATGAAATTAGTGTATTACATATAAAAACAAAGAACAAAAACTTATTTAATATTTGAACTCACATGATGAAAGATTAATCATTTATCAATTTTCAATGAAATAAATCCCAAGTATATAAAATTATTACAGGATTGAAAAACAAAAGTAATGAGTCCTTCCTTGATTTTAGATAAATTTTTGTTGATCATTACCCCAATTAAATTTGAGATAATGATATGTTACAATCACCATCTGTTTAATTATTCCCCTGGATCTATTCACCATCGTTCATTGATCATGATCTGGAAAAGAATAATTTTTCCCCATTCTCTATTTAATTATCTCATGGATATGTGGATATACCTGGTAAAACCACATAAATATGTATTTGTATTGTGTTTTAGGATTTTGGGTCAATATATGATATAATTAAAATAATTATATAATTCACTTATTGTACTCACCAACGAACACCTCAATCAAACTCTTAATCTCAACCAACATTACATCATGATTAGGATAGAAATTATGTTCGAGAATCAACCACATTATTAAATATTTCATCCAAGGTCACAAAAATCTGAAAAACACTTTCATTTAAAATAGGAATATCTGTGTAATGATATATATAATATTTTTGGTATATCAATACCAATACCATTTATTCCCATAATATCACACTAACTCAACATCAAGCTCTAAAATTTATTCTTTAAAATATACTAAAGTCATAAAAGGAAATAATATAGTCAATACAAGGAGTTATAAAAAAGTGTAATATCATGTGATTGATACTGGGATGGTTCACAATGAAATGATTCAACATTATGAATTCTAGGTTCCTAGGGATGAGATTTACATTCACGATTTTCAATATTAAAAATATATATGATTTTTGCCTAATGTGATGCACATTGTGTGTGTATATAACTTTATATGGATATTTAACTCTGGGACCTTTGGGAAAAATATAGTTATTTAGTTCAATCTTGGCCCATTAAGGGGTGATGTGCTCCAGGAATCATGAGTTTTCACAGATCATTTATATGAGATATATGGACCCGATAATTTTTTTTGTCATTGATGTGGTTCTTAACTATTTAAAATGTTAGAAAATTAAAACTTTGTGTTTTAATATATAATTAATTTATGGAATTCTACACTTTTGGATGAATATTTTTATGTATAATATTATTATTTATGGTTATGTATATCTATAATGAGTAACTTTCAAATGATGATAATATAGTTTTTTAGGGTTTGGGATATGAGGTGACACATATAGGTTAATGAGGCACATTATACCACAATGGGAAGCTTGTAGTGGGTTTCTTTTTAACAGGCTTGGTCCCTTAACGTTCTAGAAACAAACGATATGGTGTTTTATGAAATATATTGGAATTAAATTATATCAAACCATAAATCTTGTCAGTGGATCCTTCCTACGGATCATATATGATGTTGTCATTGATTAAGGTAATGGAGAATAATGGGTGCGTAATTCTCAAGGGATTGGTCTGGCTAGAGTATACTCAATGACAATTAGTGATTAATGTGATAGTGGATCTCTATTTTGATAAAGATTCTATAGATATGGGACCCTTGAGAAGGTTTTTGTCATGTTGGAGACCATGGATTGTACAGACATGAGCAGGAATGATGTCATGTGAGGTGTGAGTAAGATCTCAAGTTATCCTGCAATGTTTAGATATATATATTTTTGGTTTAAATTTATTTTTATGTCTTAATTTGAGTACCCAATATGATCAAGGGTGTGTCAGAGATTCCCAAGGCTTGTTCGGAAACCAAGGGCCAAATCTTTAGGAAAAAGGAAGGTCACAAGATTAGCTGAAATAGTGCGGGGAAGGCCCTATTATTACTTATGACTATGAATGGTTGTCTAGAACTCTCTTAAGAGGATGCTGGCCTAAAAAAACATTGTAGATGGTGGAACATGCATGTTAAAGGGGATATATTGTTTTCGATAGATCATGAGACATGGTTTTTACATGGATTTCTAAAATTTGAATAATAACCATTCAAGGTTACAAATTAAATTAGTGATGGGAACATGGTTATCACAAAATTTTCAAAACAATGTATAAAAACAACAAAACCCATTATTTTGAAACAAAATTTACAATTTTACCTTAAAATATATTAAAACCAAAATTTTTAAAATCCTCATTCATTGGGCAACATAGGGAATTAGATATATCCTTGTGCATTCAAAGAATAGCTTTTAATCCAATTTCCCTATCTAAATTCAGAAGATAACATCATCATACTTTTTTTTGATTTATGATGGGGTGTAATAAAATCCTCTTCTGTTTGTATTCATTCATATTATTATTGAATGATCTATTTAGGTTCATGGTAGTATGATGTATTTCTAGATTCTCTGTTCATTATTCATTTCCCTTCTGATATGGATCAAATCAGTATCTAAGAGTGGATCGGTGATCAGCTACAGACATATTGTTGGATTTATATACCCCTCCATCAAGGTTTAGTGTTCTATATTCCTATATTTATTTGAACTGTGTTTCAAACTTTCAGATGGTGCCCCTAAAATGAGCAGAATGACATGATTAAATGAATTCTAACCAGTTAGGGATTCCCACTAGTCCCTTTGATATTACTGTAGGATATTTTTCTAACCTAATCAACCCATGGGGTTACCTTTATCTTGGACTACTGTCATACCTCCCATCGAGTGTGTGTTTTCTATACCTAGTTAGAAAAATAAATTTTAAATTATTGATAATTTAATTGAATATTTATAATATGGTGATTCCTTATTTTCTTATTTTCACTTGATGATGGGTTTTTGAATTTTTTATATGAAAATTGTGGAAATGAGTGGGTATACTTATGAAATGTATTTGATTGTGAGTTTTTTTATTTAAATTAGATGATGAATTGAAATATTTTTTGGATTCCTACATTGTTTGACCATTGATCATGATTCAATTAGATGACATGGATGACTCTCTCGTGGGTATTGATTGTAATAGTAGATTCCATGGACATGTTTCCTCTGGGAGTATTGATTCCATAGGATGAATTATGAATTTATACCCATTATATTTGTCTTTTTATGACCCTCATAGGAAATGGAAAACTAACTTTCAACTAGGACTCCACCCAGGTCATTACCGATTTTTTTATCAAGATGATACCGGGACATGACGTGGATGCCTTGGTCTTGTCTACCTTGGAACATGCCCTTTTTGGACCGACACATTTCTTTACACAGTGGGGTATATGTGAATTACTTTTTATATGGTGTATACATGGTAATTGTTATATGTGAAAAAATATGAAATGGATGTGATGGATGTTTACACATTTTTACACTATGTGGCCATTGTGGATTCGTTGGCATGTTTTACAGATATCTAAAGAATGTGTATTATATCTCTGTTATTAGACATCACCGTATTGATTAATTATTTATGTTTTTATTGATTCAACTATTAAGGGAGCATAAAAATTGTTTGCAGGGATCTTTTGTATGCTATATTATATAGCTTTACCTTCTTAATTTACTATCTATAATTTTACATGAGGTATATTGAACATTGATTCTACATTTATTATAGAACCAATTTTATTATAGGCCCCATTGGTGGAGACCTAATGAGTGTTATGTCACATTCTGTTCAGGCTACTGTTGGGGTTCCTGGATTGAATTCTTGTATTCAGGTTGTAATCATTAAATCTAAAATAGTACAATGATATATTTATTATATGATTATGAACAATGGAGCACGAGATTAATCTAGGGTCATCCTTATAGGAGTAGATAAATCCTTTTTAGTCTATTACTTATTTTTATATTTTTATTGTACATATATGGTGTACATGTTTTGGATTCCATTTATAAACATCACATGATCATCATTTTATATGACAGTAAAATTAGCATTGTTTATTTTTTTTTATCTTGTATGTTTATATTTTATCTTCTAATCAGCAAGTTTATCATCTTCCACTATTAAGTATTATTTTAGTTACATTGTGTTACACTATTACATGAGGTAATAGTATCCCCATAGACACACCCTAGGTCCTTGCTACTAGTCGATAGCCTATGGCATTCAGGTATATGTATTTGAGTAAATGTGACCAATAGGATTAGGGCACAATTTTAGTGGCATATGAGTTGGTACAATACCAAGTGGTATTAGAAGGGTTTCTATTCAAGCCCAATAATGTTGGGACAATAGAAAGGGGATTAGAAAGGAAATTGACTTTTTTAATGAAATGATATAGGGAGTTTCTAACCCATGTATAGTAAAATCCCAACTATTCACAATGGACCATGTTTTTCTTTATTTTTACTATTAAAGTTGATTTGATGCAACCATTAGCTGATTCACATGAATTTTTTTGTTATCCTTTAATATAATTGAGGTTAAATTTATTAGTTCCCAATTATATGAGGGTGTGCATATGAGGAATTTTTTTGACACATTAATGGATTCACCTTCCATGAATTATGTCATTTCATATAGGTTGTATTTTTGGATTTCATGGCATTGTGATTTGTTCCCCATGTCATATATTTGACACACCTATAGTTATGATATATGTTATAAGAATAGAAATGACATACAAGGTTGGTACAATGTGTTCCAAAAATAAATTAAAAAAATTATTCATAATTAGAATATAAAATACACCATATATAGTCATGTTTGGCTCATTAATTCCTAGAACATTGGTTTCATGGATTGGAACATACTATGGTGTGGATCGGGTCGATGCCATATTTTAGCTCATGGGGTGTATGTGAAGTTATGAATCAGAAGTGGTGAACCATTTGGATCAACTATTTAAGAGAAATTATTAAACAAATTTTAATTAAAATTTGAATTAAATTCTAAAACAAAGAACTTATCCGGGACCCGAATTTTGAATGGGTATTAGATTATGTCTCTAGTGATGTTTCGACTAATTATTATCACCTTTCCATGGATAGAAGATAAGTAAGAGGTTTCTAAAATTATTATAGGAATTTTCTATCCTATTTTTGGATTTTTATTTTATTTTTTGGTTATCGACCAATTATGAGGCATGTATTTGTCATTGGTGAGGCATTCCACCGTGATGAACTTTCATCGTTTGTGGGGAGAGTAGTAAGGACCATGATCAAGAGGAGGTGGCCCCTAGGAAACCAATGGATCCTTTTATAGTTCCAACCATGAAACCATTTATTTTACCAAATGTTTGTGTCGAGGAAATTGTATCATAGGACTTTCTATTCAATATGTTTAATTTTTGCTGAGCACCACAAGATGGAATGTTTTTAGTAGAGATGAAATGGTTGTTCCCAAAACAACATCTTCCCACATTTTTCGGTGATGGAGGTCCACTAGATTTTGATATCTATATTGAGGATTCATTTTTTATCTTCATGTATATAGATGAACCTCCAATGAGGATAGTGAAACTAATGAGATACATGTTTATAGGAGGAACAGAGCATTGGTGGGATGTTCTGACCATGGATTATAAGTTGTGAGATATAGTTTTGGGTTTTTTCCAAACATGATTTTGTGAGAAAAAATCATTAAGACTCTAAGATAATAATAGGTTAGTTATTTAATGAATTTGGAGTAGGAAATGGTGACAATTATAGAATACTCATCACTTTTTACATAGATATATTTTTTTCATCAATATATAATATTAATGAGCTATCGAGTGAGAAAAAATTCATTGATGTTCTATGACATGTCAATTGATCACAGGTGAAAATGTTCTTGTTTGAAAACTGTTACTAAAAATATTGAATAAAGTGATGAATACTGAGAATAACATTAGGGAATATGGGTTATAGAGCATAGAACTGTATCCTTTTGAACTTGTTGTTCAGCTTCCAATGGTAGGAAGGCCCATTATGAGGCTTCTCAAGAGGTGAGATACAACAAGAATTTATGTTATAGTGGCTCAATTTTATATCATAAGTTTTTTAAATGAGGAAATATGTGGAATTAGTTTGATTGGGACCTAGTTGGGCGATGAGCTTGTGGTAGGATGAGACACATATAGTTTTTTTATGTGACCTTCCCTCTAGTTGTTAGTGGAAGAGGAAAAAACATAATATAGGTTCATGAGATGATTTTACAGCTCTGCATCACAATGGAATATGGGCTAATACCATCTATTCATAACATGTTGGTGGTCATGGATGAGGTATTAAGGAATTATTAGTACTGAAATTGTTGAGTGGGCCTGATCCATGTATTTTGGTTGTGTCACAAGGTTAATGTTTAGGGTAGATATATTCTATACATCATATCCTATGGATCAGGGTGTCATGTTGTCTATGGTGATAGGTATGATCTTAATAGCATATACAATTGTTTCTGATCATTTTGATATAAGAACTCCACATAGTTTCTCATTAGAAACATTGTTAGAGAACATTGGGCTTGTGATAAAAATTTTTGATGGCCTAATGTAACATTATAGACACTATAGGGGGTTCCCTTTGAGAAAGGTGTATTTAATATTATATGTAATCATTTTTCCTCAATATGATAGGGCTTGATGTCGTACATGGGATTCAATGGATATATTATTATTGGGAATATGTTTATTTTTATCACAAGATGGTTACATTCATGTCACCATATGGTTGAATATTTATTAAAAAGGGATAATGGGATGTTTATGTGAGTTAAACAAAACTAGAGAATCATGTGATGGGATGGATGATATAAAAGATTACAATATTATATTTGGATGATTAAGGATTTTTTCATGAAGATTCCCTTCATAGGTTGATCATTTCATGGAAGTTTTCAAAAATGAAATTTTTTTTACCTTCTAATAGAGAGATTTTTTCACCATTGATCTACTATAAAAATATGCATGGGTAAATTTTATTAAATATATAATGGATACTATGGATATTAATTGGATAAATATGTAGCCTAAATATTTAGAGTCAATGTGGTATAAATGATCCAGGGATTCTCCATGTGGTTTTCTGGTGCTTTTGTGAAAAATAACAATGGTACACTCATGTTATGTATGGATCACTCAAAATTGAATTATTTTATGGTTACAAACTAGTATTCCTTATTGTAGATAGATGACCTATTTAATCATCTTCAGGAGGGAAGGTGTCCTAATAAATTGACTTAATAACATTTTTTCACCATGAACTTATTGGATATTCAGACATATCTTGTATATATTTATATAGTAGGTATGATCTATATTAGTATTTAGTGATGTGGTTTGGTCTCAGAAATGTGACATCAATTTTCATGGCATTGATGAACTGATTTTTACACTCCTATCTAGATTAGTTTCTGGGGATTTTCATGGATGATTTTTGTGACTATTAAATCAAATGACATGACAAAGCCAAACATATTGACATGGTTTTTTAGACTATGATACTATAAATAATATGATAACATCGAAATGGTCCACTTCTAGATGGATAAGTTTTACATCATGGGAAATATTATCTTAGAGGCATAAGTATCAGTTCACCTAGACAATGTGGGTGGTGTAGTTTCTTGGGAGAATACTAGGAACATGATTTTAATATGGAGTAAATATAGACTAGATAGATATTAAATGCATTCCATAGAATAATTCTCACACTTAAATGCATCAATGGGGCGTACAATAAAAATAGAGTGATGTTTTTAGGGATAAATACCTATCAGATAACCATTTATGAGAAAAAAGGGAGACTTAATTCAATGCATATACTAATTATTCTTGAGATAAGAATGAGATACACATTGTTTTTATGTATCTATTTTCAAGCTAGGAGTAGTTCTGATAAATGGGATAATGTCATGGTGTATGGGCCTCATTAGTTGATGCCACACTAGAATAATTTCACAATGAATTATCTTTATTTAGCTATAGTTATTCATGTTTTGTGATGTTAGATACATTATTTACATGGATAAATTTTTATGGTGAAATCAGCATACAAAATCCCCATGTATATATTTATATGGTTTTACATGAATCTGAGATAGGGAAGGTGGGTTGAGTACCTAAATTATTTTGACATCAATCTTTCCTATACGTCTAGAATGGGAATGGTAGTGACCAACGTACTATATATGAAGAATTATATATATGGATTTCAGGAGGCCAGTAGAGAGTGGAAAATTATGGATTAGTTTTCAGAGATGCACTTGGAAGTGAAGGATGGTCAATGATAGACCATTACTTCATCCTTATATTGACCTATATCCCTCTAGATAGAGTAATTATGGGGAAAATATCTGATTTAGACGACCTATTCTTATGGGAGAGTGTTGTATATATAGAACCACATATTTGTTGGATTTTAGATAAAGATGAAATTATTAATATCTATGTTCATGTATTGGTTCTAGTAGACATACGTGGGGAGTTGGAGCTAGATTTCCATGCCTCAAATTGGTTAAGTAATCCCAGTGTTACTAAGACATTTCATGATTTACGTCGCTAATATTGGTGTTGAGAGATGAAACATGAGATATGTGGTTTTATTTTTAGGAGTTATAACTATCAGTTGGGTAAGATAGAATATCGACAACTTCATGGTCTTTTATGGAAGTTAAGCATTCTTGATCTGATATAAGAAGATTTTGTGTTGGATTTCATGATTTTTTTCTGAGGTCTCCTCTTTATATTGATGTTATATGTGTTTTTTGGATAGGGTCGGGTAGGTTTCTCATTTCATTTCAATTTGGGAGACCATCTCATTGAATGATAGTGGGAGTATGTATGACTGTGACATGGTGTGACTTTTTAGGGTCCTATAGACATGTGGTATCAGATAGGGATGCACAGTTTACATCTCATTTATGGATGTGTTTATAGAGGTATTTCAGTAATTTTTTTCTTCTTAGTACAATAAAAAACCATCTAACAGATGCCATATCAGATCGCACGATTCATGTACATAAGGATGTGATTTGAGATTGTGTTGTTGATTTTGGGGGCTCTTGGGAGAGGCATATTCCAATGGTTGACTTTTCCTAAAATAATATCTATCAGTATATGATACAGAAGGAAAATTTTCAACCTTTGAGTGGTAGGCCATGCCAATCAACCATGTGTTGGTTAGAGATAGGTGAGGCAACATTAATGTGACTATGTCTCATATAGGAGATCTATGAGTATGTCCTATTGGTCAGGAAGAATATGTATATTGAACAATTGAAAAAATTCAATATTGATGGTCATTGATAACCTCTGCATTTATATGTTAGTGGTTGATTCTTAATTTGTTTTTCTATAAGGTTGAGATAGAGGAGTATTATGAGATAGTGTAATCTTCCACTTCACTATGTGAAGTTCTTTGATATTCCAGAAGGATTCAGGATGATAATCTATCATTTAGTACTACATCAGAAGTACCATTCCATGCATGATGAATTACACATAAATCAGCCACATCATCATCATTAAGATAAGTCTTACACTATGTGTTTGGATGAATTGAAGGTACATGTTGATTTTTTATTTGAGGTGAATCTTATTTGTATCTTTGATAATAGCATCGTAGTTATCTGGCACTATGTTGTTTCTCTATTAAGGGTGCTATAGGAGAGATGACATTTTCCAGAGTAGACATGGGAGTGGGGGGATGACAAATATGCTCTATGGCCAGAGTTTTTATCTAGAGATTATGGATCACCCTTGAGGGAAAAATACAAAGATAAATTTGTTTAAGGAGGAAATATTTTAAGCTCATGAGTTTTCCTACAAGGTATAAATCATTTTTTCAGTTTAAATTCTTGTTTATGGTATATTTTGAGTACTCAATTATATCATGGGTGTATCAAGGGTGTCTAAGGCCTTTTAAAAAACTGTATCCATGATTTATAAAAAACATGATGCACCATTAGAATAAACCATATTGGAAAGTCCAAATAGTTATATCTAACCTTATGAGGTGGTTTAGGGATTTATGAATAGGCACAAGGTTTAAAGAAAAAATGAGGATGTGGGTGAATTTCCATTTGAGGGTCTCTACAATTTTGAAAGATCCATAGACACAGTTTTCATATGATTTGATGGAATGTAGTAATTAACCATATGAGGTTATAAATTTATGTAGTAAAAGGAATAGAGATGGAACATGATTTTGAAAAAAATTCAGCCAAACCTTATGGACCATTATTTTGATTCCAATTGGAAAAAGTTTCATTAAAATATTTTTAAAACAATATAAATTCATTATCCTCATTTGGGAATCATTGATCAATGGGGATATCCTTTAAAGTACAAAAAAAATTGATCATATTTTTCCATCATAAATTATATTATAAAGCCATCGGTATCACTATGTTATTTTTGGTATGTATTATATTCTCCTAGTTCCATTCATCTTTTAACTTACATTCGACAGAGTTATTTAGGTGCAACATAATATTCCTTATTTACATGTTCTACATTAGTTGTTCAATTTTTTGGAATATCTAGATAAAATCATAATAGTATACTGGATGAGTTCTCTAATAGAGACTAATTTCAAGAAGTATATAACATATTTTTAGTATTTGGTGTTTTATATGACTATTTTAATGGTGCAGCACACCTAAAATTCCACAAGTGCCCCTAAAAAATATTTAATTCCATGATAAAATTAATTGTAATCTGTAAGGGACACAAACGTTTTTTTGTACAATTGGAAGTTGTTTCCCTAACATTTGACAACCAAGGAGCATTCCTTTATGTGTTCATATTTTTGAACTAACCTTTGGGTGTGTGTGAGATTTCCAAATTAAAGGAATCCATTTTAATGTAATGATAATTGAATTTAATTTTTAGAAGATAATGATGAATCATTATTATTTGAGTTACAAGTATCAGAATGGTACTATTATTTAGATAGAAATTGTAGAAATGAATGGGTATAATTTTGTTAAGTAATTGATTCTGAATAAGTAATTTAATTTTGATGTTAAATTGAAATGGTAGTGGATGCCTTAGTTGATATAGATTTGATCTAGATTCCATTAGACATCATAGATGATTCCCATAAGGGTATTGACTGCGGTACTAGACTCGTTCAACAAGTTCCCCCCATGGGTCTTGATTTTTTATAATACCTTGGACCTTACTACCCCATTGATCTTGATTTTTTAAAATCATGTATGACCTGGTTTTATACCATGATCCTAAGAAACCTACAATATATTTACCGAGTTTTCATTGAGATTCCATGGGACTCGACATAGTTGCCTTGATCTCCTCTACCATGGATCTGGACCTTCATGGTTTGACACATTTGACTACATGGTGAGTCTGATGTGCATGGCTTATTTAATGGTATGTACGTGGTAAATTTTGTATGATGGAAAATATTGTGTGGGAATGATGGATGTTTATAACATTTTACATAGTTAGTCTATTATGGATTCTATGGCATACTTTACGAATAGCCCTAACATGGCGATTTGATGTTAATTGTAATAATTTACAATTTCACTGGTTAATTTCAATTTCTATTGTTTTCTTTTAAAATAATATTAAATTTTTTTAGTAAGGATACTTTTAAGGCTAGGTTTTAAGACATGACCTATTCAATTTTTTTATTACATTTACCTATGGTATATTTCAAAATGTTTTGGCTTATATTGCAAAACATGGATAATTTATAGACAATGTTTTTGGTGTCCAACTAACTATTTTCTTAATCCAATATTGGACATATGTTCCCTACCAATATATAATTCATGAATGAAGGTAGGGATCAGGGAAATAACCCATAGTATGATGAATGAATTGTTCTATGATTAAGATTTGTGGAGCATGAGACTGAGCTAGGCATGTGATGCTAGTGAGAGATAAATAACTTTAAAATTTTCTGGTATTCAGATACATGTATTATACTGAGGCATGTATACCAATTTTAGATAATTTTTACAAACATGACATGATCATAATTTTATATGAGGGTGCTATTGGTACATTCAATTTATTCCTGTCTTATATGTTTATCTTTTGTCTACTAATTAATGATAATAAATTATCCTTCTATTGATAGTAATTATAGTTCTAAAGTATTACACTCTGACAAGAGGGAATGGTATCTGCAACAACACACTCTTGGACCTCATTACTATCTGAACACCTCCAGAGATCAGTAATATGCTCTTATATTCACATGACCCAACATCTCATGGAACCATTTTATGGGAATTCTTATAGGGATGTTACAATGTTTTCTTCCAAGATACAAAATATTTTGTAATGGTGGGAGATTTAGTCTCCGTGAAATTTTAATTAGTTATTAATCATTTTCATATTTTTTGAAAATTGGGAGAGGCTAATAATAGGGTACGGTCGGAGTCAGAAGATTCCTTTTAGTAAAGACAGACGAGTCAGTTATAGGTTTCTTATATTGCTTCAATTGTGGCGAATTCATGTTTATGTTATGATAATGGTGATGACTTTGTATTTTTTATATTCGAACCACCCTAAAATATGAGTAATTAAGATTAAAATTGTATAAATGAATGATTTTGATGACAGGACTGGTCAGGTTCTTGGACTTCTTGTTTTGACTAATTTTAGAATGAAATTATGATGGTTGATCATATCTACAACTGGAAGTAGTTCAAAATGGAGTCTAATATCATGTTTAAGAATAAAATTTGAGCTATATTGATTTTTTTGTTGAGTGTATGGAGTTTTTTATCTTTTTGGAAAATTCTGATGTGAGGAGAATGATCAATGGTTTTGGTTTTTTACATATTTCCTGGTTTTTTGAATCATGTGAGCATTAGATCCAATGTATGTTTCTTTAGGAATCATATGTCTTTATAGAGGAGAGTTGTGGTTGTCATGTCTAGATGGTAAATGTATTACGTATGAGTGGTAAATAGTCATTTAATAGCTATATGATCTTGAATAATTGTATTAACTACTCAATTGGTCCATGAATATGGTCTATACATCTAGAGATATGTTTTATGGAATAATGTGGTCCTTGATTTCTATTGAAGAATTTAATATATTATAAATAAAATATTTATGTTATTATGGGAATGCATTCATGGATATATTTTCAATTAATTAACAATGTAGTATTCTGAATCCATATTGGGGTCTGTAATATAGGGTTTTTCTTTGGAGTTGTATAAAAAATACTATATTTTCTAGAGTTTGGATGAGAATTTAATGTTAAATTTTAATTTAAATTAATTTAATTAATTATCATATTAAATATTTTTATTCTTCCCTATTCCATTGTAAACATGATATGAGGGGGATTTTTTATCCACAATCAGACTACTGAAAAGAGTAGAGGTGGACCCAGCACCAAACTACATCTATGGGGTGATCAATAAGAGCTTATGATGCGTTAACTATATGGTGTTGATTTAGAAATGAATATTTTATGCTTTAATGAAAATTATGGATTGTTGTGTGATATATTTATTGATTCACAATGGTAAATTGTGCTGTTTGATTAAATACCATTTACAATTGCTGAAGTCCCTTGGGTGGTTGATATATTCTTATTTTTTTTATAATTAATGGGTTTCCGGTTTATTTTTGGCGTTTCCATTTCAAGAAATATCAATCCCAAGACATGTAGTTTCATGAAAAAACACCATTTTTCTTTGTATTTGGGTAATATGAATGTTTTATGAGTTCTATCCATGTAATATAATTACTATCCATGAATCAGTAAAGGATGTGGATGAGTACCCATATATAAATACAATTTAAAGGGGAAATGAATGTGTAATACAAAATGAAAAAACCCTTGTGTACCTTATCCATGTAATAGTCTATAAATTAACCATGGGTGTACCAATGCAATGTGTAAATGAAATTATAGTGAAGATATTATAGAGTACATGTCATGTATTCGGGACACACACTATGTACTAATCGCTTGTTGTCTATTTGAGGGTTTTGGGTTATTTATTACCCTAGAGTACAAATTATATTGAAGAGGCTCCCCTTAAAAGTGTTTTTCCATGTATAATGTAATTGTGGAATCCTTTTTTTTTTGGGGATTCGAAGAGGTGGCCAAGGGATTTTGAGTTATGAAATTGAGTTTATTCATTTAGTTATTTTATACAATAGTCACTTGAGACATACATGGAATGAAACCCATATGAGGGTCTTGAAAATTATATTTAGACTCTAGATGGTATTACAATGTATATAGTTAGTTTTATAATTATATCTTACATAGTTAGTGGGAATGATCCATGACTCGAGCAGACAGGTAGGGTGTGTGTTCGAACCCATGTATAGTGGGAATGTGGAATCAATATGTGCCATGATACATCACCCATGGATAATATTTATGTTCCTCTTCTCATTAAGTCATATGTTTTTTATGTTTTTGAACTATTGTACTGTGAGTTTTCCCTTATAGAAATGTATTTTCATGAGAGAATAGTTATGAAGGAGGATCCCAAACAGGTGTCATCTACCTATGTTTTTACCAATAAGATCTCAAAAATTATTACTCTACTTATATAAAAACATTTAGAATCCTAATAAGGATGGTTTTACTTATGTTATATCCTAATGAACCCATGTAAAAAACAATTGGTATATAGACATTGATTTGGTGTGTGGGTTTGGGAAATGGTTGTTGCAGTTGTCACTAATGAACCTAAATTATTGTGTAATCCTATTGGAGGAGAGATGGTGTATATATTTATGGGTCTTATTATATCCCATGATATGTTTTCCATTTTTTTATTTGTTTTTGACATGGGTTATTCTCTCTCTAATGATATGATACATTTGGGAATCCATGATTTGAATACAGACACATGGTCGTGAGCTATCATGGTTTCAGAGGTAATTTATTTGGAGGTTCTAGAGATATGAATATCTATTGTTTGTGATATTGTCGGATGAGTCCTTATAGTGATGAGTATATGGATGGATATCCAATAGACATGGGAACTATTTATTTTTTAACTTCCATTTATTTGGAGATGATTTTTTAGAGTGTGGTTCTACATGCTGTCCTAGTGGGGATCATTCGGTCTGAGCTCATGGCCTGAGATCTGATGAGCTTTTGATATCTACCAAAGTGTGCAGGGTTTGGGATATGGAGATGACATTGTATCCAAGATTATGATACATTTTGGTTGTATTACTCAAATGAGTCATATTTTATAGGGGAGGGATAAGATAGTCGTAGTGAGTATACCTCAAATGAACCAAATACCACTGGGGAGGTTTGTGATAGTTCTAGGATTACAAACTGATGGAGAAAACTATGGTTAGATGAAGACAATGATGAATTATTTTGAAAATTCACACAGTGGAGGTCATTGTTTCATTAGAATATAGCTTTTATTGTGGTATGTGACACTAGATGTGGTATATAACGTCTGTGTGGCCTATGACATTATGTCCAGCATGATTACATGACATACTATGATACGCCATGATATTGGATGAAAATGGTATGGTCGGTCGAGGTCACAAACCCATGTATTAATTTTTTTTTGATATTTTATGATTTTTTTTATTTTTGTCATTGATGGGTATACTGAACAAGAATCCACTTAAAACACAATATTATCATATCACTACTGGGGGTTCCTTACATAGATTCATTCCTCAGTCCTTATACATGAATCAAATTGTGCATGCATACTTCATGTATCTTTTTTGTGGATATTAATATAAAATATCGTAGAGTAGAAGCACAATAATTATTGATTTAATGAATACATTCATTGTATATATAGATGGTCCAATAGGAAAATAATAGACCTGTATAAATTTAATTTTTGTATTGAATACTTTATATCATTTTCTTATTCCATGTTCAATTTATTTACAATTTTTTCAAATTTTAAATTTTATAATTCTTAGTTATTTTTATATTAGTTTTCAATTCGATATGGATGATTATAAAACTCAAAGAACCACATTAAATACCCACTAATAGTTAGTAGACATGGTAATTTGAGTATATGTTATTGTGGTTTGTGGAGTATTGTTAAAGTGACCAAGTTGAGTGGACTATAAAGCGATTATTACAAGGGGATATCATATAGTGTGATTATGGATAAATGTTCCAAAAAATAGTTTTGTATTAAATATGAAGTTATAGTAAACGTTTGGGTTCTAGGATTACATTATAGTTTTGAGATGTAATGTTTATAGTATGTAAATATAAGTATCATTGTCTCAGGTCATATAATATGGTAAAAAATACAGTGATTAATTTATTTTGTTAGCACTAAATATGACAATACTGGACTTGACTGTCTCTTTACACTATCATAGTTTTGAGAAACAATTATATATAATATGTTGTAGTGGTACATCATATATTTTAATTAAATTTAAATTCTCATTTCAATGACTTAATCCCCACAATTTTTATATTTAATTGGTAAATGAATAATTTTTAGTTTTTAAAAATATTATAGGATTTACTAATGAAATTTAAATTTTTCATTTATTATTATTCTATTCACATTTATGAATTGTTCGGTATATACATTTAATTCACATTTCCATTGAAATTAATTTCATGTAAAAAATAAATGTTCTTGAGTTATTTGTCCAAATGTATGTAATAATTTTCTATAATTATTGTTATAATTGGATAATGGTATAGAATTCCCAAGATTAATTACTTTAAGACCCAAACAAATGTATGAGTTATTTTATAGTAATAAAGATTGGTTTAGAAATTTACATCTAAGATACTGCGGTTACTTTTAAAAATATGTAATGGAAACTATGAATCCAAATTTACATATATGATTCAATACATAATACTCGGATGATATCTGGAATATAATTTCTATGTGTTACTAGAAGTGGATAACTCTAAAATTAATAAGATATTATTTTAATACATAAGATTAACATTTATTGTGTTGAAATGTTAATGAAATATTTCCATATAAATTATTTAAATGATACAAACATATTCCTGGATGGTTGGTATTCATTTTCTAGAGAGAAAATTGTTAAATCACATAATTGAGTGATATGTGGGTGTAATTGAAATGAAGCATAAATGACTATTAATTTTATACTAGGAGTGTTTTGGTTTTTTATATGGATTATTCTAGATATAAGGGGATTGTGTAAATGTTATAAAAATGATGAATTATTTACCATGTTATTTGATTGAGTAATTATAAATAACAAACTAGACAAACATGATACCATACCTTAGATTTTTAGACATGCAATGAAATGAAAAATTTGAGTTCCATCTCTACTATAATTTTGTGGTATCCAAAAGTGTTAATGAATTTCACACTATATGAAAATGAAGAGGGATTCAATATGAAAATAAAAAATCAATATGTTATGTACAGTGTTCCTTCATGATGTGATGCTCAATGTAAAGCTTCTATAAAATTTTTAATTGGTAACTAATCATTTGGATAATGTATTAAATCTAGAGGAAAATTCAATACAATTTTAAAATGAAATTAATTGGAAGATCAGGGAAAATAAATGTTGGGATGAATCAACTAAGTTTAATACTTTAAATAAAAATATATTTGATGGAATTTTGTGTATTTTATATGCATTTTAAAAATGAATAACATTTATTTTTATTTATTGGGGTCTAATATAAAAGTGAAGAAGTGGATGTACATTATAATACCTATGATTGAAGAAATAATAAATAATGATTGGTTTTGTATCCTATTTACCAAAATCTAGCAAAAACAGTTATGGTTATAGGTAGTGTGGAACCCTAAATCCCTTTTTTAGACCTGGTTTTATTATTTTCTTTTAAAATCGATTTGATGTTGGTACTCATGATATTAACAAATTTTTTTATTTTTAATGAAATAATAATCAAACTCTATATAGAATTAATTATCATTCTATGAACGTAAAATAATTGAGATTTTTTTGGATTTTTTCTATTTTCATTATAAGAAAAATATGTTTTATAAGGTTTAATATGTGTGTTTTAATTTATTAATTTATCACTTCGATATGAATAGTAGTGGTCATAAAAATGTTTTTTAATTTTTTTTCTTGGTATAAAATTTAATAACAATTATTGATTTAAAGGGATAATCGAGTAATTTATTTTTGATATACTTACTATTGTTGATTTTAGGTGTATTTAAATACTAAAAATAGATCACATGGTTATATCACCAAACTATTTACCCTTTTTCTCATCGTATGTTTTTAATAATTCATACATGACTATAGTAAGATCATTTAGTCATTTTTATTCAATTTTTCAAAGACAAAAATAATAATAAAATGTGAAAGTATAGCTTAAAATTCAGCCAATATGTGAGGTCACCCTAGATAATTCTCTATTTAATTATTTGGGGATGACAATTTTAAAATATATTTTAAAAAATATTCTATATTTCAATTGAAGATATTATATGATAGGATTCCAAAGAAATTTTATAGTTTCATTTTTTTTAAACTGATTCAATTTTACTCATATTTAAAGCCTTTAGACCCTAAAATTTATCAAAAATATATTTCTACTACTTATTACGTAAATGATATGGAAGAAATAAATAATATTGTAATCAATATCCATAAGAAAAACCTATTATTATAGTTTTTTACCCACTATATCACCATTTTACGAACACGTTGAACCAAAATGATTCATTTTTTAAAAAATTAAATTTAATTAATTGGATGAAAAATATAATGACAATAATTTTTTTAATAACATATTGAATCTTCTGGTTTGAACAAAAGTTATGTATCATTAATCAATATAATTAATTCAGTATTCCTCCTAGGTAGAATCCATAGAAATAACATCTAGAATTAATTTATCTTCTTATCAACTTGAATACCCAAAAGTAAATACATAGAAAATAAAAAAAAATTAATTGATTCATTTAAATTACATATTTTGTAAAATGAGTATCTCTACTACTCACAATTCACTCATATTAATTATTTTAATGAATTATTGAAAAATTTAGTTATATATTGTAATATTCCACTAGAACTGATTTTATTATAAAATAAATTTCCAGATTTACACAATCACAAGGTTAAATATTATATTATTATCAAGAATGCTTATAATTATTATTTCTCATTCACCCACAACATAAATTAGTGAATAGTTTTTTACTAGATAAAGTAATTCATAAATTGTTCTTAATGAATCCTATAAGATTTGTGAGGCAATAAGTGAGTGTTGGTAGACAATAAACTAGATGTCTACAAAACTCTCACTGCTAAAATGGACAAAAATTAACATCAATTTGGAAAAAGTTAAATTCATCATTAAATAAATTCCAAATCATTTACATATTATATGTATTAAAATAACATGATTATAATTAAACATAGTGATATTACCAATATGGTGAGGTCTATATTGATATCTAATAGTTAAAAAATTTGAGCAGATTACCAATGAATGTTTTCTACATTTAGATAATTGTGTAACTTTATCTGTAATTGAGAACATTAGTGAATAATTCATTCATATCCAAGATTATCCTGAAAAATGAAATCAAATTTATCATGGAAATGTATTCCTATAAAAACCTAGCTTGTAATTTTCACAAAAATCAAAAATACACTGTTGGATCAGTGAATAAATATAATGAATGATGTGGTCATATTGAATAGAATGTGTGGTTTTTATAAGGACAAAAAATTATTCATATTATATTTTCTTCTAGGAGAATGGAAATTATAAACCATGAATGAATTTATATCTACCACACTATACTATGAAAAATGAGAATCAATGTGACAAAAATGTGGAAAAATCATGGTGAGACCATTGATGATTAAAATGTGTAATATAACTATTTCTATTGTTAAAATTAAAATTCAATTATGTTGAATAATTCCATTAAATATTGACGTTTACCCTATGGTAAAAGGAAATTTTAGTGACATAGACCATAGATGGGTTAATGAACTCAACAACCTCCCAGCTATGAAAATTGAACACATGTCTATTAATGAACATTCTATAATTTATCCACTTAATTTAGATAATATTTAAGATAACTGAACACATGTGGAAACATATTAATACGTATAATATTTTATTCATGAAAAATAAATTTCAGCAGATGATTCTTTTGTTTAGAGAACAAAAAAACATTTCTATAGATTAAAAATGATTATACAGTTCTATGAATTATAATAATGGTTACAATAGACTACCTAATCAAACAAAATATTACACCAGTGGAATCCCAATATAGAATATATAATTGATAGAAAATTTTATAGAGTTTAGTTAAATATAATGTTACTATTCCGTTTAATGTTGTAATGATATTAAATTATATGTACGAAAACATTAATAAAAGATGATTTCTAAAAATCCACAGCTGAAGAAAGAAGAGATGTGCATATTGTGTGGAATGTTTCTTTCATTCTTTAGAATTCCATCCATGTCAGCTGATAATAACAAATGACATTTAAAATATTCTATAATATTTGGGAGGTTTAATTAAAAGATATCATGTTATATTTTTCTTCATGAATAAATGTTATTCCTTGTTTTATTTTAACTAATACATAAAATTGATATCTAAAAACTATTGTAAATGATATCCAATTTGTGGACCGATGTTCAACCAAACATGATCGATTTATTTAGGATGTATTTTTAAATGTAATGGATATTACATTCCTAGTATTTTTTTTGTTTTTTATTTGAAAGAAGATATTTTTTCAACACTTTAACAACTAGTTCAAGGATTAAAATTTCATAAAACTAAATAACACATAAAAGTTTTAACAAAGTCACCCATTAACGTTAAATTATCATTGAAAACATTAAATTAAATATTTTTAAACCCATTAAATATCCAATGGAGAATCAATAAACTAACCATAGCAACAAGATTGATTTGGTATCTATTATGTAATTCATTGATTTCCATAGTAGTGAACTAAAAATTAATATTTTTGAAAAATAACTTTTTCAGATATAGAATCTAATTTAACTTATTTTTTCAACATTAAATATTATTAGTATTTATGTGAAAATAAATTTTCATGTAAACTTTTTAGACATAATATTTTGTTGGAAGATTTCATTGAAACTGTTGTGAATCTCACTTGTTATAAATATCATGATTATTTATTTAATGAAGCTTAACATTATTTAGGTCAAATAACTATTTGGAAATATAAAAATACTGAAATGAATTCCATTAATTTGGACTATGAATGTCTTCGTGAATCTATAATAATTTATAATAAAGAATAAATTTTAAAACCAATTGAACAAATATTAACAACTTATAGAAATAAAATTTTTCTTTGTTTCTGGAGTTATTTAAGAAGATTTCCAAAAATACATTCAATATATAAAACCCTATTTTCCAATTGAAATAACCCCAAAATTATAGAATTAAAACCATAACCAAAATATATTAAATATTAATTTTTTTTGAAAAATAAATTTCATTTAGGTAATACTTCTATAATGCAGTTAAAAATAAATAACATTAAAGTTCAGGTTTCCATAGAGTGAATAAGAAATCCCACGGATAGATCCCAGATTTCTGTCAATTAATTTATCATTTAGTATGCATGATTCATATCTTTTTAGTGGAATATTCCAAATATATTAGAAAATTTCAATGGTGGTTAAATCTTAACCTATTGAAAGTTAATAAAAAATAATTTACTATTATGATAGACATGGTATTTTTTTATTTTAAATATCCAATGGGTGTATGTAATAAATTATATTCACAAATGGGTTATTTTCACTATTCTAATGAATTAATTTGGTGAATATATTCAATATAGAAATATAATCTTACGGATAATTTGTATAATGTAAAAAATAACTTGGTAATTATAAAGGATCACATCCAGCTCTTATTCAATGATAAATTTTTAAAAAAAATTAAGGTAAATAATACTATTATTATTTTGAACATTCATAATGTTATTTTAAAATTCACATCACACATGGGGACTAGGAAAAGATTATAATTACAGGTTATTTTGGTACATATTATTAGAAAATGGGTTATTTTAAATTTTTTAATTCTCTAAGAACTTTTAAATTGTATATCTTGAGTTTTTATTTTATTTTTAAAATCCTCTATAATGGGTTTTTGTAGATTTTTATTCTATTGAAAACTTCTTGTGATTTTTTTAAGATTCATTCTACTTTAAAAAAATATACATTGGTAATATTATTGTACTCAACATTGTAAGATACCATTATATTGAAAATAATGAATTTATCATGGAAATATAGTATACATGGATGAAATAAAATTTTATCATCCAAAGCATATTATTATTTTCAAAATAACATACCTAAAAATAATAAAACAATATAAGGTATTTAATTTTTTTTCTAGGTTACATTCAATGTTTTTAATATATTTTATAAATATTTACTTACACATGTCTCAATTAATCCTAATGGTGTATACATTTTCCATTATTGATAATAGTATAGAAGCCTTTTAGGGTTCTTAAATAGAATTTAGTATTCCCAAAAATTATATAGTCACGTAGATGGGATTTCTCATTTTTAGTCAATGTCTTATTCTTCTTTTTTTATATGATATATTTTTTTAGTGAAAAGTGGAAAATATATATCACATCATAACATATTCATAATTGACAAGATATTACATGAAATATATATACCAAAACATTTTTAGGGACATTTTGAACATTGTTTTATGAAGATAAATTATGATATTACTTGGTTGGTTTCAAGGTGGTTGTATTTCATACCCATTCCACATTAATATTTTCTGATGAGAAGATAAAAATAAAAACCAATTGTTCTAGAGGATATTTTATTGTTTTAATAATTTCATTTGAAAATAAAGAAAAACATGTTTAGTTGTGTACCGATTTACTAAATATTTAAGTAGACTACCAACTATTTTATCTGAAAAGTATAAAATATGTCCATTAATTATGGAAGCCTTCTCTGAAAAATTACATAATTTTAATATAGGTATTATGACATGGGGTAATTAGTTTATAAATGACATATCATCTAATGAATAACCCATTTTTTCAATGAATTAATTTTCCATGATACTTAGTGATGAATGGACTTGAATTTAGGATGATACATTTTTTGTACCTTAGATGTTAATACATTAATATTAGATACCATATGGGCTCTGAAGTTCCACAATTATTGGATTATTTCCATTATTTAAACTATTATGGTCACATTGGTTATAAAAAATATACACCAATTTGCATAATTTCTATTAATTTTCTCTAATAATCATGTAAGGATTGTGGAATTTTATTAGAATATAAAAGCTACTAGTTTGAAGGGAACATTTCAATGATAAGTTATATTCAAAAACATCATGTTTGTGATTTAATCAATTTTTTGGGAAAGGATCTACTGAGGCATTCATAAATTATTTTTGATTCATTTTTATTTATTTAATTATGGGGTGTTTATATGAATGTGTAAAATATATTAAAGATAAGAATTATGATGCTAAAGTAGTTTCTAATTTTTTTGAGCTTACATATTTCTTAAGAATAGGGTGAAAAAATTTCTCATCACTGATCAAGGGTATAACATTTTTAATTGATAATTGGTGTATATTTCGAGCATGTTTGGAGTTTATAATAAGGTTTGACCTATTTTTCATCCTAAAAAACAAAATAGATGAGTTTAAAAATAGAGAGGGTAAATTATTTTTTGAGAATATTTTCTACCAAACTAGAATTGATTAGATTAAGACATTGGGTAATGATATTTATATTTATTGGAAAAATTTTAAAACTCAAATTGAATTTTACTATTTTTTCATTGTGTATGGTATATAATATCAAATAATAATGAAATTTGACTATTATCCTTTTATCATACCAATAGTTATACCCTAAATAAAAATAAATATTAAATATAAAAAAATATTACTGAAGGGGATAGATTGAATCATAAATTAGTCATATTAAATGTCTTGGATTTTTAAAAATAATACCACATCCATCCATAATGAATTCAAAATCAACAAGGGGTGAAAATAAGGATACAAAGTTCTACTATTTAACTCTAGAATTAATATTTTTCCATGTTAATTACAATCAAAATCATCTTGATCATGTATTATTTATTATTTTTTTCATGTTGGTATTATGATGATACAATAACCCAAGTAGGTTAATTTTGAATTATTAAATTGTAATCATATAAATATTTTTTTAGAAATTTTAAATGATCCCCCACGTGTTGAGTTCATTATTTACACTATTTATTATATTTTTGTTTTGGTTTCTTTATTCCTTATAATTTTTTTATAATATTAATATAATATTAAATTTTCAATTTAAACATTGAAATATTCATAATTAGAAAAACTAAAAATGTATGTGTGGGTTATGAATATTAATTTATATTGATATTTTTTTTATTTCTTTGTAATTTAATTTTACTATTTTTCATTTCATTTTTTTGTTTCATTTGGTTGTTTTTATTGTTATCATAATGAGAAAGAAATGAATTAAATTTTATTATATCAAACCTATTCTGATATATGTGTTGATTTTACCCATGAAACACTACATAGATGATTGATAAATTGAAATTTTGGAGTAATTCAGTGTTTGAGAAATTTTGGAAAAAATATATAATTTTTATATGTCATATGATGAAATAAAATCCAAATTATCTTTTCAAATATTTAAGACGTTTTTTATTCTGTTTGAAATATTATATATTATTATATAACTTTAGGAGAGAACTCTGTTATGTTTTATTATTTATAATGTATTTTTAATGATTGAGGAAATCATGATCCCCACTTCCTTGGTACTTCTACTACTCTAGAAATGACGAATTGTAGTGAGCCCCAAAGCCCACCTTTAATAACCCCCAAGGTCATAATCAAAACTGATGGTATAAAACAATCATATGTGAAAAATTTCCCTTGTAAATTGATTCATGGAGATGATATGTGGGGAGACCCACCAATAAAAACTAAAGGTAATTTCCATTCAATGAAAAACATCAACAACCAAAATGAAACTGACATTTTTTACATATAACATTAACAAACAGACATGCATCGAAACAACTAAACACTAAGATATCTACCAAATCAATAAAATATAGTTAATCACATATACAATGTCTAGTGATATATCCTTAAAAACATCAAAATCAATGGTGAGGTCATCACGTTCGGAGTAGTTAGTAGGATAGTAGATATAAAATATTGTTAAATCTATGAAAAATAAATATAAAAAAGTAAGAGAAAATGATAATTAACTAATAAAACAAAAAATATATAATCATAAGTATAAAATGGAACCTCCTTGGAAAATCTTTATAAATAGTAATTCCCCTCTATTTTGATGATATCATTAATCATGTCTCTATATGTGGGGGATCCCACTAATATCAACTCCAACAACAGACCAAAATCCAATTCGAATGCCACTAAAAAAATAAAACATATCATAGACCAAATTATTTTGATTTTAACACCAAAATATCTAATTATAGTTTTTAAGAAAAAAAATGGTATATATCCAATTAGAAATAAACTTATCAATTGATATATGATGCATGACTGAAACCACACAAACTACTCACCATTATCAGAAAACCACATACCATATAATCACATATCACCACTTCATATCCACTTCCGAATCATAATTTGGGAGGGTAATGTGAAAATATGGAATGAAACCATGTTCCCTTCTCCATCAGTGTATATAGCACACCCAATCACTATTACCATTTCATCATTAGGGGATTTACCAGGAACCCCCGCACCATTCTACTATAACACCAAGCATTATTAACAAAACATTTCATTCCCACATATTTCAAGATAAACCTGAATTAAACTCCCACAACATACATGATTAACACATAAGTCAAACCCACACATTTAATGAAAAACATTGTAACTCCCCATTATTTCTTTGTACATTATCTTTTTAATTAAATTATTTTGAATATGTTTCATGCTACACCGAGTTCAAGAACACCATGATCTACAAAACATTCCCTATAAAAATTTGTTATGAATAATATTAACCACATTATGAAATTTAAATAATTTAATTTTCATAATTGACTTCATTTTTTAATTTGGAAGATAAAAATTATCTTACGGTGGATATTTCGTATTTTTTATAAAAATTTAAATTTTTATTAATAGTAAAAAAAATAATTGTTGTTAACAATATATTTTATCATTTAAATAATTGTATAAAATTAAATTTATTCTAAAGTCACAAATGATAAATAATACACACATTAATCAAATGTAGTTATTTGGAACTACTTTTATAAAAAATATATATATATTAAAATTTGTTGAACTTGTGAACATATTTTTACCCGCCTTCTAGCCAAATTTATGGGATTAGAATTAAACATAATTTTTATGGCTTCTGTGAAATTGATTTCAACAAATAGAAAAAAAAGGTTGTAAAGTGCGTGAAAATTATGGTCCAATAAGTTAAACATAATTTTTCATTAATATAAACATTATTAATTTTATTCACCACAATTAAAGGTAAATAGGGTAATTAAAGGTAATAATAAAATAATATAATCATAATGATACCCTAAAACATTTCCAAATTTAATTTATTGAGTGTTTGTAGACAAAAATAATCCTTTGGTCAATTTTTTAACAGGTATGAGACACTTTTATGAAATTAATATATTTATAATGTTATATTTAAATAAATTCAATTCATGTTTTACTTTTTTTAGAAAGTAAAATATTTTTAATATGAGTTAATATATGTGGTATGGTCGACTATAAATAAAAATTAGAATGATAAAAAGATTATCAACACTGTGGTAATTTATTTATAATTTAGAAAATAAATTATTAAATTAAATGGTGAAACAATGAAAATGTAGTGATTGATTTATTAAAAAAGGAATCAAATAAAAGTTTTTCAAAATATTAATATAATGATAATTTGATTGAGTAAATATCAACTACAACTTTTTTTTATTAATTGGACATATTACTATTGTTTTATAAGTATTTTTTTCAAATATATCTTATTGATTTGGTTTTTTCATAAGACAAATTAATGAATAGGTTAAATATTAATATATGAGATATATTAAAATAAATAATATTTTATTAAATTACTTAATACTCATAAAAATAAATATTTTATCCAACTTTCTAGGATAATATTTATGATATCATAATGATCTATTTGTTATAATTTAATAGAAAATTGATTATGAAAATGAGAGACATATTATTAAAATTAAATAATGTGATAAAGTGTAACACTCTCATTTCTTATATGATCAATAAAATTAGTATTGGGATTACCTAGAGATAAATTCAATCATGAAGGGTATATGGAAATAAAAATGAATTATTACAATCACATTAATTTATTTATAACTTTTAGAGAATAAATAATTAACATAAATTATGACATAGTAGTGAAAAAATAATTATTTTATCAATAGAAATAAAGAATAATTGTTTTTAAAAATATTAAAATAATTATAATTATAAATAATTGATGTGATCCATGAATTTTATATATAAATTTGACATGTTATGGGTGTAATCAAAATTTTTTATGTTATCATTTGGTTTGGATTCAATTTAATTTAAAATTAATGAACAATGTCAAAATTTACATGATTAATATTTTATAAAAATATTATTTTATTAAATAATTTAAAAATTATAAAAATATATAAATGTTACAATGTAATAGTTATAATGTTCATAATGTTGTAATTTTTTTATTTATGGTCAATTGATACCATATAATTAATTAATTCTTAAAATTTAATGTTTAGAATATTGATTCCACAAATAAAATTAAATAAATTAAATATCCATAAATCAAAATGATATTTTTTAAAATAAACTAATAAAATGTATAAATTCTATTGGTTGAGATTATTTTGATCTATATATATATTACCTTAAAAATAATTTACTTTGTATCCATTTTTAATTGGAGGATAATTTAAATTAATTTAATATTTTTATAGTTTCCTTTAGTACCCCTCAACTCTCTTATAAAAGGGAACCTATCCATCTATTTTATTCATCCCACTAATGCCATTTAGTTCAGAAAAAACATACCCATTTATCCTCCCAACATCCTTCACATAATCTTAGAGGCATGAAAATTGGACAAAATCCAACTTAAGTAGTCATTTTGTGCAATTCAAAAGGAGACACCTGAAAAAGTTTTAGTTGTTTTAGAAACTCTTTCAAAGTTTTATTTTTCTTATACTTCTTATTTCTATGTTTTTCCATAAAAATTGAGAACTCTAGTATTGCCTATATTCTAATATTTTCTCATGATTAAGGGTCAAACATAATCATCCTTTTACCAATCCAATAAAAATAATATCTCTATGCTTGCATACATACGACTTATCATTTCCACATCATGGTGTAATATTTTAATCACTTTGTTATTTAAATTGGTATAAATATTATTATAATGGATATATATAATAAATATGTAGTTATATTTATTCTTTATAATTAACATACCATATATTTCTTTACCCCTTTAAAATTAATGAAATGATACCATCACCCATGCGTACGTACATCTTACCGTCTCTAGAATGAGATCAGATTCATCCTCCATATTTACCATTCAAGAATAATTATAAGAATATATATAATGAATAAGTATTTAATATATTAAATAATAATCATCCTGGAATATATAAATATATATATATAATTTCTTCCTTTTAATACGATAAGAAATTGGAAACAATGTTCATGCGTACGTATGACCTACCATCTCCATGAATGGTGTATTCCATTTAATATATATTTCAATTATTTATATTTATATTATGAATATATATGATTTATAGATCATGTTTTACATTTTAGAAGTAAGTAAATCAAGATTTATTTAACAAGATTATTAATAACATGTCAAAACAAATATGATAAACATAGTAGTTGTTACATGAAACATTGCTTTAACATCAAAGTGTTTGTAAAAAGGTAATATAAATCCATAAATGAATAATATAAGATATCATATATATTATTATTATTCATCAAAAAGTTATTAATATTTTTTAAAACCATTATGCAGGTGTTTAGGACACATACAGAGAGTAATAGGCCTAAGGTAAGGGAATTTATTCACACTCTTAATTTTTGTGAGATATAAATCATGTAAATTAACTATTTCTTGTGTGAGGTGTATATAATGACTATATTATATTTCATATATTGAATAAATTGTACTTCATTTTATTTAATGATTTTTTGAACATATTGATTTTGTTATTTAAGTGTTTCAATTTGTATGGGATGATTTGAATGTTTAATGAATCAATCCTTTCCCCATTTCAATATTCATGATGTTATCATAAATATTTATTTATATATATATAATAGAATATAAATAATATATTATGTCTATTTTGAATATTATTAAAAAAAATCAAAATAATATTTTTAATGTTTTTTAAGAGTCTCTTTAACTAAAACATTGTTTTTCATGATTTAAATATTTATTCTTCTTAATTATTCTCACTAATGTCCATGTTTTAAAAATGGTTTTATGGATTTATTAAAATAGAAATTAATGTCTTAACATTTTCATTCCTTTCAAAAGTATTGATGAGGTATGGAAAACATTAATTAAAAAATCTCTTTTTAAATGTCTTCTTTAAAATCTTCGCAGATTTTGAATAAATGATTTAAATGAAAAAGGGTTAATTTTAGTAGATAATTTTAATGATATAAATAATGTATTTTCATCAATTTCAACATCCTTCATTTTTTCTTATTATTAATTGAGTTTGATATCATATGATATAATTTTACATATTTTATTGAATAGTTTATGATTAGATAGATTGTGGATGTGCCATTTAGATACCATTATTGGTTATTGTGAAAGTATTCATATTTAGTAAACTAGTTTTTAATAATACTAAATATTTTTTTTATGTTTCACTATGTTCAAATGAGGAATGTATTAGTCATTTTAAGTGAGGGGCATGGCCATCTATATCCCCTCAATGCATCAATAGGTCTCATGATACAAATCAGTGTTGGTTTATACACATTTATGTATGGTCATGGTACGAAGCCTTGATAGTGTAGACATGATGTTCAGAAATATGAAATCCCATATTATGATATTAGTTGTTGATATTACATGTTATTGTTAGACTAGTAGAATATCCATTCAAAAGTTAAAATGGAATTATTTTATGTATTATTTCCATATTATTATGAATATTCTGTTTGGAATGATTCTGTTTTAGTTTTATACATTGAAATAAAAGTTTATGATTATTTATGATAGCATATTGTATATTGTTTACCATTAATGGGTGTCTGATCTCACCCCTTTCATATGTTTTATTTTACCAGGATGCCAAGACTATTTTATATTTGAGATGCATGGTTAATCGTAGAGAATAAGGGTATCCTCAAAGATTATCTATGTGTTATTTATTTGTTTTGAATTATAATGTATAGTTAATACATCTGATATATTTTCCCTGACACATAAAATGATCAAAACATCGAGACTTTATGTCTTATAATCATGCCAGTGTATTAAAATAATGCACAAAATTTTGGATTCTGGATTCGGGGTGTTATAGTTGGTATCAAACAATGTTTATAAAAACGCATATAAATTATAATTAGAAAACCAATATTAGAAAACATAATCTTATAAATAAATTTAATGATAAGTCTCTGTATAGGATATCATCCTTTAGATTTGGTAATGGATAACCCAGAGTAATCATATGGAATGATGGATTGATAAGAATATTCCATTATTTATAGATCCTATAAATGATTCTAGATTAATTTATCACTATGATTAGTGTTTCTCACATTATTCTTTCAGTATTAGTCAATGGTTAGAATCCACAAGGTTATATATGAAATGGTTAAACAGTGATGATGAGGAGATTAAAAAAGGTAAATAAAATGAAGGTGGTATTATAGAATATTATTTTGATGCATAGAAGAGTTTTTAAGGGTGAAGTGTAATGATTATGGTTATTTTGTAATTGGATTCAAGAATTATTTCATTATTGGTGATATGGTTATAGGAATCATGAGATATAAAAGTATTGTACAATAGTTCATTTTCTATAAGTATTTAGGAGCATGATTGTTTTCATTATGGTTTAAAGGTGATATGATAATTTATATGTGACAATAATTTCTACGTTTGATTACTTAAGGAATTTGATGTTATGATTTGTGTTGGAAATTTCGTAACATTATTGGATTGTTAATTTGGATGGAAGTAATTTGGACGGGTCTTAAGGTTGGAATGAAGTAAGTTGAACATTGGATATTATTTTTTGGGGTTAAAGTATTATTTTTTGGATAATTTGGGAAAACCTTCTTGGTTATAGTAATTATTTAGAGGATGACAGAAACACATGCAGGCCTTATGGTTTATAATAATTTGTTTAGGATTGAAAAATTAATTTTGAACAATCATGTCTATGAGTATTGGATGAAGTGAGAATCAATCGAACCACAAAATTTTTTTGAGATAATGATTATGAAATGGAAAGAGGTAAATTATGTTCTTATCTAGAATAGATAAATAATTCTTTTACTCCTGTGAAAGGATCCATAAACCAAAAATGCTATCCTAGTATGTTTTCCAAAGAATAAAATGGCCTCCTAGAACATCTTAGATTTAAATCATGGAGAATTTAAACATTTTCCTAACCATGTTCTCTGTCAATCTCATTCATAAATTGATGGTTAGATTTTCCTTTCATGGCTTTGTTTTCTTAAATGGAAGACTTGAATGGGTTATCTCTGTAACTATCATAATTGCCTTATATTACAAAATATTAGAACATTTATCAACCCTTGTTCCATAGTTGGATTTCAATAATGGAATTTTGAATAGTAAAACCCCAGTTACAAAATCTAAATTTGAAAATTTAGTGGACACATTTTATTGATGGATGGAAAATGTTACAACTGGGGATTTCATGGTATGCTATCTTTTTATAGAAATATGATAGCTTAGGTTGCATACAACCTAGAGTTCCCGGGCACCATGATCTACCAAATGATTTTTTTAAAAAGAATTTAGGAATAGTATTAACCACATTATTAATATTAAATACTTTAGTTTTCAAAACACACTTCATTTATTTAGTTTATAATTTTTAATCTAGGTTATGGTGAATTTTTTTTATAAAAAGTTTCATTTTATGATGAACAATGAGAAATAATTAATTATTGTTAATAACTAACATTTTCATTTAAACATTAATTTTAATTTAAAATGAATTTAATGTAAGAAAAATATATATAATACATATATTTATCCAATTGTGGTCATCAGATCTATTTTTATAAAAAATTAGATACAAAAATTTATTGAACATTTGAACGTCTCATTACCCACCTTCTATCCACATATGCAGGATTAATAGTAAACATAATTTTACCACATCATCGAATTGAATTTAATAAAATGGAAATACATGGTTGTAATCAGTATGAAAATGGTGGTCCAATATGATCAAAATAATTTTTGGTGGATAATAACTTTAGTAATTTTATTTTACACTGTTAAAGGAAAATAAGTTAATTAAATTTAATATTGTTATTATGTTATTATAAAGTTAAAAAAATCCTAGTTTAATAAGATGTGTCAGTTTCAAATAAAATCATCAATTTTTCTATTTTGGGCCCACTTGGAGCCACATTAATTACATTAATATATTTATAATATTATATTTCAATAAAACTTAATTTTTTTATACTTTAGTTTTTGACGCATAAAATATTTTTAATTTGAGGTTATATTATAGATATAACAAACTATAAACATTAATTATAAATTTAAAATGATCATATACACAATGGAAATATATTTATAATTTTATAAAATAAATTAATTAATTAAATGGTGACATAATAACGATGTATTAATTGAGTTATTAAAATAAAAATCAAATAAATAATATTAATTAAATTAATATAAATATAATTATAGGGAGTTGATTTCGTCAACAAATTTTTTTGATGGATTGTACATATTATTTAATTTTTATAAAAAAAATTGAATATATTTTTTTAATTTTATAAAATAAAATAATTAATTATTTCAAACTGAACATTTATGATATTTTAAAATAAATAATAATTTATTAAAAAATGACAAATTCATTAAAATATATGTAACGTCCCCGACTCGGAAGCCACTAAACCGGTGCTCTTAGCCGGGTGGTTACATGACTTTAAGCGTGTGTCACCGTATGCCAAAGGCTACCGAATAGCAGTGGGGGTCTATGGGGTCAAGTGGGGAGACTATACCCCCATTTTATCAAAGTAAGAGACAAGCGGAATAAAAAAAATAGAAAAAATAATAAAAAATAAACAAGGAACATGTATAACAATCATTTCCTACAATAAATATGCCATGTCATACTACAAGTGAAAGAGTGAACAAAAACCCAAAATAAAGACAACTGCCAAAAATCCCAAAAATGGTCCCGACTCCAAGTCCAGATCCTCCACCAAGTGCTACCCATGTCTAATCACTATATAGAAATGACATTCTCCCTTCTCTTGACCTACAAACATGAAGTATGCTCGGATACCCAACGACGGCCCGAGCAGGGTGTGAGTACAACTCAGTAGGCCACCACCAACGGTGTCTACAAAATATCCAGTATGAACAGGGTGTGCATGAAAAAGGAATATGAATGATAAATTTCCAAGTAATTAATTATGGTTCCATTAACAATTTCAGAGTCAAAGCCATTTTCATTCAATTACCATTCATTTGTTACCAATTATCACCACGTACAATTTCGACACATTTCCATGGGTTAAACACATACATTATGTTACATGGGTCTAAGGCCAACTATTACACGCAAGAGGGTAAACACATCGTTATCCTATATCACTAGGACTAACCCCTCATAGAAACCATAACCTCACCTCAAAGACTCAGTCCGAGTGGATGTAACCGTTAGGAGAATAGACCCTCAGTCCCCTTTCCTAACCCATGCATTTAGGGTGGAGTTTAGAACCAAAGTCTTAGCTCAACCCGTGTGGATAGATCCTCAAGTCATACCCCACTCTACGAAGCCATGTGCACATGCTTATATATAAGTTTCCATCAACCATCCAAACCATTTCCCTTTCGGTAACATTATTCACAACAACCCACATTGGAATCCACATCATGCCTTAACCCATTAAAACATTACCATTTCACATCATTTAAGCATTCACCCAATTCCCATGTGTTATGCCTATCTCACTAAGTATTGAGCATTCAACCCATAAACTATCCCATTATGGTCTTAAATCAGTTTACACATTAACCCATTTAACCCGTTCATCATTTTTATGAATCAACCATTCATTCCATTTCAAATAACTGCTAGGTTATTTCCAATTCTAAGTTCATCGTCTAACTTCTATTAAAAGTTCAACCAATCATGCCATCGTGTTCATCAAGGGCTCCACAATTTACTACAACAAGGCCACTTGTTTAATAACTATCCCGAATTCGGGAGAAGCAGACACATCCCATGGATGGCCCTAATTAGGTCACAACAATTCCAACACATCCTGCGGGGATCATGAGGGTTCCCATTTGACATTTTAAACACCATTATTATCAAACATGCCAAGGTTATTCAAAACATAACCAAGTGGAATCAAGATCACAAATAATCATGCACAAATTCCCAAATAATTATGGGATATCACTTGTAGACCACCTACCTCGAAACTGCGGTTGAACCACTCTCAATTGAGTCCTTAGACCTCAATACAAACAACAGTTGGAGCTTCAACCTAAAACTCACCCAAAAGTAAGAGTTTTAGAGCTTCGGAATGAGAGGGAGAGGAAGTAAAAACCCTAAACTAAAAAGAGAAGCAAGGATCGTATTAGCCTTACCGGGAGCTTCGATCTGCATCCAACGACACCAAAAATGCAATAGAACCAATGGAGATCGGTCTCTTGGATCCTTTGGGTGATTGGGTTCGTGCCTAGGGTGGATAGGGAGGAAATGAGAGGAAATCTCGAGTGGAGTTTTGAAGCCTGGAGTGGCAAACTTGTAATTTTTTCAAACATTAAGTGGACGCAGGGTTTGTCTGCACGGTTTGGCAAACCGTGTGCAAACCATGCAAATGCCACTATCTGGAAGAGGAGGGGTCACACGGTTTATCCTAGGCAGGCCACACGGTTTGGAAAACTGCGTGTAACCCATGCGCATGCTTCTGTCCGGAGGAGGAGGGGTCACACAGTTTATACTGGGTAGGCCGCACCGTTTACCTGGTCATGCGCAGGCCATGGGCCTTGGCCTGTCTTGCCCAGATTTTGTTTCCTCCATTCCCCAAGCCCCCGAAACACCCCCAAGGCCTCTCACACTATCAAAAAAACATTTTAAATCCCCCAAAATAAATGGTTCAACCCAAAACACAATAAAAACATACCTTTCCAAAAACCTAGATCTTACAACCTCCACCCCTTATAACGGCTCGTCCTCGAGCCGAGTTTCCAGGCCTCATTGATCCGCTGAAGAGAAGAGTTCAGGCCACTGAGCCCGCACTTCCAATTCCCTCTCCCAAGGTTCTTCTTGAACTTTCCCATACTGCCATAGTACTCACACTAATGGCACAACCTTGCCTCGCAAGACCCTTTCACTACGATCCACCACACGATCCGGATGCTCCTTAAAGGACGCATCAGCCTCAAGCTCCACATCCTAAACATCAACCACATGAGATGGGTCAGGATGGTACCTTCGAAGCTGCGACACATGAAACAAATCATGCATCCCACCATACCACTGTGGAAGAGCCAATCGATATGACACTAGTCTGATCCTCTCCACAATCTCAAAAGGTCCCACATACCAGGGCGGCAACTTTCCCTTCTTTCGTATCCGACAGTGACCCAACCTTGGAGACACACATAGGAAAACTTTATCACCCACCACAAACTCAAGAGGTCTACACCTCTGAGCTGCATAAAACTTCTTCCTACTCTGAGCCGTAGCCATTCGATTCCTGATCAACTTAACTCTCTCTGAAGTCTCCTGTACGAGACTTGGCCCCAACAACTCAGATTCACTGGCCTCTAGCCAACAAAAAAAAGATTTACCTGGTCTCCCATAATATTCCTCAAATGGTGCCATCTGAATCATAGCCTGAAAACTATTATTTTAGGAAAACTCAACTAACGATATGTGCCTCTCCCAAGAACCACCAAAGTCTAAGACCTAAGCCCTAAACATGTCTTCAAAACTTGGATTGTACGTTCCGGCTAACCGTCTGTCTGCAGGTGGAAAGCCGTACTCAGAAACAACTGTGTACCAAGCGCTTTCACTAATCCTATCTAGAAACGTGATGTGAAATTCGAATCTCAGTTCGAAACTATGGTCTGCGGCACCCCATGAAACTGCACTATCTCCCGAACATACAGCTCTCCCAACTGGGAGATTTTAAAGGTCTCCTGAATCAGTAAGAAATGAGCCACTTTCTTTAACAGATCCAAAACCACCCATATTGCATCATTCTTCCATGGTTTCCTCAGAAGACCCATGACAAAATCCATTGTCACATCATCCCTATTCCATTCCGGAATAGGAAATGGGTGCGACAAACCACCTGAGCATTGGTGCTCGGCCTTCACCTGCTGACAGGTAAGACACCGTGCCACAAAGTATGCAACTTCCTTCTTCATTCCAGGACACCAAAACAACGTTCATAGATCACGGTACATCTTGGTCAAACCAGGATGCACTGCCTATTTTGATGCATGGAATTATCGCATCAACTCCTCTCGCACACACTTTGGAACAACCACACGATCATGAACATGAACAACACCATCCACGTCGACGTCCCATCCAGAATGTAGCTCCCCACTTTTAAGCTTTTCCTTCATGATCAAAAAATCAGGATCATCAAGATGAACTTCCGTAACTCAACTCAAAATCGTCGAATCCATTGCTAAGGAAGCAAGGGTGACCTGACCATTCTCCTCCTGCACCTCCAGGTGCATCTCTGCAAACAAAGCCATCACCTTCCACCCGGTGTTGGATTCCTGAACCACCTGATTTTGAACCATTCTGCTCAGAGCATAATCAAAACTGTTTCCCTTTCCTGGAATTTATACCAACTCAATGTCAAAATACTGGAGATATTCAACCCATCTTGGCTGCCGGAGATTAAGATCCCGCTGTGAGATGATGTGATTTAAACACTTATGGTGAGTGAACATAGTGAATAGTTCTCCCAACAGATAGTGCCTCCAGCACTTCAAGCCATACACCACTACAACCAACTCAAGATCGTGACTGGGATAGTTCCGCTCATGGGGACTCAACTTCCATGACCCATAAGCCACAACCCACTCACCTTGCATCAATACAGCCCCATGTCCGATTCAAGATACATCACAAAACACGATGTACTTCTTACCTGGATCGGGTAAGATCAAGATAGGTGCAATCCTCAACCAATTCATCAACTCTTGGAAGGCATTCTCACAAGCCATAGACCACTCGAACCTAATTCCTTTCCTGGTCATGCTCAAGAGTGATGCTATCAAGCGAGATAAATCTTGAATGAACCTTCGGTAATACCTGGCCAAACCCAGAAAACTCTGAACATCAAAAACACTCTGGGGCTTCTCCCAAGATACAACTGCCTACAATTTCTCTAGATCCACTGACACACCTACCTCCAAGATGATGTGACCCTGAAAATGTACCTCACCTATCCATAATTGACACTTGGATAGCTTGGTGTATAGCCAATGATGTCTTAGTATACCCAAGACGATGCCAAGATGTTGGGCATGATCTCCATGAGTTTCCAAGTACAGTAAGATATCGTCAACAAATAATACCACGAACTGATCTAGATAGGGATGAAATATCTGGTTCATCAAAGACATAAATACCACCGGTGCATTGGTCTTGCCAAAAGGCATTACCACAAACTCAAAAAACCCTTACCGAATCCGGAAAGCTATTTGCGGTATGTCGGAAGACCTCACCCTCAACTGGTGATAAGCCAACCTCAGATCAATCTTAGAGAACACTGATGCACCCCTTAACTGAACAAATAGGTCATCAATTCTAGGACGAGGGTACCGATTCTTCATTTTCATCTAATTTAACTTTCGATAGTCAACACAAAGTCTCAACGACCCATCGACCTTCTTTGAAAAAAACATGGGAGTTCCCCATGGAGACGTACTAGGACGGATAAACCCCTTACGCTCCAACTCCTCTTGCTGAACCTTAATTTCAGGGATTTCTACCGGTGCCATTCGGTATGGCGGAATAGAAACTGGCTCCGCTCTCGGTAGCAACTCAATAGTAAACTCGACATCCCTCTTAGGTGGTAACCCTGAAAAATCCTCAGGAAACACTTCCTAAAACCAATCCACCAATGGAGGAAAAATATATTATTATCTTCTTTCATTGTCATCAAGCATGAGACATGCCACTCGAGCTGTGAGACCATTCAACCACTTACCAAATGGTTCTGCATGCCCTGGTCAAACATCCCAATCGCCACGGTGGACATAAGCGTCACCCTCAAGCGACCTGAACGATACTCTATGGCAATAGCAGTCTATATATGCCCGATAAAACATCGACCAATCCATTCCCAAGTTAAGGACAAACCCTAAAATCTCAAGAATGAACAAATCCCATAGAAAACGACACCCACTGACTTCCATGGCACACCCCTTTCATTGCTTGATATCTTCAACCTGCACCCCCAACGGAGTGTCAATTGACATTACTCCACACACCTTCTCCATAGGTAAACTCAGTGCTACCACAAGTTTATCAGAGACAAAAGAGTGTGTGGAACCTGTGTCAAAAACCGCACTAGAAAAAGTAAAAGATACATGGATCGTACCTCGAACAGTCGATCGTCCAGCCTCAACATCACTAGCCGCAAACTGAACTACCTGGAGCTGACCTGCCCCTCTACCTTGGGCCCCAGCCTGAACGCCCTGTGCTGCACTGCCCTGCTAGCATGAGCGATCTTGCCCTAGATTTCCACATCCACCGCCCCTACCAGTACAGCCTATGGATCTCCAGTTGCCTGAATGATACGAAGCAATTGATCCCCTTCCCGTACCCGTATCCTACTTTTCACCATCATTCTCACCCACCTGCTGAGGGTTCCTGCAAAATCTCTGCACATTCCCCATCCTTCCGTATGGACGACACTCAACTGGTGGTCAAGGACACTGACCACGTATATGCCTCGACCTGCCGCACTGATAGAAGAACAGTTGATTCCCACTCTAAGAGGCTGACCCCCTCTTCTAAACACTTTTAACACTTCCACCATGTTGTGATCTCTCATGGCGTCGCTTTCGAACTTCAGTAACTGCACCGCTTGTCTATCCCACTAACATCACAAGACCACTGCCCGAAGCTCCCTTCAGGTTTCCTTCCAAGATCAGTGCCTGATCTACTACCTCTGTGAACCTCTTCAAGTGGAATATGTTTACTTGAGACCTGATCTCATGTGACAGCCCATCCTGGAAACGCTTTTCTACTGCTGCCTCATCCCCTACTAACACTAGGAAAAAGCATCTCAAATCAGTGAAGCAACTAGCATAGTCCATCACCGATTGTGATCCCTATGTAAGGCTCATAAACTCTGCATCATACTCATGTCCCAAAGTCTCTTGTTATAAGTTTTCCTGAAAATCCTTCCACAACATTCCCTCATCCTACTCAATTTGAGCCTCAATGTCCCACCAACGCCAAGACTTTCCTCGCAACATATAAGTGGCCATATTCACTTTCTTTTCAACAGGAGTCTCCCGATGGTCCAGTATCATCTGGAAAGACTCTAACTAGAACTCCATTGCTTCTGGCCCACCCTCTCCGGTGAAGGTCGGAGGGTGCTGCAGTTGGAATTCCCTGGTCAACTCAAACATACTTGGTGCAACCCACCCTGAGTCCCAATCCATCATCTGCATATGGCAAGCCATGTTCTCCCAGAACTGGTCCTCTCTACCTTCATTGATCGCCACATTTTCTTTCTCCTCTACTAGAGGAGTTCTCTCTGCGACACCCTCCCATTTCCCAACTGGTAACCGACATCATGGTGACATTTTTCTATAATTCCAAACATGAGGTTTTAGAACGCATACCATAAAATTTCAGGACTCCATCAAAAGCTCTTTACTAGATATGACAACCCATTTCATATAATAACCCAACAAAATTTTCCAATTTTTTTCAAACCCTATTACTCCATTAACATCATTTACCATTCATTCATCCTTACCCACTTGTGTTATTTCATTCTTCTCATCATTTCATGATTTCATGAAACGCATGATGGACCCTACTTTCTTTCTACACACACCCACCTCGTGCGTGTGCATAACACAATGCATGTCACATATCACCCTAGGTGCCTACAATAATTCATGAATTAAAATCTTCGTGCCGTTAAGGCCATGAGCCGAACGTTATAAAATAGTCACATCAAACCACATGTGCATCACCCAATGGTGAAATATAATCAACTGTAACATCACACAACCAAGAACAATATTTCCCACCGAGGGTGACTTGGGTTTCCCCCGAACCTGTGTTAGATACTCCCAAGAACGAGCTCATTACCAAGGCTCGACATATCTTAACCCTTGGCTACCAATCCCAAATAACAAGACCTCAGAGAAGGAGAAGAAAGACCTCCTCTGATACCACTTTGTAACGTCCCCGGCCTAGAAGCCACTATACTAGTGCTCTGATCCTGGTGATTACATGAACTTAAGCGCACCTCCTCATACGCTAAAGGATGCCGAGTAGAAGTGGGGGTCTATGGGGTCATGTTGGGAGACTATACACCTTTTTTATCAGAGTAAGACACAAAAAAAAATAAACCAAATAGCAGAAACAATAACAAATAAACAAGGAACATGAATAACAATCATTTCCAACAATAAATAAGCCATTTCATACTACAAGTGCAAGAGTGAACAAATACCCAAAATAAACAAAATGGCCAAAAATCCACAAAATGGTCCCGACTCCATGTCTGGATCCTCCAAAATGTGCTACCCATTCCCACTCAATATCTAGCAAGGAACTTTTCCCTTCTCCTGACCTACAAACATGAAGTCTACTAAAGTACCCAATGGTGGCCCGAGCAGGGTGTGAGTACAACTCAGAAGGCCACCACCAAACAGTGTCTACAAAATATCCAGTATGAATAGGTAGTGAATGAAAAAGGAATATTAATGATAAATTTTCAAGTAATTAATTATGGATCCATAAACAAGTTTAGAGTCAAAGCCATTTCCATTCCATTACAATTCATTTTTTACTAATTATCATCACCTACCATTTCGTCACATTTCCATGGGTTAAACACATACATTATGTTACATGGGTCTAAGGCCAACTATTACATACAAGAGGCTAAACATATAGTTTTCCTATCTCACGAGGAATAACCCCTCATAGCAACCATAACCTTTCCTCGAAGCCTCAGTCCGGGTGGATGCAACCGTTAAGAGAATAGACCCTCTGTCCTCTTTCTTAACCAGTGCATTTAGGGTGGAGTTTCGAACCTCAATCTTAGCTCAACCCATGGGTGTATATCCTTATGTCATACCCAACTCTATGATTCCATGTTCACATGCTTATATATAAGTAACCATCAACCATCCAAACCATTTCCATTCGACAACACTATTCACAACTACCCACATGGGAATCCACATAATGCCTTAACCCATTATCACATTACTGTTTCACGTAATTTAACCATTTACCCAATTTCCATGTGTTATGCCTATCTCACTAAGCATTGAACATTAAACCTATAACCTATCCTGTTGTGGTCTTAAATCTGTTTACACATTAACCCATTTAACCCGTTCATCATTTTCATGAATCAACCATTCATTCCATTTCAAAAACCCCTAGGTTATTGCTATGTCTAGGAGAATCACCTAACTTCTATTCCAAGTTCAACCAATCATGACAACATGTTCATCTAGGGCTCTACAATTAACTACAACAAGGACACGTGTTTAATAACAATCCCGAAATTCGGGAGTAGCCAGCACATCCCATGGATGTTCCTAATTAGGTCAAGAAAATCCCAACACATCCTGCGGGGATCGTGAGTGTTCCCATTTTCCATTTTAAACGCCATTATTACCAAAAGTTCCAAGGTTATTAAAAACATAACCAAGTGGAAACAAGAACACAACTAAACAAGCAAAAATTCCGAAATAACTATGGGATATCACTTGTAGACCACCTAACTTGAAACCATGGATGAACACACTTTCAATCAAGTCCTTAGACCTCTATCCAACCATGATTTGGATCTTCAACCTAAAACCGACCCAAAAGATAGGGTTTTAGAGCTTCGGAACGAGGGGGAGAGAAGATACAAACCCTAAAACAAAAAGAGAAGCCAGGATGGGATTAGCCTTACCTGGAGCTTCGAGTCGCAACCAAAGGCACCAAAAACTCCTGATAAATGAGGGGGATCAGTCTCTTGGAGCCTTTGGGAGATTTCTTCATGGCTAGGGTGGATAGAGAGGAAATGAGGGGAAATCCCGAGTGGGGTTTTAAAACCCGGAGTGGCAAACTTGTATGTTTTCCAATCTTTAAGTGGTCGCACGTTTTGTCCGCACAGTTTGGAAAACGGTGTGTAAACCATGCTCATGCCACTGTTCGGAGGAGGAGGGGTCACACAGTTTAGCATGGACAGGCCACATGTTTTGGAAAACAGTGTGCAAACCGTGCGCATGCTTCTGTCGGGAGGAGGATGTGTCACGCTGTTTAGCATGGGCAGGCCTCACGGTTTACCTGGTCATGTGCAGGCCATGTGCCCTGGCCTGTCATGCCCAGATTTCCATTCTTCCATCTCCCAAGCCCCTAAAACACCCCCAAGGCCTCTCACACTTTCAGGAAACATTTTAAATCCCCAAAAATAAAGGGTTCAACCCAAAACACAACAAAAACATTCCTTTCCAAAAAATGGGATCTTACAATATATATTGGATAACTAACTTGTATGTTGTTATATATATCCTAATGACATATTTTGAATGATTTAATTGATACGTGTACACAAAAATTACATCACTATTATTAAATTTAAAGAATGTGACAAAGTGTCACACGCTAATTTTTACAAGTTCCATAATTATAATATATAGATCACCTAGAGATAAATTAGAACATGAATAATATCATGAAATAAAAAAATCATATATATTATAGTAATTTATTCATAAGTTTTAGAGACTAAATAATTACCATAAATAATGAGACAATAATTAAGAAGTAAATATTTTTTTAATGGAAATATGAAATAAATGATATTAAAAATATTAAAATAAATGCAATATCACTTAATTGAGTGGATCCACAAATTTTCAGGTTAATATTACGTGATAAAAGTGTTTTATGTTGTTCGGTTTGAAGTTTTCATTGATTTTTTATTTTATATAATGTAAATGTAATGAATAGTGTCAAAAAATGACACTATTGATATTTTATAAAAATAACATTTTATTAAATTATTAATTAAACATAAAGATTTTTAATAATTAAAATGAAATAATTATAAGGACTTAAATTTCCTAAAGTGACTAGTTATGGTCATGTTACAATATATAAGTAAATATTTTTAATAAATTAATATTTATAATATTTTTGACGCATTAAAAATTAAATAGATTAAATAAGGATAAATTAAAATGATAAGGATTAAAATAAAATAAAATCATGTATAAATTTTATTGGTATATGTGATATTGACCCATCCTCATCCTATATTTTAAATAATTTTCTTTAGAACCATTTAGAATTGAAAATTAATTTATATTAATTTAATATTTTGAGAGTTTCCAAACATAAACTGTAACCCTCTTATTAGAGGGAACCTATCATTATATTTTATTCAACCCTTTATATTCCTTTATATCTTCCAAAAACAACCATTATATTTTAAGAACATCCCTCAATTATTCATAGAAGCAATTCTTTTGGCCGAAACCTATCAAAAGAAGTCCTTTTGTGAAAGTCAAAAGGAGACACTAGAAAAAGTGGTTAGGGTTTTACCAAATCATTCAACATTCAATTATTCTTATGTTTTATATTCCAGTTTTTTTACATAATAATGTAATAATACCTATATTATCTATATTCTATAATTTTATTTTTATTTTAGGACAAACATATTAATATTTTAACCATCCTATAAAAATAGTATCACCATACCAGCGTACGTATGACTTACCGTATCCACATCGTGATGTAACTTGTTATTTATCACTACATTATTTAAATGGGTATAATGATGAATATAATGGATTGAAATAATCAATTTTACATGATATTGATTCTTTATAATTAACGTTCCATCCATTTTATTACCCCTTTACCATTAGAGAAATGATATCGTCACTCATGCGTACGTATGGCTTGCCATCTCAATGATGCAATGAGATTAATCCTCCATGTTAAAAACTAAAAAATGATAGTAAAAACATATATATAAGTAATAAATATTAAATTAATTTCATAATAATTTTTTTAGAATAATATATATATATATATTCTTTTATATAATGCGATAAGAAAATAGAAAAAACGTTCATGCTTACATACGGTCATCCATCTGCATGAATGGAGAATTCCATGTCCTATATGTATCAATAAACTATATTTATTTTCTAAATATATATGATTTATAAATAATTTTTTAAAATTTTTATGTATGTAAATATTGATCTAAGTAATATGATCATTAATAACATGTCAAAACACATTCAATAATTAATTGAGTTATTACCCTAAACATTGAGTTAATGCGGAATTGTTAATAAATTGGTTATATAAAGTCATAAATAAATCATATACTATATAATAGAAATTATAAGGATTCTGGTAGAAGTTAACAATATTTTTATAACCATTATACTGCAGTTTCAAACACGTGTGGAGAGTATTGTACCTAAGGTAACCAAATTCCAACTAACATTTAATTTGCATGAGATATAAGTGACTTTCACTATTTATTTGTTGTCTGTGGTGTATGTATGACTCCTATTATATTTTATATCATGAATTAAATTTTCATCATGTTATTAAATGTTTCATTTGAATATATTGGGTTTATTTTTTAAATGGTCATTATTGTATGGGACAAATTGAATGATTAAATAATAAATACTTTCTCCATTTCAATATTCCTAATATGATCATAAATATTTATTTATATGTTGATATATGATTATAAATACAATATTATTCCTATTTTTACATTCATTCAAATGTCTTCAAAAAGAATATTTTTAATGTTTTATGTAAGGGAATGTTTTACTAAAAAATCGTTTTAAATGATTTAATGATTTATTCTTCTAAATATTTATCAATACTGTCTATGTTTTAAACATGGTATTAAGGATTTTTTTAATTGGAAATTACTATTTTAAAATGTAATAAATTTGAAAAGTGTCAAATTTTTATGGGACACATCGAATAATAAATATATTTTTAAATGTATTCTCTTATAGGTATGCATATTTTGAATAAATAGTTTAAAATAAAAAAGGGGTATTTGTCTCAAGATATTTTTAGTGAAATTAATAGATTATTTTCATCTATGTCAGCATCCACTATTGTATCTTATGTATAATATAGTTTTATCTCTTATGATATCATTTTAAATTTTTTATTGAATTATTAATTATTAGTTTGATTGGGAATGTGCTATTTAGAAAACATTATGGTTTACGGTTAATTTATTCAAATATCCATGAGAATATTTTCAGTCATTTACCCATTACTCTAAGATATATGAAAAATAAATCAAATATCCAAGACATGTCTTTTTCTATTGTCAAAAAATGTAACCATAAAGTATACTCTTGTACCGTGGTTAACTTGAGTAGCGTGCGAGATAAGCATAGTAGGACACCATCAATGGTGTATAGAATAATCTAGTCAATATATATATCATAAATTGGGTTTTTATAATATTTAATAAATTATTATGAAATGTTAATTACAATCATCTCTAGTAATTGAAGGAAACATAGAAGACTCTACCAACTTTATCATAGATTGAGATAAGACTTATTAGTTTATGATGTGCTTATATATATATATATAATATATATTATGTATTTATTTTCATAAAATATATATGAGAGGACGTAAATAGGAATAGACATATATATGAGGTTCTAGTTGGACCATATGTGTAACTTAGGAATCCATTACTAGTCAAATATGCCATAGGATTAAAAAAATGGTACAATACTTGAATATTATTTGAATACACAAAATCATGATCCTTACTCCAGAGTGTGGGGTGAGCCTTTATGAAGAAAACCCGATACAATGGAATGTGCACTGTGACTTCCATTAGCAAAAAAAATTAAATGGTGTGAGACATAATGATCATCCCCAAAATAAAGGGCATGTGAAATTCCATTCTCAATAAAACCCATTACCATATATCGTTGACAAATATCAATAGTCTAATAGTAGTATTGACCAAATTAATTTCCCAAAAATCATTTACATTCACATCACAAAATTTATCCATGGGTATCACATTTTACAAAATCCATTTATATAAATAATTATTTCATGGTGTGGCCTTAGCAGCAACATTTATTTCATTGAATTTTCGTTTTTAATTAGTAGGAAAGGTATATCAATTTGAGTATAATGTCAGTCCACTTACACAATGGTTGGTTCAAATAAAAATTTAAATCGAGAAGGGAAACTCATACAACAAACCAAAGGGGTGATATCCATATGGATTGAATCCCTTAAATATTTAAAACTTGTTTGTAGGTGTATCTAGGCATGGTTTAATTAAATTATTCCATAAATTCACAATAAAAGGCATCTCATAGAAATTTTGGGCATGAAGAATAACTAAAAATTTTATGTAACAACTACATTTTTATGGAAAAATTTTAGACTACATAATTTGAAATGTTTTACTATCCTCATACATTTCCATCCTGTAGATCAGGGTATGAAAAAAAATTTAAAAGGCCATTCCAATTTCCTGAAAATAGGGAATTTGTGATCTCATCAAAATATAATAAGAGATGGGAAATTAATGAATTATAGGAAAAATGGGTTATAGATACTATTTATGTGGATCAAATTCACAAGATAACAGTGAAAATGGAGATCATACATAGAAGTCACCAATATGAGATGATATAGAAGAAGTGGGAGCTCCCAACATGTGACACAGTGAGGGTGTTCTATCCATTGGTGTAAAAGAAAAATAGTATAATGGTTAAAAAAAATTCAGGGAAAAAATTATAAAATTTACCACTTTTTAATAGTCAAATGGTTTGGTCGTACTGTTGAAAAAATTATGCACCAACCATTTTCCAACACTATCTAGTAGAGGATACAGTGTAAATGAATATCTCAAAGTTAAATTAAATATGAATCACCCACATTATTTTCCTATAAACGATGCCTGATACAAAGAGTATGACCATGCAGTCTGGGTCATACAATTAGGGAAAATAGTTAATCCCCCTTCAATGTATAGGGTTCCCCAGTGTGGTTAGAACTAACCTTGTTCTAAACATGTGACCAGATATGTCTCTAAAATTTCTAGAGATCGAGGCTCCAAATAATAACCATACGATCCAGAGACCTCCCACCCCCTTTAGGCTATAGGGAATACTCACTATATTAAAATTTTAATTGAATTTGAGGAAAAAAATCATTAAAATTGTGAAATAAAGCTTCATTAAAACCTACCATACTTAAATAAACGGATCCCCAATATCAAATTTTTTATGGTAAAGAATAATTATTTCAATAATATATTGCAACTGACCATGTACAATGGCTTCATGCTCTTAGGTATCATCGTGAACTTGACTGTGTTTCTATATCACCCCTAAAAAGTAACTAACCTTCCTCTTAGAGGTTTCATTATCTACTCCACAATACATACTGGGTACTTCTAAAAATAATAAATGTTGTCTTACTTATCCTCCCAATGATATAATTCTTGATATGGGTTAGTATATTCGTAGTGAAGATGAGAAATGAGAAAACAATCGTGCATTGACCAATATATATGAAGAAGTGGAATCTTGTAATACCCTCCCTGATTCACATTAAGATATTAGATAGTCTAAAGAATCTATAAAATAATCAATCCCTACTTCCAAAAATAGTGATGGCCTAATAGGGGGGAAACATGAATGAATGTTCGATCATACACCTCAAAATGAAGAGGTCATTGGCAATGGTTTATAAAATGATTATTGATAGATTGAGCCATCAATAAGATTTTCCTAGTCATCAATACCTCCTCTAAAGCCTGATTAATGGGACATGGTCAATGGATATCTTCCCTATTAAACCTAAAAATATAATTGGTGATCAACATTTCTAACCATATAAGGCATCATAAGGAACCATCTGTTTGGCACCCCAAAATCAATTCATATAAGATTACTAAATTAGGGATAAATGTTTCTCCCAAGAACCCCTAATGTCAATTGCATAAGTACAAATCATTTAATCAAACACTTGAATTGTACTCTTGATCAAATCATCGATATGAGTGTGATTTTTCATGATCATAAACACTTGCATACCCTAGGCCTTCTAATACCCATTCTAATACCTCAACATGAAACACCTCAACAAAATATTTGTTTTTATTAAGATTACACATTTTAATGAAAAGTAGGAAAATGGTCGAGTACTTGAAGGCAGTCAATAAACATAATACGTCAAAGATGAATAAATGATTATTAGTTTCATCATTATAGTGAAAATTAACTCTGAGGAAACACCATTGAAGGATGACAACCTTCTCATCCGAATCATCTTTGAGTAGGTTTCCAAAATTATTGACCATATTGTACCAGGTTTGGATTAGCTCTTCCACATTGATCTTTTTCTATTTTAATCTATGTGGAATTATTCCAAGTTGTTTTTGGGTCAAGTCACCTTGATACTTGGACAAGTTTACCTTAATGTACCTCCCAATCAGTCTGTTGAACTCCTCCTATTTAATAATGACCTCTAAACCATTGTCCACGAACTCCTCATTGCTATTGATGATAACTTCCCACTCATCATAATCCATTAATTCCTTCCCACACTAGAGGATATCATATTTACAATGATTTTAATCAGCATTCATCAGTTCGATGAAAGATGTTTCCATTGCTGAGGGTTCTAGTTCCATAATAGAATTTTCCTCCACCTACATGGGATCCATTAGGGGGAGCATGGATCTTCTTGAAAATATAGTAATGGGATGTCATGGAAAAAAGAATAGTATTTTCTTATTCACGGTATTTGAGTGTGTTGATTAAACCCCTATACATTTATTATGGTGTTATTCCTCTTCGTAGAAAAGGATCTTATATATTCTTCTGCAATGTCCACTTCCTTGGACTCATCTAGGGAGTCTGAATCAGTATCCCTATATTCTTGAGAACCCTTTATCTCATCCCATTCTTTAACCAAATGAAAGTCTTCGTTCCCCAACACTAAAAATATATTTTGATACTGGATAACCATTTCTCCATATTTCCTTGTATCACCATAGGATGGATTATACAACATGTTATGCTCAGAGAAATATGATCCTCTATGTTGTACAAAACCATGACCCATAAATTAGGTATGCTTATTAGTGTCCCCCTAAAGTGGAAAATGAGGATGTAAATCCATGCCTAGAGCATTACAGACATCTATTCATGCTCTAACTTTACTGGAAAAACTAGAAGAGACCAGTTGTATGGCTAGAACAACATCAATGGGGGGGTCCTCACCTCATGCCAAACATCAGTATATGAGGATGAGGTTATCTCCTGAACCTCACAGACCTGCACAGCCTCCCCTGATCTCCTTGACAAGGGATTTTCACAAAAAAATCATGCCTCGGATAGGAAAAACATTTATCTATCCTTACCTTTGATACCTAATAATTTTTCACCCTTCACAATGGCTGAAGATAACCACAACTTTGGAACCAACTGAGCCTCCATAGGTGGACCCAAATCTAATGTCCCAGCACCACACACCTCCTCAACCTGACATGAAACGACTGAAACCTATGAAATCTGGTTCACAACGAGGTCTTCATTTGGCTCTGTCCTAAATGGATGTCTTGGTATAGGATCCTGCCCTTGTCATTGCCTATGCCCATGAAGAGAAGATAAAATCACGTTTCATAACCATTAGAATTCCAAGAAAAACACAGTCCATGATTCAAAAAGCAACGACTACTTCCAAATGAATTCCTCTCCAACCACAATAAAATTAATTCCCCCGGAGTCTTTGAAACATAAACATTGATAAAAATTTCATGCAATATCAGGTGGAAAAAAGTAGTAGTTTTACTGTCAGAATAGAAATAACATCCTACCATATTCTCTAGCATACAAATCATCGACATATTTGTGAATGGAAAATTGAAATCATGAAAGTATACTCATAAATCCAAATTTGGAACATCTCGGTTCATGTTGAACTTGAAAGACCACTGAAGGAGTTAGAAGAAACATCCGTTAAGGGGGTGCAAATCATTGGACCACTAGATCAGGTAATATTCCAAAAAAATTGAATCATCATGTGCCACCTATCAAGAATCCCAACCACTGCCCCTTCATCGATACCCAAAGACTCAGATATGATTCGATCAAAGTCTACAATAGAATGTCAACATTTCATGAAGCATGCGTCGAGCGTCGGCCTGTGAAGATCTAAAGCTTTGGTGAATTATTTTATTGAAATCGATTTCAACGCTGAGCCATTGAAGAGGTTGTGAACTTTAGGAGCAAGGGTAATCGATGTAAAAGGTGGGAGGGAATCGGGGTTACTGAATGAAGGAACATGTGGGGGCCTTGAATAATAAGGATGGATAAAATCAGTATCCCCTCATTTAACCATGGAGGGAGCATCCAGAACTACAGACATCCCCAATTAGGGCCTCGCCCTCAGATACTATCATAGTCCCTTCAGGTAATTTTGTACAACAAACAAGAAACTCTTTCAGATATTATTGAACTTAAGTCTCTATGAATTCATACAACCTACATGACATATAACCGTCTTATCTCAAGTACTGAGGAGGTCCAATTAATATTTATAAATTTGATAGAATTTGTCATGAAATAAATGAAATCCCAAATTGTGGGGTTTTCATGAGGTGATATAGGTAAACCAATCATGTATTCCATGAAGACACCATCCAATTTACACATGGGAATGGAATGTTGTTGTAAAATATGTATCATCACTGATGTTTTCCTTTCACCGGTTGACAGGTGAAACACCATGTGATAAATCCAAAAAATTCTGATTTCAATCAGGGAAACCAATACTAGAAATTTTAGTCTTTGTACATCTTGTTGACATCAGTATTTACTAAATAAATAGATGAATGAAATTTTCACATCAACTCCTATCAAATTTCTAGTGGATCGTAGAAGAGCCCATGTTTTTATAAGATATTATCTTTATCCGAGGTGAAAAATAAAGATTAATCATGATCTTAAAATATTCTCCTCATGAAAATGACCTAGATATATGAAATTTTCATCATCATTACCCATTCTAGGAGAGTTTTCACTGCTAGACATGAATGTACATTCCTTCCATGATCCTCTAGAACCTCTACTTTCATATCTAAAAACAAGGTCATAAGATATCACTCACCATTGGCCTCACAAACCATAGGTGTATGAGTCTTCCTTCTCAGGGGGGTTGAAAACTTTATTTACATTCAAATGTGTATTTTCTTCTCAATATCGAAGGGTTTTAGGTATTCTACCCTCCTACATTATCTGGGATTTATGTCACACTTCCTAATCTTATACATGATGACTTAATAATTAATTAATACTAAAAAATTCCCCAATAAAATTTTTCTTTAGAAAATGTAATTCATGAATAGATGTTCCTAGATCAAGTTCATGAATCTAGTAATTATTATCATAAATCCTTAACTGACAAGACTTGAATACCATGAATTTCACACCCAACATCAGATTATCCCCTTGTGCGATACATGATGTGTTATAGTAAAAATCTAGTTCTTGAATAGATATAGTGGAATCCTGATTAGCGCTGAATCCAACAATCCTTTAATTTACTAATAGCATATTTCATAAGTTTATCACAATTAAAATATCACACCCTTCTTATTTAATCCCATAATAGGTGAAGATAGCTAGATGAAATCCTTGATGAAGCATCCATAATACCCAAATAGCCTCATGAAACTCCATATATCAATGTAATTCTGTGGAAGCTCCTATGAAACAACACCTCTCACCTTCTTCAAAATTAATAATACTATAGGATCCAAGATGATTTGAAATATGAAGTGGACTGAGTTGTTCAAATTAAATTAAATTGGAGATATTTTCATAAATATGGTTCTCTCTTGGTTTATCCAGCATGATCTCAAGGTGTTTTTCATTATCTTGTAGAGAACAAGAATACACTAAAATGTTATCTACAGTGACTAAAATGAATGATTCCTCATGAATGGGAAAAAACTAATTAATATGGGCTACGAAAATAATCGGTGTGTTCATGAGATCGAAATAATGACTAGATAATCAAAAACTCTATACCTACTCTTGGAAGAAATACAAGGTATGTTTGAAAGCCTGAAATGCATTTGATTGTAGCTGAACAACACAACACTATTTTAAAACACCATGTCTCCTTGAATCTGGTCAAAGATATCTACTACTCAATGAATTGGATATAGATTGTTAACTATGAGTTGGTTCAACCTTTAACAATACACCGAAATAATTCTCAATTATCAAACATTTGGGATAAAAGAACCGTTGAACCCCTTGATGATGTACCAGGTCATATAAATTCATTACCTTCTAAGGAATCTAACTACTTACTGATCTCTATAAGCACTATAGCTTCCATTATATAAGAAGGGATGGAAAATATTACCCCTCATTGAACTATATCAATGGTTAATTCTACCTCTTTCACTATAGGTATCCTTTGTAATTTATCATGGGAAACAACACTGAAAAATTCTACCATATGGTGAAAAACATGTAATTTTCTCAGGTCAACCATGAAAACACTATAAATATAGTAGGTCACTATATCCATCCCTTTCTACTTATTTGTTTCTAGAGATTCAGGGAAATCCCACTCTTTCTTGTGAACATGTCTACCACCCTCTCAGGGTTTAAATTTCATCCTACTGTGATACAAATTGATATGAGATCAAAAGTGAATCAACCAATACATCCAAATAATTTAGTAAAAATCTTATCATTTCATGGTTTAAAATATTACAGATGAAAATATAACCACTTGTCTCATGGGTGAAACTCTTTAAAAGAGATAAAAATCTACGATTGGGTACTCAACAGGGTATCGAGTATCAACAGCCCATATATGTACAGTATTTCGAGGCTCTAAATCTCCAGAATAAACACATATATAAAAAATTTTGATGTAAATTTGTCAAAAAAAATAAGACACTAATGTAGATGGTTGTAAATTGTACATTGAATAGTATATGGTTCGGTTATCTACTCCTCAACAATAGGATGGATTGTATGTAACTATCTCATACTTCGGCCCTGATTCGCAACCTGACTACCTAGATTAGGACACTTTGTTGGAGATGTGTTCTCTGAATTAGATTCCATTTTTCCTGAGCACCACCTAGGATTGTGAGAGTATCAGTATTCAATCATCCTTTCTAGAGATATACATTCTATCATACTCTTAAACGAGGGGTCTGTGTAGATGAAATCTCTCTATGATATAATTGAAAGGTCCTATAAAAATGATGTATGTACCATAACTTGCCACATTCTACACAATCAAATAGGTTTTGAATATTCTAAGGTTTTGTGTGTCTCATTTGACCAAAATCATAAAATAAAATGAAACTATCATTAAAAATATTCATAACATTATTAACCTTGTGGGGAGGCTCAATGTGACGATTCTACACAAAGAAGAACCATTACAAGGCCTAGGTGTTTGAGCCTCCTGTACTGCACTATCGAATTCCATATAATTCTTCTCATTGTTGACGTCCATGTTGAATATATCAGAAATATTATTCAACCAAAATATATTATCTTTCAATCTGAGAGCATATCCCAGTGCATCCATTAATTACGTCAAAATCCTAAACAAATCACCAAATACGATTGGAGGGAATTGATGTAGCTCATAAAAAGGATTAATATTACATTAATGATAAGGATCCCTATTTAATTTTCATGAAATATATATCTCATTCATCCCACAATCTCTGTGAGAACCTGTAATCATAGAATATCATCTACAAATCCCTCCTGATCATATATCGATGTTGGTCATCCTGGCTAATTGAATCCCACCATTTTTTGGAAGAATCACAACAGAATATGAGCGGTGAGTTTGAACCTTCTATATGGAGGCATAATTATATTATATAATATAGAAAAAATGACCTCCAAACATGACTCTATAAAATGTGGACTGACATACATTAAGAATGAGAGTGGATGACCAACTAGATTTTCTCATGTCAACTCTTTCATAGACGTGGAAGGTCGAGAAACTCCCTACATAGACTGCATCATATGAACTAAATGGTCTCGAAATTGTCTTTCAATTCCAATGTTAGTAAAATAAGGTTATTCCACTAGGGAAAATATCAATGTTAATAATAGGGGATTTTGTACCACCTCCCTTGATGCATGGTTATTTTTAACCTTATCGGCATTCGACAGAAGGGCATTGCAGTTGTATGATTTATTATTATAAATTAATTCCATTGAAAATAATTCTATAGTTGTCTATATTTGAGATATATAATATCATAAGTTCATATCCTTCATTTTAAAAAGGTCATTCCTCTATTATAGCTCTAAAATATTGGTCTAGGGTATGAATTAATACCATAACATTTTATCAAAACCATAAATGATATCCCCAAATTACCAACTTCTAAGGCCATGTCTAGGTCCATGTCTTATTTTATATGCCATTATTCATGTATATAGAGTTTGAATTGTTTGGTATAGAGGAAAAACCCATATAATAACCAATTGGAATCCACATATAATGGTAATCAGTTCATTTAAATGTATAATATAATTTATGTTCATATTCTTATATATATATATATCATGGTCTAGTCAAATGTGTCACCATTACCAATTTATAAAATCCACACTCTTATAAATAGTAATAAGAATATCATGTAAATATAACGTGGCCTTCACATTTGGAATCAGGTTATAATAGGTCATATAACATTATTTGAGCAGATGAATTAACCTTTTTATTATTAAAATTAATTTCATAATAGATTTTCATTAGTAGTAATGAAATAAATTCAAATAATGATGATTCGATCAATGGAACAAGAAGCTCTAGCCCAAAATTAATTATTTAATTACACAATTGATGTTCCATAATCAATCAATGTTGGAAGACACTATTTAATGGGATGATGAAACATTAATTAATCCAATTATTTAATACTTCAAGAAGCATTATCACATTTACATATATAATAATCCATGATCTAACAAAAAGAAGAGAACAATGAACATAGAAAATAAATTTTCCTTGGAAAATTAAATGGAATTTCAATGATAATGTACTAATGAGGATGAATGGGAAGATAAATTATTTTCTTAGAAGGCCATGGAAAAAGGGAAACCCATAATACTAATATTATCCATCTAAATCGTGGTATAGAACTTGTGCATCACCAAATGGAGAAATCAATACAACTGAAACATGAAAAATTTCTAATGGAATTAATCCACACCAGGTAATTTTGTTTTTAACTATATTTGGGTTTGATACTACAATGAGCATTATAATTACCAAAATACTTTACATCCTAGTCGATTTCCAAATACTCGAGTTGTTAGACAAAAGGAAAATTTTCTCTGATACCACATTGTAAGGTCCAAATATGGGATCCACTAAATGAGTCACCTGAGATGGTGGGTCACATGACCTACAACACACCATACTATATGTTAGAGGTTGAATACAATTAGTAAGGTTCCATTTCTGTAATGTGTGGAGTCTATATCACTATATCAGAGTAGCTTAGCGGAATAAAAAAAGATTTAAAAAACACAATAATGATAGGACATAGAATACATCATACACATATACCATAACTAAGAATATTATAATGTAAAACATCAAATAATAGATAATAATCAATCTATAGGATGAGTCATATTAAAAAATATATGATATGGAATGGTGATATATAAAAAATGGAAATATGGTATACATGGAATAAGAAAACATAACATGATATAAAATTTACAAAAGAAAAAATATATCCCCTAGAATCATGACCATACAACTATATGGGACGTAGTAGTTTCCCATTTCGACCCCTACAACTATAATGTCTATTTTGTTTTCAAGGGAAGCCCGAGTAGGGTGTTTGATAAATAGAATAGGACACCACCAAATAGATTATTGACTAATTTATTTAGTGTATATAGGACAATATCATTTAGGTATAATATAAAATAAAAGATGATGATATGTAAATAAAATTTCACTTAGATTCTTGAAGGACACCACGAAGACTTAACCTGCTTCAGCATAGGACAAGATAAGTCTAATTATTTTACCATGTGCGTATATATTTTGTTATAAGTAATAATATAAAATACATATACATATATATAAACCATATATGAGAAGACATATACATGAATATACATGGATACTAGGTGCACGTTGGACAATGTATAACACATGCATCTATAACTAGTCAAATGAGCTATTGTATCCAACAAAGGATATAGGCCATGAACCGTGTATGAGTGTCTCACCTCATTATCATCAATTAAGATAGTGGGGTATGTTTTATTGGCCAATATATGATAAATGGTAATATAGAATGTCATTCCCACAGTATAAATAATTTGAAAATGTATCATACACTACACACATCACCCAAATTATGGGAGCATTAAATTCCATCAAAACTCAGAATCATTTCCCATCGACCAATATATATGGTATAATAATAATGTTTGTATAATAAATTTCCATTAAAATCATTTAAATTAACTTTAACCAATCTATCTATTAGTATAACAATTTATCTTTTTCATATATAATTAATTAACGTGTCTTGTAGCCTTTGCAAAAACATAGAGTTTATTCAATATAACTATTTATTTAATAGAAAGGAAAATACATTTAAAGGTAATGAAATATGTCCTAGATGATGATTGGGTAAATTAAACATTTAACTCAAGGGGAGAATTAATTCAAGGAACCCAATGTATGGTATTCAAGTGGTAGAAATCCTAAAATAATTTAACATAGGCCTATGAGAATATCTAACCATGGATAAATTAAATTAAGAAGGAAATTCCCATATGAAGGCATCATGAAAAAATTTCCAGATTTAGGAACATTATAAAACACTATAAAAACAAATAAATTTTCTAGCAATGTATCTAAACCATATACCATTGGAAAATAACACCCCCATCATCCAGTGTTTGTTCTCGGGTTGATCTAGTAAAGAAGAAGTCAAAAGAATGGACCAATTCATAGAAAATAGGAAATATGAGCAATCGCCAATATATATAAATATATTTGAAGATAAATTTAGAATATAAGAAGGAGGATTAGATATCATACCATTGTGGATAAATTTAACATGATGGGGATGAGAACATAGATTAGACATAGAAGTTACCATCAATCCTATTAACTGATGAAGAGGGAACTCCCAACATGAGAAAAAGATAGAGTGATATTTATACCAATAGAAAAGTAAAATGGGAGGATGGATAAAACCAGTCTAGGAAAAATTGTCATATGTATCTACTTTTAAGCAGGATAATGGTTTGGACACCAGACATGACAAACCATGTGCCAACCATGCTCTAGAACTATCTAAGAGTGGACACATATCACATTTCTACATCATGATTAGATAAATGGTTCACTAACCATGTGATTTCCATATATCCCAAGCCTGAGGTAAGGTATATGTCCATCTGATTTCAGTTACAGGGTTAGGGGAAATAGCGCATCCTCATTTTGTGCACTAACTGCCCCACATGGTTTTCATTAACCGAAAATTAATTATGCATCATAATATGATTGTCAAATTTTCATAGATCTATGTTCCGAATATTCCGAATAAGATCTTGAAAAAACCCATTGTCCTTAGGGAACACTGACTATGATAAAATATTGAATATAAATCAAAATATCATATATCATTACCACGTCTACATTTGGGTCATTACAATTCATGATTAAACCACAACACAACCATCACTATAGGGTATTAAGAAAATTTAAGACATCCACCTTGTAACTTATTACTACCAAGACCAACCTCATGATTGAATTTTTGGATTTTTCCATAACCACATTCAGAATATCAACACACTTTTATAAATACACATCATGTGGCAGTTCACATTATAATCCATTGACATCAATAACATAGATAGGTTTCATAAAAGGATGTCACATATACAATAATTCCGCATTATTATATCTTTTACCCTAATTAATAATCAATTTCTATCCTCATTGATTTTATTATCCATTAAATCTTTCCATTCTCATACAAATACCATTAAAAACATATGATTAATTTAATTTTTTCCCATTAAATTTAAACCCATTGAAAACCAATATATATCAAACCCTTATTTATGTTGAAAGATAATGGAAAACCATTTATACATTTATTTACCTTCACAAGTCATTTTTTCATCATTCTACATATTAAAACCAATGTGAAAAACTCACATTTACATTATCAATACATTATTAGTAAACAATAACACTTAAAAATTCACTATGTAAACCATGTATTGGTTCTTCCACCCCAGTTCTATACTCAACAACTACCTCCTGTTTCTTACAGATCATTTACTAATCCATTTAAAATTTATGATTATCAATTGATTAATCATGTTAATATATTTCACATTATGGTTTATTTGAAAAATAGCATTAAGATATTGAAATACATTTCATTATTAAACAATGAACTAGTTTATCATCATCCCATTATGGTATATATACACTATTTCTATTTCTATTTGATATTAAAATATCTAAAATCCAGGAAAAAATTAAGAGTAAATTTTACTACACACCCATTCAAAAAAGGAAGACCACCATTTATAAAAAAGATAAGCGTCAATAGTTTCAAGAAATAAAATACCCATTATTGAATCTTGAATATCACATTTTCATTTTTATCTTTAAAAGATTTGTCAATTATTGGGATTAAAAGGTATTTCATGATGACATCATTATAGCCACAAAAATGTTTGTTTAATAACAATCAAAATACAACTTTTTGTATATGTAACATAAATAATAAGAAATTCTTTTTTTTCAAATCTTATGGTCCATAATTAGTTTTATCATTCCTATATTTGTTTCATACAAATTTAACGTGTCATTAATATATTATTTTTTCCTCCTAAAAACTAGAATCAAACCAAAAACCACAACATCCCTCACAAATCGTGGATACATTTACAAGAATAGATGGAATTACATCAGGCCTAATCAAAAATATTATTCCATAATAATGCATCATTAACGAAACATCACATAAATAATTAAAAAATAAATCGAGATACATAAAATCCATGAACCAATGTAGGTACCATGAATTAGGGATAATGGATTAGGAGGACTAGTTTGAGGGAAGGAGAATGAGATCACAAACTAATGGGGAAATAAAAATAAATTAATAAAAGGTATTAGGATCCCGAAAGGATTGGTAAATGTAACAACCTATATAATTTTAATAATTTTTATTTGAATTTATAATATTAAATAAATATATATAATTGATTTATATTCATTGTATTAATATTATGAAATTTTCTAAGCCTATGTGAGGAAATTTAGTCATACTAAAATTGTCTAAATAATTAGTGTCTTTTTTTAGAATATGTTAATTTCTAAATTTTTGAATATTAAAATTTATAAAAAAACTTTTTTTTGATATCATCAAGAAAAAGAATGTTTATTATTGTTTTTTTTGAATTTTATAAAGATGTTGTTTTTTGTATAATATTATAAAATACAATTTTTTATTGAAAATTGTTTTTTTATTTCAAGAATTTTAAAAGCAATTTTTTATAAAAGTGTTAAAAAGATACATCAGTTCATTTATATTATTAATAATCCATATTATATAATGTAAATTATTTTCATAGTTAATTTTGGTAAATTAATTTTTATACATAAGAAGAAATTGTTTCTGGAATATAACTTTTAATCTTTGAGATATGATTTATTTTCAATTAAATTGTACCACACATGTGTATTGAAGTTGATAAATTAGATTTCATATGTAGAAATAAAATATATAATTTATTTAATAGTTTGAAAATAATTTTCTCAATAACAAATAGTAACCATCGTATATTTTTTACAACATAGTAATTTAGGTTAATTTGTGTTAACACTACGGGGTAAAGCATTAAAATCACTATTAAACATGAATTTTACTATTTTATTTTTTTAGTTTTGACCAAATATACTTATAAAGAGATAAAAATAATAATATACAACATTAAATTATATTTGGGAAACTAATAGTGTTCATTGAAAAGAAATTATTTTTTATTCAAATTAAAAACTATTTTCTTCCTTTTCACTTAATAGTATTATTGGATGGTGAACTTTGATTTTTTCAAGATAAAAATGTACAAGTAAATTAATTTTAATTATAAAATTTTATTTAAAACCCTGAAACAAACATATTTAGTTTATTTCGTAGGTAAATGTTTTTTACACTTAATTTAGTTATTTTCCTAAAAAACCCTTTTCCATGTGTGTTGTGAACATAAATTAAGTTAAATTTTTAATAATTATAGAAATGGAATCTGATATAAGGATTCTATATTTTGAATTATAATTTCATGTTTATAATAAACCCTTTAATTTTGAATATGTTAATATGTTATCAGTGTAAATAATTATGTTATCACAATTATGGTTAAAATGAGATTATAGTTGATTAAATTAATGATAACACCTTATATAAATCACAAAATTATAAAAATGTTATTTCTTTGAGATTTTTTAACCCAATTGAATATTATATTCAAATTTGGTGTGCCTTTTTACCACATGAAATTATTATGACATATATATATATAGATATATATATCATTTAAACATTTATTTTATTTCTAGATAAGTCCTTTCCATCAGTAATAATATGGATCCACCTCTCCCCTCTTCCACACACCTTATGAGAAACCCACTTCATCTAAGACCAGCCTAAATCACTTCCAATCATTCTTACCAAAATATTATATGTGATTTATTTATATGATTACCATATTTAGAAGGGGGATTTTTTAACCCTATAGTGGTTTTCGAAAATAGGGGTAAACCACTTAAGTGAGTGTTTTTGAATTATTTTTTCTTTTATACTCATTAATTCAATATTAAAAATTAAAATATAAAAAATTATTATTTATTAGATACTAGGATATTACTAGTTTTATGTTATAAAATTAATCAATTTCCCCTTCCATGATATGGGAATGAAATCATCTTTCATGAGTACGTAAAACTACCACGTGTCGAAACAATGTTATTTTTTTTCCAACAATGACTCTAATATGATGTTATAATGATATATATATATATATGTTATATATATACGTATAAAAATAATTAAATAATTATTATTATTGAACTATAACATATTATCTATTTTTGTTCCTCTACATCTATTGATATATGATTACATCATTCATGCATGCTTGTGGATTACCACCTCCATAAGGCGGCGTGATCCGTTTTTAATAACTACCTCCAATGGATAGAAAATATAACTGTGATTAATGAAAAAATTATATATATAATATAATTATCACTATAGAAATATAATTCATTCTTACCTTATTTCCCAAATATTCATTGAAAAATTTAAATATTACTATTGTGTACGTGTGACCACCATCTTCATGATTATAAAATAATTCATTTTCCATAACCATATTACATAGTTGGTTATACATGAGTATTTAATGTATTTAAATTATATTAATAACATCATTATGATTTCAGAAAGTACATAATCATGATATGTTTGACTAAATTAAAACTGCTAATTTCGTTTTGGATATTTGAACCATACATCTTCAAAAAATTTGATCTAAATGTAATCAGTTGTATATTTAATTATAAGAAAACAAATAAGAAGAAACATTAATTTTTAATTAATAATGAAATTAATTAATGTAATTTTTGTTTTCAACAAGTAAATGAACACACTTAAAAATCCAGGCTCAAGGAAATGGATTTCTAGTATCAATTCCCTTTCTTTGATAATTTAGATATTTTCACCACATGAATTCTTTTATGTGGTGTATAAAATATCCTACATATTTAAATTTAATTTGGTAATAATGACCATCCCAAAATTATGGGTGAGTGTGATGAACTCCTAAATGCTTCTATATTTTGTATGTATAAGTCTACCTGGAATAATAGACCCTTTACATACATATGAACATCTTCTAAAACACCCAAAAGAAAAAATGTGGATCAATTTAAATGCTATACCAATAATTTGGTGGGATTTATTTCTCCTATCATAAATGATATAAATATATATTATGGTATTATTTTTATTGAAGTTCCTCAATCTCATAAAGTAGCAGTAAAATTTAAATATCCCATGGTGTAGTAAAGAGATTATATCCATAGTTGTTTATTTTTTTTATATAATTTTAGTTACGGTGAGAGTAGATTCACTACTTCATAAACATGTTTTATTTTATTTTTAACAAAAAATAATTCATTTCACGCATAAATCATTGATAAATTTTTTATATTTTAAGAATTTCAGATGTCTTCAAGTAGAAATATATTAATCTCATCCCTTTGGATAGTTTCTTGGATTTCTATTTAAAGAAGTAATTCAGAAACCCTCTTGAATAAATAATATGATAATTGAATGGTGTGTGTGAATGTATTTATTTTCTAGTTTGATCTTCTATGAAGTATTTTTTAGTACCCCCTTCCAGAACCATATACTTAATTATTATTTTTTCTTTTCCACTTATTTTATAATTTTGGTGTCTATATTGTAATTCTTCTCAGAATAATCATCCTTACTTTATTCAGGTGGATGGGTTTACTTTCTAATTGACATTGGAATCACGCTGACATTTATTTTCAAAATTATTTATTCTAGTAGTTTTCATGCATTGTTTGTCAAAAAATTCATAAAACATATGAATCCTCCTATTAATATATATATCGTATATTCTAGTACCAAAACACTAGACCTCTGTTGTTTCTATTTAGTTGATATATCTATGGATAAAGGCTTCTCTGATGACCTTTTCTAGAAAGGTGGTTGATGAAAGGCATACTATTAGTGGGGAATCATTAAAGATTGTTGAAATGGTTTGTGTATATGGTGTTGTTTCTACAATCATGGAGGTTGATATTGGTATTCATCCTAAAAAGGTGGGATAACCTAGTATTATTGAATTCCATATATTTTTTGGTTTGGGGAATACAATAGATGATTGTCCTAGAATTTCCTTCTAAAAAATGATGCAAGCCATCTTTTATTCCAATTCACTTCAACATAGTGGTCTTTAAAATGAGTATATAAATAACATTAACCACATACAAATGGAAGGGTTTTTTTCTAATAACATGGTTCCCAACAAATTGTCTCAAAAAACATTTTAGTTCATAAATTTTGGGTACAAGTAATGGAGATGAATCAAAAAATTATACCTTTTGTATGTGTATGAAACCCTTACCGGTCATTATAATTTTTTTTGAGTTCGTTAAAATATTTTACACTAGAACACTAGCTTCTGATAGATATTTTTCTAACAGGGATACTGTAGATATGATCTTGATACTTTTATATTCAAGATTGAGTAGCCCTTGATAGATGAAAATGAGGTATTAGTGCTCATCAATAGCATGAAGAAGAAATATAGTACTTGGATTCTTTAACCTATCCATGTAACCATAGAGTATATCTCTAATAGAATGTTTAATATCATATAACTATTTAATGTTCTACATTATTTTAGATGTATAGAACAACCTTATTAAAAAGCATCCCCTATGATCTTCACAATCATTAATTCAGCTGGTTATAGGTTGTACGACCATTCCTTCTCATATCACTCAAGTTAAATTGGGAAATATGTACACTTTACAATCCATTCAATGTCTCCTAATGGATTTAATCTCGAGTATACATGCTTTAATTCATTAATATTTCATATGGGAAATTATCCCCCATGACCATTTAAATTATAAATTAGTTTAATCATGTTAACTTATAATTAATTTTTTTTTCTATAGAATGTGGAAAAAATTGGTTGAGTTGGTCAAAAAATTGTGCTCTGCAACGATAATGAATGTTTTGCTTACGATCACCATCTATATATTTATTTTCATAATAAACACTAAAATTTACACTTGAATACATGAATTCTATTTCCCCAATACATAATTTCAATCATATTTTCCTCAGTAGGGTTATTGTAATATCAATTCCATGGTCAAATTCAATCAATGGTTCATTTGTACTTTAGGTAATTGAAGGTTAATTAGCACATTTTTTGAATATTCCTTCCTTGTAAAATGTTAATTTTTGAATCAAACCATATTATGGGGTGTGGATAAAATTTATTCCCAACAAATAATATAATGGTTAACCCTTGTGTAGTTTCCTTGGAAGACTATATGAATATCTTGTTTTTAACTTTTTAATGCAATTTTTTTTTTGTTAATTTTAAAATTTAAGAATTAATATAATTTGATAGATGGTTAAATATTTTTTTTATATGGTGATTGATTCAGGGTTTTCTAATCCTGCTCTTATTCTTATATGGTTTCCATATTTATTAATTATTCATCTAGTGGCTAGTTAGAGATTGATTCCTCAAATGATCCCTCTTTAACAATTTTTTAGATAGCGTCTTCATGAATATCACTAACTGAATCCTTATACAACTCAAACCTTATTATTTTATGTAAAATAATTTCCATAGGTCCTCTTGTATATATATAAAAATATCAGAACACATATTCATATTCTGAAATATCAACTGCTTCCAGCCACAAATATGGACATGCTTTTATGAATATATTGAAATTATCACCTATGCCTAGCCTTTTCCCACAAATACATAGTAGTACATGGTCAGTGGAGATTATGAATAAAAGTAAAATGAAATTGATATTTATGAAAATCAAAAATCTATTACAACAACATTTAGTCTTAATGATATTAAAATGAATTGAATCTAGAATTATGATGAAGGAAATCAATTCATTAATGTTGGGACCACTTTGTATGAAGATTGTATTTGTTTTCAGTAGTTGTCAATATCAGTCAAAATGAAGAAGGACTCCAAAGTTAATGGAAATTGGATGAAGTGAGGATGCCTGGAGAATTTTTATTAAATCATATCACTGAATGTCATACTTGGTAAATTCTCTATGAAGTAAATTAAGACGATTTTTGAGCTGTCCTATGTTCAAATAACTTGTGTCAAAGGTGACACAATGTTTAAAATAATGAATAATGGTGAAGTATCATTCATCTAGGGATGATTGAAGAATAATGAGAATTTAAAGAAGAAAATGAAATGCATCACGATTGCATGAGAACCAAGCACAAACTTACTAGAAGAAAAGAATCATATGATTTTCATGAAGTAGAGAATGATGGATGAAGAATAAGAGAGAGTATGGAAGGGCATGAAATTCTAAGAAGGTCATGAATTACACATTGCCATGAAATCAGATGTTTGTTTCCCTATTCCTAAAAGTTCCAAATACATGTATCAGAGGTAATATATTTTCTTCAACATTTAAGGTATTTGAAGAAGCTTCAAGCCTTCACTTTTTGATGAAGAGAGATGATTGGAGTTCTTTGGAATTAACACTCCAAAAGGATTTTAGAATTTAAAGTGAGTATGAAAGAAGTATTTTGGAATTCATATTCCAAAAAGAATGGACTCTATCGAGAAGATGCTTTACTGATTTGTATTTCACAAATATCATAAGTTTGGAGAACTTGTGGTTCAAGCCGTATGAAGGATAGAGAGAGAGTAAAAAAGTGTTTTTGGAAAAACACATTTCAACATCATACTATCCAAAAAATGACAAAGGCAAGAAGAAGGCGTGCAAGTGGTGGCGTTCAAGTATTGGCGTGCAAGTATTGGCACGCAAGTATTGGCGTGCAAGTCTTATTTCAAGATCATCCCATCAAAATATGACAAAAGAAATAACAAGGAGAAAAAGTTAAATATTGGCATGCAAGTCAAAAGTCGAGCGCAAGTCAAAAAGTGGCGCACAAGTATAAGTGGCACGAAAGTGTGGCAGGCAAGTATAAGTGGCGCGCAAGTGTGGTGTGTAAGTATAAGAGGGGCGCAAGTGTGTCGCGCAAGTATAAGAGGCACGTAAGTGTATGGTGTGTGCATGTCATATTCCAACACCATCATATCAAAATAGGAAAAAGGAAAGAAAGTGTCTCACTAGTGATGGAAGGACGTGAAAGTGATGAAGCGGCATGCAAGTGATGGAGCGGCGTGCATGTATTTTCATGCAAGTGTATGTGGCGCGCAGGTCACCAAAATTCCTATAAATAGATGAGTAGCCTCCTCATTTTTGAAGGCTCAATAATTAAGGATTATCTTTGAGATCTGGGCGTGCATGTAGAGAGTTGGGCGCCCAAGTGTTGTCGTGCAAGTGTTTCCCCACAATTCTTCCTTGCAAGTGTTGTCGTGCAAGTCTTCCCGGAAGGTGTTGTCGTGCAAGTCTGACGCGCAAGTGTTACCACGCAAGTCTGCCGCGCAAGTGTTGCCGCCCAAGTCTGTCGTGCAGGTGTTGTCGCACAAGTCTTCTGCGCAAGTGTTTCCGCGCAAGTGTTGTCGCGCAAGTGTTTCCGCGCATGTGTGCAGTCCAGCCTAGGTGTGACGCAGGTATTTGTTCACACGCACGCTGGGAGTCGCGCAAGAAGGGTGGCACGAAAGTAAGGATGGGTGTGCAAGTTTTGAGTTGTTCTAGATGTTATTTCCAGCTTCTGATCAACTGAGATGAAGAAGTGTTCATTGCATATGGTTTTTCACTGAAAGAAAATGTGTGAAGAAGAGTAGGTTTCAGTGTATCTGGTTTTGCATTGAATAAGTAGAAGAAGAAGAACAATGTGCAGCTTACAGGTTTGCTGCATAGAGAGAAGATAAGATGAAGAAGAAGAACATAGTATTCCCAATTGAAACCTTCAAATCTTTAGGGCTGTTTTATTTAGATGAGGCTTTGTGAGCTGATCCTCAGTTTCTGAATAATCAAATTGGTATATGTGATTCTTGCTAATAAAGAAGAATAAGTGTTAGTGCATTCTGTTATTGCAATAAATAAAAACAAGAAGTCCTAGTGCAGTTAGTTTTGCACTAGTGAAGAAGAAAAGTAGAAGGAAAGAAGAATTTATTTCCTAATACTTTTCAAGTAATCAAGTGAAGAGCACCAAACAAGATCAAGAGCAGAACATACCATACTGAAGAAGGAAGACGACTATCTCCATAGGCAGTATAAAGAACTAGGTAGAGGCGGCAAGTTGGACTTGGCTTTCACCAGTCCAGGGAAAAAGATTGTTTCCCACCCCCTCCAAAGTGTAGGTACACACACGGTCTAGAGGATTGTTTTTCTATCCACTCCATTGTAAAATAATGTCACGTTATAATAGAGAATCCATTCAGTGTTCATACCCATGCATGGAACGGATTTATCCACTCTTATTGAGTGGTGAACCTTGTAAAAATATCGTGTGCATATTTTTACTGCTTACTATCATTGTATGCGACAGGGAAAATAGAACAAGAGAATCATGATCCTAACAGGTCAATAGGTACAGGGATAAAAGTTGGAATTGGTTTAAAAAGCCCCAACACTGATTCACCCCCCCCCTCTCAGTGTTATACATATCCCAAACTGGTCCTCTCAATTGGTATCAGAGGGGGTTCACCTCTTTTGGATACTCTACAGTGAAGTTATTCTCTTTTGAAAACTTGAGTTCCTTTCCTGAGTCAATAATGAAGAGTAGTGTTTGTAAATATCAATATATCTCTAAGAAAAAAGATATATCTACCAAGACTATGATGAACAGGAAAAAGAAAGAGAAGTGAAAATTGAAGAAGAATTACATCTTATCTAAAGAAGAGGAAGCTTATGGATCTCCGTATTTGGCTGACGTTGAAGAAACACCAGACCTGGAATGTAATGAGAAGTTGGATCATGATCCCACCAAGAAGATGGAAAACCTTCCAACCTCAACTGATCAAGAGGTATGTGTTATTACATTTGGAAATTATCCTCATGATGAAAATGCTAGCACAAGTGGTGATGAACAATCTACAACATCTCAAGAAATATCTGTTGATAGATTAATAATGATTCGGTATGGTATTTTTAAAGAGAGTGCATCCCTAGTCTATGGAGTATTTCGATGCATGCAGGAAAATATCAATTATCTGGAAGAAGAAACTGATGTTTTGGATAAAGTCATACAATCAAAAATTATTGAATGTCTAAATCTCTCCAGACAGGTTGTAGCCGTCGAAGAAACCAAGAGGGGATTTGAAGAATGTTCCTCAAAGTGGATCAAAGATGTTGAATAAAATGAGGGAGTCAACAAGACTCTAGAATATAAGATCCATGCACTTGATGATGAGCTGAAAAGGGGCAATGAAGTCAAGAATTTATATTTGGAAGATAACTCTATGAAGATCAATGAACTTTACTCTTTGTTACAAAACAAAGTAAAGATGCATGAAGATGAAGTTGAAATATTAAAGAAGGCTTGTGAAGAGAAGATGAATATGATTGGAAACCAGGAGGTCATCCTCAATATGATATGTCTATAATTGGAAGCTAAACTGACCAATCTTGAAAAGAAACTTATTGAGTCTCAACAAAAGAAGGAAATAGTTGCTTCCAGTACTCAATATGACAACCCTGCTTTTATTACAAACTTAAACATGATTTATTACATAAAACATAACTTGATACAGAAAAGAATATTGAGAGTTTTAGTGTCTTTGGGGCTTAGGATCATTACATAATAACTGAAAACATGAAATACAACATCTTCATTGAATACTTCCTTTACAAGACCACTACATTCCCTCGTACTTAGCATGGCATGGGATAACCTGAGGACATGCATAAGAAAAGGGTGAGCTATAAAGTCCAGTAAGGGAGTACACATGGAATAACATGTTGAGTACAACACATGTTAGACAATAGGCATATCAATATAACATAGAAGAAACATGAGAGTAAAGGCATGATAAATCATGATAATCATAACATGGAAATGTGGCAACAACACTTAACATGGAATTAGCATGAGCCAAGGATCAATTCACATAGAGCATGAGTAAATCATCATTGCACATATAGAAAGAGTAAACACTCATTGCACTTGAATTAGAATGAGTCAACACTCATTTCACATGACGTATCATGATACTATACATTACCCAATGTATTGGAGCGCTATAAGGGCCCACCCTTCTTAAACATTTCATTTCATGCATTAGTGTGCCACATGGATCATAAAACAAGGATTCATGAAACATAATCATTTATTCCATGATAAAGTAATATGGAATTCATACATTAATATTTACAAACAATAAGTAAATGTACAAAAAGGTGAATAGCCTTGATAGAGAAATTGGCATGGTATTCACTACACAATGACAATGGCTAAGAAAATCGGTGCGATTTCGGCATCGTAACGGCGTGACAAAAGAATTCATAAAAATGGTTGATGAGATAGAAAGGGGTTACTCATCATATTTACATGTAATGTACAGTAAGGAGGTCATATAGATACATGTACCAACAATTGTAATGGAATTTATATTCATGATACAAAAGTATTACTTGAATGTAAAACAGGAGAGAGAAGTTCCTTTCGGAATTTCAGCATAGTAACTTGTATACATGGGAGGAATTTAATGAGAGAGAAAGGGTCTAAAATTCATTAAAACATAATGAGGGCAGTATGAGAGAGATTCAAAACCATACCCCAACATTCATAATTGTAGTTAAAAGGGAAAAACAACTTAATGAAAATTGGAAAAAAATGAGAAAGGAAGAAAAAACCCATACTTGGAAGTGTGCTTCCGAAGGCTAGAGAGAGGCTTGTGAGAGGCTTATTGGGAGCTTGGGGCACCTCGGAAGGATTCTAGAGAGAGTAGGGCAGAGGTTGGAAGAACATAAAAGGCTTTTAGTGAGGACTAAGTGGGATCTTGGGTGGGATTATATAGGAAAGGTGAGGAAATTATTTATTATTTAGGTTTGGGACCCCTTATATTAAATTACTCCAAACCACAAACCATCCCATGTTTTTGCCAATGGTTTCTGGAAAAGGGAAGAGGAAAACAATATTTTATAAGGCCAAAGTCCGAAATTATTAAAATAATAGGGTTTCTTATGTGGAGGTGAGTCACACTCCCATGGAAATTAATTTAAAAAGACAAGGTGATTAATAAGTCTTTAGGGGTCCATTAATGCTTTGAAAAGTAAGTCAAACAAACCCAAAATCACATTATTTTAATGGAAAAACATATATTGTCCGAAAATAATGATTATAGTGTTGTATTACATCACTATTGGGTCATTATGATGTCATAAAACGCATTATATATTTAAACGGTATTTAATTTTTACCCAAAAATTTGACTGTCTCAGAAAATTATGAAAAATTCACCGTTGGATAATTTTGACGTCCTGATTCTAGAAAAAACATTTATTTTGTCTAAATAATTTTCTAAATAAGTTAATTTTCAGTTTTAAAATAAAAACTGACATTTATCGAAAATTCACGGGTTTTGACAGAAATGGCTTTCAAACCATAATAAAAATTATAATTGCATTCATAAAATTATAAGATAATTTATATTTAATAAAAATTAATTTATTAATAATAATAATATTTTATTAAAATATTATTCAATTCAAAAATCCCTTAATTTAATAAAATAGAATTCTTAGCAAAATAAAAACTAAAAACACTATTTATACTTTAAAAACTATTTACAATGTATCAAAAAATGATGAGAAATTATATTAATTATTATATACAAAAATAATGTAAATGAAAATAGTAATAATTTTTTGTTACATAACCCCTTAAAAAGGTCGCATAAGACCTAAGGGTAAGGTGCGTGATGGTGACAAACTCTTGGGGTGGCTCGGATAACATCGCTCGAGTGGTAATTTCTATCAACTTCCACTTCCCCCGTAGATGGTCCCATTCGAGCATGACATGATGAAGATCAACTTTGGATTGGTCATGGGAGAAGCCCAAAGATGCCACCTCTTTTCTGAGCTCTGACAAATGGGCTTCATATTGGGCAATTCTACTGGATGAGGCCATCGCTTCCTTTGTCTGAGTAAATTGCCTTTGTTAAAGTCCAATATTTATACTAATAATGTGATAACTGTTCAACGCCTATATTAGAAACGGTCAAAATTATTAGCATAAAACCAAAGAAGTTGAAATTTTATATAAACATAAAGAGACATTTAATTAGATCACGGGGGATTTCCATTAATAAACCTTTGGTTCATTACAATATTCCCCCCTTAAGAAATTTTGCCCTCGAAATTTTCCTTTTCCCACCCTAAAACAAATGTGGGTAACTCAGCTTCATCATATCCTCCGACACCCAAGTCACTTCTTCAAACTTGTGGTTTCTCCACAACACCTTAACAAGGGGCATTTTATTATTTCGTAGAACTTTTTCTCTATAATCTACGATCTTCACTGGTTGCTCCTCATAAGAAAGATCAGCTTCCAATTGTACCACCTCAGAAGATACTACATGTGAAGGGTCCGGTATATACTTCCTTAAGAGAGATACATGAAATACATCATGTACTTTGGCCATGGAAAGTGGAAGTGCTAGTCGATAGGCCACAACCCCGACATGATCAAGAATCTTGAAGGGGCCGATGTACCTTGGACTTAACGTCCCTTTCCTTCCTAACCTCATGACCTTCTTCCCTGGAGATATGTATCGAAACACAATGTCTCCAACTTTAAACTGAAGGTCTCATCAGTGATTATCTACATAACTCTTCTGTCGACTCTCGGTTCCCTTGATATGCGGCTGAATGGTTTTCACCTTCTCCACCATTTCTTCGAACATTTCTGGTCCTAGCAGCTTACGTTCACTGACCTCATACCAACATGACAGTGTTCTTCACCTTTTCCCATACAGGGCTTCATATGGTGCCATTTGGATGCTCGAGTGGAAACTGTTATTATAAGAGAACTCAACCAGAGGAAGATGTTGATCCCATCCTCCTTTAATGATCATTGAGCATGCTCTCAACATATCCCGAAGTGTTTGGATAGTCTGCTCGAATTGGCCATCAGTTTGAGGATGATAGGCCGTACTGAAGTTCAGTTCAGTATTCAGATCATGTTGAAGACTCTTCCAAAACATATAGGTGAATCATGGATCTCGGTTAGACACAACAGATAGTGGTACTCCATGAAACCTTACCACTTCCCTGATATATATCTGTGCCAGTTGATCCAAAGATAAATCCTCCCGAATAGCAATTAATTGTGTAGTCTTTGTAAGACGATCCACAACAACCCAGATTGCATTGTAGCCTTTGGATGTCCTTGGAAGTCCGGTGACAAAGTCCATGGTGATGTTCTCCCATTTCCATTCTGGTATTGGCAATGGTTGCATCATCCCCTTAGAATTCTGCCTCTCTGCCTTCACTTGGTGACACACCAGGCACTTTGATGTATATTCTGCGATCTCCTTCTTCATATTATCCCACAAAAGGTTTTCTTGAAGATCTCGATATATCTTTGTGCTCCCTGGGTGAATTGAGAAATTTTAACTATGTGCATCATCCAAAAGTTCCTTCTTCAGCTCCAGACTTTATGGAACACATAGTATTTTCCCAAACCACACAATTCCTTCTTCATTAACATTAATCTCTGAGGATTTCCCTTTTTTGATAGCTTCCACATTTTCGTGAATTCCCACATCATCCTTTTGAGCATCCTTTTACCTTTCCAAAAGAGATGGTTGAGCAATCATTTGTGAAAGGATTGATGATGTTCTATTCTTTATGATTCCCACATCCATCTTCATCAACTCTAAGAAGATTGGATCCTTCTGAATTCTCATCATTAATGGAATTGCTGGGTCCTTTCTACTTAGGAAATCTCCCACCTTGTTCGCTTTCCCAGTGTGGTAATGTATTGAGCAGTCATAATCCTTGATGAGATCTATCCATATTCTCTAGCGCATATTAATCTCTTTCTGTGTGAATATATATTTAAGACTCTTGTGGTCAATATATATCTCACATTTCTCTCCATAGAGATAATGCCGCCAGTTTTTCAAAGCAAAGATCACCCCCGCCAACTCCAGATCATGCGTTGGATAGTTTCGCTCATGTATTTTCAACTGCCTTTAGGCATAGGACATAAATTTATCATTCTGCATCAGCACACAGCCTAAGCCCTTCTATGAAGAATCACTGAATACCACAAAAAGTTCCCCACATGTGGGTAAAGTGATCACGGGCGCAGTTATAAGCCTCCTTTTCAACTCCTTGAAGCTTTCTTCGCATTCATCACTCCAAGAAAAATTTACTCCCTTTTGAGTTATCTTGGTAAGAGGGTTGGAAAATCGTGAGAAATTTCTCACAAATCATCGATAATATCCAGCTAACCCCAAGAAGCTACAGATATCCGTTACCGATGTTGGCCTCGGCCATCCCTCAATTACATCTGTTTTGGAGGGGTCCATAGATATCCCATTGCTTGTGATGATATGGCCCAAGAATGAGACCTCCTGCAACCAAAAATCACACTATCTGTACTATGAATTGAGCTTCTCCTTGCGCAATGTCTCTAGTACAGTTTTTAAATACTCCTCATGATGCTCCTTGGTTTTGGAGTATATTAGAATATCATCTATAAAGACTACCACAAATTTGTCAAGGTAATATCTAAAGACTCTATTCATAAAGTACATGAATATTGTTGCAGCATTGGTGAGTCTGAAAGGCATTACAATGAATTCAAAGTGCCTGTATCTTGTACAAAAAGCAGTCTCGGGGACATTGTCCTTCTTCACCCTTACCTGATAATATCCTGACCTCAAATCCTCCTTGGAGAAGTATTGTGCTCCACGCAACTAATAAAACAAGTCAATGATCCTTGGGGGAGGATACTTGTTCTTTATAATGATTTTGTTAAGTTCACGATAATCTATGAAAATCCGCATTGACCCATCCTTCTTGACGAAGAGGACTAGTGCACTCCATGGTGAAGCACTTGGGCGTATAAACCCTTTATCCAGATTCACCTGTAGTTGTTTATTCAGCTCTTCATGCTCAAAAACGGCCATTCTATATGGATTCTTTGATATTGGTAGCACCCCAGTTATATGTTCAATTGAGAAATCAACATCTCTTCTAGGAGGAAGACCACGCAGTTAGTCGGGAAACACTTCAGCGACTTTCCTCACAATAGGCATTTCTTCAAGGATGGTTTCTTCTTTGGACTCAATCATCTGAGCCAGATACACGTGCAAATAAGGCAATAATATCCGTGCGTGAGATGATGGAGCTAAAGGAGATTCATCTTCCTCCTGACACTTGTAAAGAATCGGGGGTCTATTCTTCAAATAGAGTGTGATTTCCCTCTCCTGACAATTTATGTTGGCTCTGTATAAGGAAAGACAATCCATACCAAGAATTTCATCAAATTCCACTAGAAGGAGTATGACGTGGTTATCCGGGAAATTCAATCCTCATATTATAATAGGGGAGGACTTATATTCATGGGATGCAATGATTTCCCCATTTTCCGTATTCACCGACATCTTTACTTCCATGATTTGTGGTGGTGCTGGGATTGTTCTACTAAACTTTCGAGATATAAAAGAATGCGTAGAACCTGAATCAAAAAGTACATTCACTATTATTGAATGAATAACTAGCGTACCTTTCACCACTTCATTGTTGGGGTTCACTTCAGCAGAAGTGATGGAAAAAGCTCTTCCTTGCTGCCTTAGAGGTTGTTGGTTGTCTCCGAAAACCCTTGGATTAGGGCACTGATTTGAAAAATGACCCGGTTCTTTGCATTTGTATAATTGAACAACGTGCTGAGGTTCGAACGGAGCATTCCTCTCCTTTGTCGGACCAGTGGGTCTTTCTTGCTGACAGTTAATAGCTAGGTGCCCTTCTCTTCCACACCTAAAGCATTTTCTCTTCCCCTTAAGGCAATTTTCAGGGTGATTTTTTCTGCACATTAGGAATGTGGGGTACTAGAACTTCTTTGCACCATTGGATTTATCCATCGGACCACTAGCATTGAAGTCCACCTTACGCTTTTTGTCCCCATGATACCCCTGTGATTCCCCAATCTCTATTTCGACCATGAGGGAACATCGAACAATTTCCTCATAACTGTCGAACTCACGGATCGCTAATGCTTTCCACAAGCTAGGCTTAAACACCCCCAAGAAGCGGTCAACCTTGAATTCGGGGGTGACGAAAAAGCCAGAAGCAAATCGTGCAAGCCTCATGAAGTTTTCCTCGTACGTTCCAACAGATTCATCAACTTTTTGCTTGAGGGAAAAGAAGTCCCCTTCCATCTTAAGTCGGAGGGTGCGCAGAAAATATTTATCGAAAAACATCTTCTGAAATGTAACACCCCAAGCTTCTATGGTATGCTTATCTTTGAATAATTCAATAGCATTTGTTGTACGCAACATTGAGTTCTATCACACACCACAACCGATCAAATTAGCCGTTATGAATAGTAATACCTACTTTTTAAAATTTTAGAAATTTTATCTCTCATAATAGACTTCATTTTTGGATTCGGAGTATCGATTTTAGCCTAAGGATAAATTTTGGTACTTTTCGGATAACTTTAATATTTTGATGAACAGTGAAAAGTACTAAATTTTAATTAAAAACAACTTTTAATCAAAACAATTAATAGTGATAAATTATGAATTTGAGTGGTTTTAATGTATATTTAGAATATATTTTTACCATTTAATACAATTTTGGTCATTGGACATAATTTCACAATTAAACCAAACATAAAAAATTATCAATCTTTTGATAGTTATTATATCTTAAAAACACGCTTTTTGTTTTGATAAGCGGGAATTAATTTTAAATTAATTTCTGCCACTTCTGTGTTTTGAATTTGGAAAAATGGATTCCATACATGGAATCATTATGTTCAAATTTTTTAAATAGGTAAATTTTATATTTAGGCATTTTGAATAATTACTTCGGTAAATATTTTATTTACCATGGTTAAAGGGTAAATCCGGTAAATAAGGGTTAAAAAATAATATTATAATAATAAAATATTACCTTAAAAAGTGTCCTAGCCTTATTGGTTGATACATGTTAGACCATGGGAATCTTTGGGTCGATTTTGGGACCCCATGGTGCCACTTGTAAGTGATAGGGACACTTTATTTTAATTAAGTTAAAATGAATACAAAAATGACACAAGCATATATTTTTTAGAAAAACAATATTTACATAGGGTTATATATGTTTGATTTTTGACTATAAATATTAATTATAAATATAAAAAGATTTCCTACATAATGGTATTTTATTTATAATTTTTAGACATTAAATAATTTAATTTATTTAGGACATAATGGTGATGCAGTAATTACCATGAGAGTGAAAAATTAAAATGATTGATATTGTAGATACACAAATAAATATAATTTGAGACTTTTTATGAATTACACTAATTTTATTGGTTAATATGACATGTTAGGAATTATTTAATTAACTTTTTTAGAAGTAATCATTCTGTTATGATTTAAAAATAAATAAATTTTTGAATAGTGTCAAAATTGATATAAAAGAGTTTTTAAAACAAATAGTATATTATTAATTGATATTAAATTCCAGAAAACCTAATGATCGTCCAAGAGACTTATATCATGATATTTTTATCATTAATGGACCACTTGGGGGTCTCTTGGATGTATATAGTAAGTTTATTAACTATATAATATAAAAATACAAAGTGACATGGTAAATGTTAAACTAATTACCTAATAGTTAAAACTAAAAGATAAGGTTAATTTAATGACCCAAAACTATCTAAATTCTATTGGTTGAGTGGTTTTAGACCCTTTAACACCTTAACATATATATAATACACTTTGGAGCCATTATAAACCGAATATGAATTTATAATAAAATAATATTTCTAGCTTTTCAAAAGGTTCCCCTCACCCCTCATATAAAAGGCTACTCCCCCTTCTCACTAATTAAAACATTAAAAGCCTTTTGGTTCGGCCAACCCCTGCCCAAATACTCTCTAAACTTACCTTAATTCATCCTAGAGTCCTTCCTTTAGTCAGATAGCCATCCTAAGATCCCTTTTGATCAAATCAAAAAGAAGAACCCGAAGAAGTGGTAATGATTTCACCACCCTTTTCCAAGTTCCTTTCTTCTTCCACTTATTCATTCTTTGTTATTACCATTATAAAATAATAAATACAGTATATTATATATACTGTGATGTTATTATAAATATGGTACAACCATATTCAGTATTCTATCCATCCTTTGAATAACATGTCACCATACGTGCGTACGTACGGCTTACCGTCTCCACGTCGTGGTGTAATTGTTATTCAATAAATTTTTATTTAGATGGGTATAATAATGATGTGTAACTCATGTAAATAATCAATATAACATGATAGTGATTCTGTATATATGATATACCATACAATTATATATTATTTTAATATCAAAAGAATGATATTGTCACTCGTGCATACATACGGACTACCGTATCCACGAACGCGATTAGATTCATTCTCCATTGTATCCATTCAAGTATAATTATCATTTGATGATTTAAAAATAATGTTTAAGGACATGATATAATTCTTTATATGAATAATATACAACCTATCCCTGAAAAACAAGTCTTACATAACAAAACATATAAAATAAAATGAGGAAGTTAACACCCGAAACAACGATAATACTAAGATATTATAAAAAAATCAATGATAAAAGATTATATATGATATCATATTAATTTATTGATTCCTGTATAATTTAATAAAAATTATTTCACCATTATACAGGAGTTCAACCTACCCCCAACCAAAGAAAAGTACAAGGTAAGGGTTATTTCACAATCTCTTCATTATTCAAGGTTGTTTATACGTAATAATCTACTCGGATCTCTTTATCATCCACATACATGTTTCATAAATATGTATTTAAAAACATTTTTACTATTTAAAATAATATGTTTTAAAGTCATTAATACCCTTGTTTGACTTTTTAAAAGAGTTTTATAAAGGAATCTTTCCATCGTTTTCCAAACAAGGTGAATTTTAACCTTTTCGACAGAATTAAGGTAAGAATGTTTTTTTATCATATACGGCGAGTGAGGCTATTTTACGCCATTATAAAATCATCGAAGCTTACCTTACAACCTTATAAAAATATTTTCAAGGAAAATGTTTTATTTTATAAATATATGACTCTTAAATGATTTCAAAATAGAAAGAGATATTTCTCTAAAAAGAGTTTTGATTTCATCTATGTCAACATCCTTTGATGGATTTTACGCTTATTTGAAGTTGATTTTTTATGATACAAATCTTCTATATTGTATTGAAGGTTTTGTGATATGTTTGACTGTGGATGTGCTATTTTTATACCATTCATTGTTTATGGTGAAATTATTGACATTTCGTATGCTAGTTTTAATACGAATATTTATGTTATGTTTAAACCTTTTCATATGGGAATGCATTGGACATAATATGTGATGGGTGGAGCCCACTATAGCTTCTCGATGCATCGGTAGGTCTCATGAGACAAACTAGTGTCTTGGCACAAGGTCTTGGCAAAATATTATTTGTAGTCTTGGCACGAGGCCTTGGTTATGTGGTTATGATAGTCTGGCATTATGCATTCCATCTTTATAAAAGTGGTTATTGATATTGCATGTGATTATTCGATTTGTAGAATGTCCATGTGAATAAGTAAATGGCATTATTTCATTTTATTTTTTCCATACTATGTTTATGTTCATGTTTAAAAGGATTTTGTTTTAGTTATACACTGCCTTAAATGTTTATTCTTATTTATGAAAGTTTCCTCTATATTGTTATCCCTACTGGGAATTTGAGCTCACCCCTTTTCTATGTATTATTTTTCCCAGGATGTGAAGAAGTAAATTATAAATGACCTACAGGAATATTATGAGGGGATAATAGTGTAGACTATAGAGACAATATGTTGTTGAAGTAGTTTTTCACTTTATGATGTAATATAAAACTTTATGAATATATCTAGTGTTTCCAAGGCTACTAAACTAATCGGTCTTTTGAGATTTGACCTTTCTTGTGATCATGCCAATGTTATGTAATAATGTACTGACTCTAGGTAACTGGGGTCGGGGCGTTACAGTTGGTATCAGAGAAAGTTTAGTACAAACCTGGGATCCTAGATTTGGATAAACTCTGATTATTGCACATAGATTTAAGATGGGCTTTGAAGTTTAGTATAGAAGAACTTCCTAGAATATTGGTATTGTAGAGATTTTGTGAGTTTTCCAAGAAATACATCCCTATCAGGATACGAGCACGTAGAGGCAGCTCTGGAACAAATGTACCTAGGGGTAAAACCCGAAAACACCGCTTTGAGCTAGACTTGAATGGGAACTGGTGCATGACAACGGGCCTTGCTGCACTCTTGGTTACAACACTCCCGGGGGATATGCTTAGGATAACTCCTATTTTCTTTAAAAATCATTATAAAGGGTTTATTACTATATACATCCTCAAAGAAACCATTTTTATGATTGTGGATTATATCCGTAAATAGTTCAATTTATGTTATGTGTTTTATAAGTATGGAATTATGTATTTTGATTCATAAACTGATCTAGTTTATACCATTGTTTAGAAATGGCGTCTAGTGGAAGAAATGGAAACAGTATCATTGCACGCACTCCGTATAGGGATTTCGCTCCTGCTCAAGATAATTATAGTGGAGCTAGTGATGCAACTGGTGTCGATCATCTAATCACCATACTGGGACAACTCACTCAGGTTATGAATAATAACCTTACCCGTATGAAGCACCCTGATCTGCAGCGTGGAGGATCAATGTTAGATCGATTCATGAGGAAACAACCACCAACGTTCAAAGGGAGTACAAATCCCTTAGTAGCTGTGCAATGGATATATTCCCTAGAGAAAATATTTCAGGCTTTGGGGAGTAGTGAAAGGGAAAAAGTTATCATGGCAGTTTACCGCCTCACTAGAGATGCTGATCAATGGTGGTCAATGATTCAAAACACGAAGTAAGATGATAAAGTATCAAATATGTAATGGAGGGAGTTCAAAGATATATTTTTAGAAAAAATACTTTCCCCATGACCATCGAGCAGATATGGAAAGGCAATTTTTGAGTCTGAGACAAAAGGAGGATGAGAATGTCACAAAGTATTAGGCTAACTTTACAAGGTTAGCAAGGTATGCTGGAGATTATATACATAACCCAAGAAGTAAGATTTAGCGTTTCTCTGATGGGTTAAAACCATTTCTCCGTCAAGAATTAGTCTCACAATCCTTTTCATCGTACGAAGACATTTTCTCGTGTGCTATCAACACAGAAATGGAATTCTCCGAGTCTTATGACTTTAAAGAAAAGCAAGAGAAGAAGAGATCTGCTGATCAATCTGGGAATGGAAATAAGGGGAAGAAGGGAAAGGTTGAATATCCATCCTATGGTAAATGTGGGAAGAAAAACCACGGTACTTGCTTGAAGGGAATGGGCGTCTGTTACAAATGTGGTGAAAAGGCCACCAAGCTCGTGATTCCAAAGGGAAGAAGGAAGCTACCATTGTTCAGTGCTACAATTGTAGGGAGATGGGACATTATGCAAATGAATGTCCTAATCGTCAGGGGAACTTACCTCAGAAAAGGCCAAGGGATCAAGGCCAAGCTTTTGCTATCACTACTGCTGAGGTAGAAGCTCCAAAAGATGTGGTGGCATGTAATTTAATGGTTTCCTCAAGTTTAGAAAATTCATTATTTGATTCTGTATCATCGCATTGTTTCATATCCTCCCAGTTTGCTATGAAAATTAAATATTTCCAATTTTATTTAACAAGGGATTTGTCAGTTAAAACTCCTAAGGGATGTATCATTGTAACAATTTTTTGTGAATTAGTCCCCATTAGAGCACATAAATGTTCTTTATCTGCTGATCTCATTGTCATACCTATGATTGAGTTTGATATAATCCTCGGTATGGATTGGCTTTTGGATTATGATGTGTTGATTTATTGTAAGAGGAAGCAGGTTACAATTTTTGATGATGATGATAAAGAACACCTTATCTTTAGAGAAGAATCGTCACCACCTAATTCTTATCTAGATCCACCCCCACTAGCTCAACTAAATTAAATTATTGGGGAGGAAAAGAATGAAATGAATGTGGGTGAGGAAAGGAATGTTCAAATAGAGGACATACCTATTGTGAAAGAATATGTAGATGTATTTCCGGATGATTTACCTGGACATCCTCCAGAACGAGAAGTTGAGTTTTCCATTGATTTAATTCGTGGATCAAGGCCTATTTCGAAGACCCCTTATAGAATGGCCACTGTGGAATTATTCGAACTAAAGAAACAACTAGAGGAATTGAGTAATAAGGGATTTATTCTCCATAATGTTTCTCCATAGGGATCCCCTATTCTTTTTGTTAAAAATAAATATGGATCTATGAGGTTATGTATCGACTATAGGGAGATCAATGCTATAAAAATAAAGAACAAGTATCCCCTACCTCTCATTGATGATTTATTTGACCAACTGCATGGAGCTCAACACTCTTCAAGGATTATACTTCGATCTGGTTTCCATCAGTTGTGTGTAAAGGAGGAAGACATTCCGAAGACAGCATTTCAAACCAGGTACGGGCATTACGAGTTTATTGTAATGCCTTTTGAATTGACTAACGCACCCTCTGTATTCATGGATCTGATGAATAGAGATTTCAAGGAATATCTCGATGAATTTGTGGTGGTATTTATTGATGATATCTTGGTATAATCCAAATTCTACGAAGATCATGAAAATCACTTGTGCATTATCCTGAAGACTCTAAGAAGACATGAATTATATGGGAAGTTTAGCAAGTGTGAATTCTGGCTTCAGGAGATTTCTTTTCTTGTCCATATTGTCTCTATATATGGAATCTATGTTGATCCTTCTAAGACCAAGGCAATTCAAGAATTTCCAGCACCTACGAGTATAACTAAGGTATGTAGTTTTATTGGTTTAGCGGGTTCTTATCGACCTTTCGTCCAGAATTTTGCCCGATTGGCTAACCCATTAATGAAGGTCACACGTAAAGGGGTGAAATTTGTTTGGAAAAAAGAGTGTGAAGAATGTTTCGAAGAACTAAAGATAAGATTAGTCAATTATCCTATATTGACTCTACCATTGGGGAATGATGGGTTCGTTATTTATAGTGATGCATCGAAGAAAGGACTTGGTTGCGTCCTTATGCAGAATGATAGGGTTATTGCCAATGCATCACGACAGTTGAAAATTAATGAACAAAACTATCCTACTCATGATCTCGAGTAAGTAGCTGTGATCTTTGCTTTGAAGATATATAGGCACTACCTATATGGTGAAAAATGTGAGATTTATATAGATCACAAGAGTTTGAAGTATCTTTTCTCACAAAAAGAACTCAACATGAGGCAAAGGGGATGGCTTGAATTACTCAAGGATTATGATTGTACAATACACTACCACCCAGGAAAAACAAACAAGGTGGAAGATGCTTTGAGCAGAAAAGATCATGGAGTTTTGAACAATATGAGAATTGAAAGGGATCTAATTTTCATTGATTTAGTGAAGATGGACATGGGAATAACCAGGGAAGGTGAAACATCAATGATTTTTCAAATGGTTGCCAAACCATATTTACTAGAAAGGACTAAGAGTTCTCATACTGATGATGAAGAATTTCAAAAGAATATTAAAGCTGTGAATGATGGGAGATTCAGAGACTTTGTGTATGAAGAAGGAATTTTGAAATTCAGGAAGACTTTGTGTTCCCGATATACCTGATCTAAAAAGGGAATTACTAGATGATTCTCATAGTTCCTATTTCTCTATACACCCTAGGAGAACCAAAATGTATAGAGATTTGAAGGAACATTTTTGGTGGGACAACATGAATAGGGAGATTGCCGATTTTGTGTCAAGATGTATGGTTTTTCAACAAGTGAAATCTGGAAGGCAACAACCTGGAGGAGTCATGCAACCTCTTCCCATACCAGAGTGAAAATGGGACAATATTACGATGGACTTTGTCATGGGGCTACCAAAGACTCCTAGAAGAAAAGATGCAATATGGGTTATTATTGATCATCTTACCATGTCAGCACATTTTCTTGCTATAAGAGAATATCTACCACTGGAATGTCTAGCAAGACTATATATTAATGAAGTTTTGAGACTTCATGGAGTACCCCTATCGATTGTTTCAGATTGTGATCCTTGTTTTACTTCAAGATTCTGGAAGAGTCTTTAGAAATCCCTGGATTCTGAACTTCATTTGAGCACTGCCTACCACCCTCAGACAGACGGAAAATCAGAACGGACTATTCAAACCTTATAAGACATGTTGAGATCTTACTCACTTGACATTCAGGGTATGCGGGATCAATATTTACCTTTGGTAGAATATTCCTATAACAATAGCTTCCATTCGAGTATTCAGATGGAACCATATGAAGCGTTATACGGAAAGAGATGTCGCACACCAACCTGTTGGGATGATGTTGGTGAAAGAAAACTTGTAGATCCAGAACTGGTAGAGGAAACAATGGAAAAGGTGAAGGTAATCCAAAATCACATCAAAGCAGCTCAAAGTAGGCAGAAGAGTTATGCTGATAATCGAAGGAAGGATTTGGAATTTCAAGTCGGTGATCATGTTTTCCTGAAGGTATCTCCATGGAAGGGAGTCATACATTTTGGTAAGAAAGGTATATTGAGTCCCAGGTACATCGGACCCTTCAAAATTCTAGAACGAATTGGGTCTATAGCTTACCGATTGGCAATGCCGCCAAGTTCTCCAAAGTTCACGATGTGTTCCACGTATCTCTGTTGAGGAAATACATGTATGACCCAATGCATGTACTAACCTATGAGGAATTAGAACTGGAACCCAATCTGTCTTATTGCGAAGAACCTGTCAGGATTCTGTATATGAGAGAAGAAGTGCTGAGAAACCAGACGACGCGTCTGGTAAAAGTTTTGTGGAGAAACCATAAGATGGAAGAGGCAATGTGGGAACCCGAGGAACTTATGATGAAGAACAACCTGAGTGTTTTCATGCTATAATATTCTAGAAATTTTGAGGCCGAAATTATTTGAAATATGGGAGAATTTAACACCCCAATCTTCTATGGTACGTTTCTCTTTGAATAATTCAATAGCGTGTGTTGTACGCAACATCGAGTTCTAACACACACCACAACCTATCAAATTAGCAGTTATGAATAGTAATACCTACTTTTTAAAAGTTTAGAAATTTTAACTCTCAAAATGGACTTCATTTTTGGATTCGGAGTATCTAATTTAGCCTAAGGTGAAATTTTGGCATTTTTTGGATAACTTTAATTATTTAATGAATAGTGAAAATTACTAAATTTTATTTAAAAAAAGTTTTTTAATCCAAATAATTAATATTGATAAATTATGAATTTGACTGGTTTTAAAGTATATTTGGAATATATTTTTATCATTTAATACAATTTTGGTCATTGGACATAATTTCACAATTAAACCAAACATAAACAAGTATCAATCTTTTGATAGTTATTATATCTTAAAAACATGCTTTTTGTTTTGACAAGCGGGAATTAATTTTAAATTACTTTCTGCCACTTCTGTGTTTTGAATTTGGAAAATGGATTCCATATTTGGAATCAGGATGTTCAAATTTTGTAAATAGGTAACTTTTATTTTTAGACATTTTGAATAATTACTTCGGTAACTATTTTATTTATCGTGGTTCAAGGGTAAATCCGGTAAATAATGGTTAAAAAATAATATTATAATAATAAAAAATTATCTTAAAACGTTTCCTAACCTTATTGGTTAATACATGTTCGACCATGGGAATATTTTGGTCGATTTTGGGACCCCATGGTGCCACTTGTAAGTGATAGGGACACTTTATTTTAATTAAGTTAAAATGAATACAAAAATGACACAAGCATATATCTTTTAGAAAAACAATTTTTACATAGGGTTATGTATGTTTTATTTTCGACTATAAATATTCATTAGAAAGATAAAACGATTTCCTACATAAATTTATTTTATTAATAATTTTTAGACATTAAATAATTAAATTTATTTATGACACAATTGTGATGCAGTAATTACCATAATAGTGAAAAATTAAAATGATTGATATTGTAGATACCCAAATAATTATAATTTGAGACTTTTTATGAATTAAACTAATTTTATATGTTAATATGACATGTTAGGAATGATTTAATTAACTTTGTTCGAAGTAATCATTCTGTTATAATTTTTTTAAAAATCAATTATTGAATAGTTTCAAAATTGACATAAAAGAGTTTTTAAAACACATGGTATATTATTAATTGATATTAAATTCATAAAAATATAAAGTTCGGCCAAGAGACTTATATAATGATATTTTTATCATTAATGGACCACTTGGGGGTCGATTGGATGTATATAGTATGTTTATTAACTATATAATATAAAAATACAAAGTGACTTGGTAAATTTCAAACTAATTAACTAAGAGTTAAAACTAAAAGATAAGGTTAATATAATGACCAAAACCTGTATAAATTATATTGGTTGAGTGGTTTCCGACCCATTCCCACCTTAACCGTTAAATAATACACTTTAAAGCCATTAGAAACCGAATATGAATTTATTATAAAATAATATTTCTAGCTTTTCCAAAGGTGCCCCTCGCCCATCTTATAAAAGGGAACTCCCCCTTCTCACTAATTCACACATTCAAAGCCTTTTGGTTTGGACACTATAACGACCCATACTATACATAATTTGTTAATACTTCAAAATTGAAGCATAATTATTAAAACATATAACAAAACCACGAAGGACCGTATAGGTATAGTGTCTTTAGAAACTGGGAAACATAAACAACTGGTTCATAAAGCATCAACTTTGCCTCCCACTTATTTCATCATATCTGGAGTCCCTTTTTGGAATATCCTACTTAATAACCTTCTTCCTGACCTGGGGAAGGAAAACATACAAAAGGGTGAGCTCAAATGCTCAGTAAGGGTAAAAAAAATAAATATCAATCACATCGTATACACAAGCACATAACTTTTGGAAATCTTAACCTGCAAAAGAGATCATAATTTCATAACATGGGATAAATCATGGCAGTGAAATGTAATCACAATAATCATAACTAAAAACATGAAACTTTGTGGCATAAACACATAATCATAGAGAATCATTTCTTGTTAGTCAAGGCTCATTGCCAAGACTATCTTAGTGGACAAAGTCCCTTTCTGAACCGAGTCACCCTCGTTCCAGTCCTGTTTCACTGAACCGGTATAACCTACCGTTCCAGCCATGTCTATCTCATGAGATATAAAATCTTTAACCAATGTATTGGAGGGAGATATAGGTCAAAACCATCTTATAATGAATCCTTTCTTATGTGTGCCACATAATCATAAATCATACATCATCGCATAACACATGTAACAAAAATGGGATTCTTGAAACATCATGACATCATAAAACAAATCATATAAGGTAAATTAAATCATAAAAATAATTCCCTCAAAACATAATCAAATCAATGTAATAATAGGGATAAAAACAGAACCCTTTATTATCTTATATGGATAATAATTTTGATAAAACACTTGAACTCCATTCTTGAGGAAAATATCATTTCTTCTTCAAAAACACTTTTCTTTTCTTAACATGTCATAAAATTATAAAATAAAAGAAGTTGATTAAAAATAAACTTGAAAACTTGTAAAGGAAGATTCTTGGAATTAATGTTTTAAAAATCCATTCTTGCCGTATAAGTTAAAGAAACATTCTTCGTACTTTTCTCGGAAAAGTCAAAAAGTATCTCGTATGAAAAACGACCAAAAGATTACATTCATATCCTTTACTAAAAACTCACCGAAGGGTAAAATTGGATTTAAACATTTGTACGTGGATGGAAATAATATTACATATTGAGGAAACATGGATGTGGATGATAAAATACACCCCAGTAAATACCAAAGTATAAACAATCTCGGATAAAATGAGATTGTGATATATTCCCTTACCTTAGGTCCGATTTGCATTGTACGTGTCCGAAGCTCTTGTATAATGGTTTAAATAATGTTATTGACTTATTCCAGAATCATAAATATTGATATGATATCATACATGGTCATATTCTTAGCTTCTTATTAGTAATATTTCATTGTTACTTGTTACTCGGGTCTTTATTGCATTTTGTTCTTATGCGTGTTTTGCCGAATAAAATCTTATTCTTCTTTTAAGGTTATAGATAACTTATATCCAGAATGGTATTAGTGTAACATATATCATATTTATTCATTCAATTCATTTATATAATTACTATGTAATGATGATCATGTAGAACGAGTCGCATCACATCGTGGAAACGTTATTCCGTACGTACGCACGAGCGATGATATTGTTCCCATGATCGTGGAATTGTATTGGAGTGTATGTATACTATTTCATAATCAATATCACTTTTTAATAGTCATATATAGTCATTATTTACACCATTATACCCATCCAATTAAGGTGGTGGTGGAAAATATATTACACCACGGCATGGGGACGATATTCCGTACGTACGCACGCGCGGTGATTTCATTTTTCCGTAGGATGGATAGAAGGTGAATTAGGGTTGTTTCATATTTATAATAACATATCAGTATGTAAGTAATACTGATTTTATTACTTTATCATGAAACAACTAAAGAAGAATAAGTTGAAGAAGAATGAAATTGAAAAGATCGGTAATGGATATTACCTCTTCTTTTAAACGCCTCTTAGAATCCTCCACTTAGGGAACTAATATTGGTCTTTGAAGAAGACCAGGACCTCTAGGATTATTCTAGGGAAGTGGAGAAGAGATTTTGGCAGTGTTTTTTCAAGATTGAGCGCTCAAATTGGTGTGAGGAGGAGGGGGATGAGGTGCTCTTTTATAAGGGAGGAGAGGGGCACCTTAGGAATATCTCAAAATATTATTTTATATTAAAGTCAAAATCGGTTTATAATGGTTCCAAAGGGTCTTATTTCGAAGCTAAAGTGGGGATGGGTCAAAATCATATCAACCAATAGTATTTAGACAAGTTTAGGTTATTATTTTAACCTTATCAATTAGATTTAACTCTAAGTTAAATAATTTAACTTTTACCGTGTCTTTTTGTTTTCTTACACTATATGGTTAATACATTTACTATAACATGCCAAATGAACCCCAAATTGTTTATTATTAATATATATATATATCCTTATATAAGTCATTTGGCCGAACCTTAGATTTTTAGGAATAAAATAACAATTAATAATATAATATTTTATTTAAAAACTATTTCGTGTCAATTTTGATATTATTTGATATATGATTTTTGTGAAAGTCATAACAGAATTATATGTTCGAACCAAGTTGATTAGATCAACACTAATATATCATAGTAACCTATAAAATGAGCGGGATTCATAAAAAATCTCAAATTACATTTATTTTGGTGTTTATAACATCAATTATGTCAACATTTCATTAATAAGATAATTACTGCATCATCATTGTGTCATAAATAAATTAAATTATTTAATCTCTAAAAATTATAAATAAAATACCATTATGTAGGAAATATTTTTAGCTTTCTACTGAATATTTATAGACGAATTTATCATATGTATAACCCCATATTAAAAATGATTTACTTATTAAACTTTGATTTTAACTATTTTAACTATTCATTAAATAAAATAATATTAAATGTCATAATCTAATACAAGTGGACCTAAATGGTCATATTATATTCATAAGGTTGTTTTTGGTCGAATTACACTTATCCAATAGAATTAGGACATGTGTTAGGGTAATATTAATATCATATTTACCCTTAGTTACCCTATTTACTATTAACCGCGGTAAAAAAAAGTAAAAAGTTACTATTCACCAAAAAATTATTTTTATCTCATTGAACCACATTTTACTTACTGATATCAATCGTGTCTGTCGGATTTTCGAAATTTCATTCACAGAAGCGGTAAAATTATGTTTTATGCAAAATTCAGTTTTTAACCTACCACTTAGTGGTTTCACTATTCATCAAAAATAGAAAGTTTTCAGAAAAATACCAAAATTTCACCCTATGCTAATTTTGATATTCCGAATCCAAAAATGAAGTCCATTTTGAAAAATAAAATTTATAAAATTTCAAAGAGTGGTTATTACTATTCATAACGGATAGTTTTAATAATATTCTAATAGCATATCGTCGTTTAGTGAAACTCGGTATTCCGTACAACGCAAGCTATCGAGGAAGGTCGCGATTGCGTGTAAAGTAATTCAAACTAGTGTGTAGTGAATGATTCCTTTGATATAACATAAAAACAAAATATTACTCATAAAAATCTCAGGTGCTACAGCCACCCCCTTCCCAAATACTCTCTCAACTTCTCTCACTTCATCCTAGAGGCCTTCCTTTAGTCAGAAAGCCATCCTAAGAGCCCTTTTGATCTAATCAAAATGAAGAACCCGAAGAAGAGGTAATGATTTCACCACCCTTTTCCAAGTTCCTTTCTTCTTCCACTTCTTATTCCTTTGTTATTACCATTCTAAAATAATAACTCCAGTAACTTATATATAATGTGATGTTATTATAAATATGGTACAACCATATTCAGTATTCTATCTATCCTTTGAATAACATGTCACCATACGTGCGTACGTACGGCTTACCGTCTCCACGTCGTGGTGTAATTGTTATTCAATAAATTATTATTTAGATGGGTATAATAATGATGTGTAACTCATGTAAATAATAAATATAACATGATAATGATTCTTTATATTTGATATACCATCCAATTATATATTATTTTAATATCAAAATAATGATATTGTCACTCGTGCATACGTACGGACTACCGTCTCCACGAACTTGATGTGATTCATTCTCCATCGTATCCATTCAATTATAATTATCATTTGATGATTTAAAAATAATGTTTAAGGACTTGATATCATTCTTTATATAAATAAGATACAACCTATCCATGACAAACATGTCTTATGTAACAAAACATATAAACGAAAATGAGTAAGTTAATACCCGAAACAACGATAATACTAAGATATTATTAACAAATCAATGTTAAAAGATCATATTTGATATCATATTAATTTATATGATTCTTTTATAATTTAATAACAATTATTTCACAATTATACAGGAGTCTAACCTACCCCCAACCAAGGAAAAGTACAAGGTAAGGGTTCTTTCACAATCTCTTCATTATCCGAGGTTGTTTATACGTAATAAACTTCTGGGATCTCTTTATCATCCACATCCATGTTTCTTAAAAATGTATTTAAAAACATTTTTAATATTTAAAAGAATATGGGTTAAAGTCATTTATAGACTTTTTTGACTTTTTATAAGAGTTTTATAAAGGAATCTTTCCGTCATTTTCCAAACAAGGTTCTTTTTAACCTTTTCGACAGAATTAAGGTAAGAATGTTTTTTAACTTATAAGGCAAGTGCGGCTATTTTCTGCTGTTATAAAATCGTCAAAGATTCCCTTAAAAGCTTATAATAATAATTTCAAAGAAAATGTTTTATTTTATAAATATATGTCTCTTGAATTATTTCAAAATAGAAAGAGATATTTCTCTAAAAAGAGTTTTTATTTCGTCTATGTCAACATCCTTTGTTGGATTTTATGCTTATTTGAAGTTGATTTATTATGATACAAAACTTCTATATTGTATTGAAGGTTTTGTGATACGTTTGACTGTGGATGTTCTATTTTTATACCATTCATGGTTTATGGTGAAAGTATTGATATTTCATATGATATTTTTAATACGAATGTTTATGTTATGTTTAAACCTTTTCATATGGGAATGCATTGGAATTAATATGTGATGGGTGGAGCCCGCTATAGCTCCTCGATGCATCGGTAGGTCTCATGAGACGAACTACTGTCTTGGCACATGGCCTTGGAAAAATATTATTTGTAGTCATGGCACGAGGCCTTGGCTATGTGGTTATGATAGTCTGGAATTATGCATTCCATCATTATGAAAGTGGTTATTGATATTGCATGTGATTATTCGATTAGTAGAATATCCATGTGAATAAGTAAATGGAATTATTTCATTTTATTTTTCCCATACTATGTTGAAGATCGAGTTTAAAAGGCTTTTTTTAGTTATATACTGCCTTAAATGTTTATTCTTATTTATGAAAGTTTCCGCTATATTTTTATCCTTACTGGTCATTTGAGATCACCCCTTTCCTATGTTTTATTTTTTCCAGGATGTAAAGAAGTAAAAATTATGAATGACCTGTGGGGATATTATGATGGGGTAATAGTGTGGACTATGGAGACAATATGTCGATGTAGTAGTTTTTCACTTTCTGATGTAATGTAAGACTTCAAGAATATATCTAGTGTTTCCAATGCTACTAAACCAATCAGTCTTTCGATATTTGATCTTTCTTGTGATCATGCCAATATTATGTAGTAATGCACCGACTCTAGGTAACTGGGATCCGGGCGTTACAGGAAATCCTTCCATTCCAATGCCTCGATCTCCTCCTCAGGCTTCGTATTTTTGATTAACATCCACCATTGATCAGCAACACCCTCCATACAATAAGCTTCCAGGAGAACCTTCTCTTGTTCAGAACTTTGAAGGATGAAGAAGATCTTTTCAATGGAGTTGATCCATTGCTCAGCGATCGTGGGATCAGATGATCCACTAAAAGTAGGGGGCCTTGGTCTCATGAAGCTCTCGATATCAACTTGTTCTTTAATGGGGGGGTTGAACGTTCCTCTTGACCCATTTTTTCTATTCAAAACACGAGTTAGCTGAGAGAGAAGCATGACAAAGTTTGCGATCCCCGCTCCCATTGGATTGGGCATCTCATCAGTACAGTCATCACACTGATCTTCACATCGGTTGTTAGCCCGAGTCCTCCTATTACCGGCCATTGGCTGTAATAAAAGGAATGTTAGGGGTAACAAATAAAGGGTAATACAAAGACAAAAGTTGATGACTTATAAATAAACTTTCATTTCCTTAAGTCATGAGTCAATAGGCTTCAATATAGGCTTTTCATGATCTACTTTCTAACATATATTCATAGGGGCATTTTTTTAATTCCATTAATAAGGGTTCATACTAAGCTTGTGAATTTACCAAATCATATCCCCCGGGAATGTCGTAACCAAGAGTGCATCAAGGCCCGTTGTCATGAACCAGTTCCCGTTCGAGTCTAGCTCAAAGCGGTGTTTTCGGGTTTTACCCCTAGGATACATCTGTGCCAGAGCCGCCTCTACCTGCTCGTATAAAAACAGGGATGTATTTTTTCTTGATAACCCACTTCTTCAATACTCACCAAAACTTAGGGATGTTTTGACTGTACTTAGTCTTGTATCTAAGGCTTTACTATGGTTTTCTAATCCTAATCCCAAAAATAACCAAACCTATCCTCTGATACCAACTATGACAACCCGGCTTTTATTACAAACTTAAACATGATTTATTAAATAAAACTTAACTTGATACAACAAAAAAGATCGAGAGGTTTACTATCTTTGGGGCTTAGGATCCTTATATAAAATCTTAAAACATTAACTACAACATCTTTATGGAAAACATCATTTACAAGACCACTACATTGCCTCGTACTTAGCATTGCATGGGATAACCTGAGGACATGCATAAGAAAAGGGTGAGCAATAAATCCCAGTAAGGGAGTACACATGGAATAACATGAGGAGTACAACACATGTTAGAAAATAGGCATATAAATAGAACATAAAAGAAACATGAGCATAAAGGCATGACAAAGCATGATAATCATAACATGGAAATGTGGCAACAACACTTAACATGGAATTAGAATGAGCCAAGGCTCATTTCACATAGAGCATGAGTAAAACCTCATTGCACATATAGCATGAGTAATCCCACATTTCACTGGAATTAGCATGATTCAACACTCATTGCACATGACGTATCAGGATACTATACTTTACCCAATGCATTGGAGTGCTATAAGGGCACACCCTTCTTAAACATTTCATTTCACGCATAAGTGTTCCACATGGATCATAAAACATGGATTCATAAAACATAATAATTTATTCCACAATAAAGTAATGTGGAATTCATACATGAAACTTTAAAATAAATAAGTAAATGTGCATAAAGGTGAATAACCTTAATGGAGAAATGGGCATGGTATTTACTACACAATGACATTGGCTAAGAAAATCGATGCGATTTTGGCAGCGTAACGACGTGACATAAGAATTCATAAAAATGGTTGATGAGAGAGAAAGGGGTTCCTCATCATATTAACATGTAATGGAAATTAATTAGGTTATATAGGTACATGTTCCAACAATTTTAATGGAATTTAGATTCATGATACAAAAGTATTTCTTGAATGTAAAAGTGTAGAGAGAAGTTCCTTTCGGAATTTCGGCATAGTAACGGGTGTACATGGGAGGCATTTAATGAGAGAGAAATGGTCTCCCATTAATTCAAACATAAATAGGGCGGTATTAGGGAGGTGAAAAACCATACCCCAACATTCATAATTGAAATTAAAATGGCAAAACAACTTAATGAAAATTGGACAAAAATGAGAAAGGAAGAAAAAACCCTTACTTGGAAGTGTGATTCCAAAGGCTAGAGGGAGGCTTCTGAGAGGATTCTTGTGAGCTTGGGGCACCTTGGGAGGATTATAGAGAGAGTAGGTCAGAGGTTGGACGAACGTAAAAGGATTTGGGTGAGGAGGAAGTGAGATCTTGGGTGGGTTTATATAGGAAAGGTGAGGGAATTCTTCCTTATTTTGGTTTGGGACCCCTTATATTAAATTAATCCAAACCACAAACCATCACATGGTTTTTGCCCATATTTTTGGGAAAAGGGAAGAGTAAAATAATATTTTATAAGGACAAATTCCGAAATTCCTAAAATACTAGGGTTGCTTAGGTGGAGGTGAGTCACACTCCCATGGAAATTAATTTAAAAAGACAGGGTCTTTAATAAGTCTTGAGGGGTCCATTAATGCTTTTAAAAGTAAGTAAAACAAATACAAAATCATAGTATTTTAATGGTAAAAAATATATTGGCCTAAAATAAATATTATTTTATTTTATTACATCACTATTGGGTTATTATGATGTCATAAAACACATTATATATTTAAATAGTATTTAATTTTTACCCAAAAATTTGACTATCTCAGAAAATTATGAAAAATTCACCGTTGTATAATTTCAACGTCATGATTCCATAAATAACATTTATTTTCTATAAATAATTTTCTAAATATGTTAAATTTCAGTTTTAAAATAAAAACTGACATTTATCGAAAATTCACGGGTTTTGACAGAAATGGCTTTCAAACAATAATAAAAATTATAATTGCATTCATAAAATTATAAGATCATTTATATTTAATAAAATTTAATTTATTAATAATATTAATATTTTATTAAAATATTATTAAATTCGAAAATCCCTTAATTTAATAAAATAATATTCTTAATTAAATAATAACTAAAAACACTATTTGTACTTTAAAAACTATTTACAATCTATAAAAAATGACTAGAAATTATATTAATTATTATATACAAAAATAATGTAAATGAACATAGTACTACTTATTTGTTACATAATCCCTTAAAACAGCCGCATAAGACCTAAGGGTAAGGTGCGCGATGGTGACAGACTCTTGGGTGGCTCGGATAACATCACTCAAGTTGTAATTTCTATCAACTTCCACTTCTCCCGTAGAAAGTCTCGTTCGAGCTTGAAATGATGAAGTTCTACTTGGGCTTGGTCAAGGGCAAAGCCCAAAGACTCCACCTCTTTTCTGAGCTCCGAAAAATGGCCTTCGTATGGGGCAATTCTACTGGATGAGTCCATCGCTTTCTTTGTATGAGTAAATTGTATTTGTTAAAGTCCTCTATTTATACTAATCATGTGATCACTGTTCAATGGATATATTAGCAAAAGTCAAAATTCGTAACATAAAACAAAATAAGTTGACATTTTATATAAACATAAAGAGACATTTAATTAGATCAAGATGTATTTCCATTAATGAAACTTTGGGACATTACACTCAATGCTCACTGGAGGATTCTATGGACAAAAGTCCTCCAACATGTGATAAGAAGATCATGGCTTCACTCATTGATCTATCACAAGCAGCTGACAAAGTAAAGGTATCATCCATATCAACTTGTATTAATGTTTCTAAAACTGCTCCTACAAAAAGAGCGGGTTTGAAGAAAAATTCTAAACAAGTTTGGATGAATAAAAGTGAGATGATATCTATCACCATAGATAGGGTGGAGAGAGGAAAGAGTTTGGAAGATAGATCCCCGTAGAAAGCACAACATACCAAGAAGAAGACTTAAAAACCTTATCAATAAGATGACAAGAATTCAAGGTTTGTTGGTCAATGCTGGTGTGTAAATAGGTTTGGGCATTGTGCACTAGATTGCTGGTACAATCCATTAAATGTAAAAGCACGGAGAAAGCTCCTATCAAGGGGGAGAAATCTAGAGAAGAAGAGGAAACATCCACAGATCCAAATACATCTGTATACTGCAAACAGATTTGGAATGTTAGATAATATCTGTGATGTATGAAATAAGAGTGGTCATATGAATGGTGCATGTTCATATAAGAAAATATGACCACATAAGCTGGGCAAGAATGAAGAAGCATCCTTGGGAAGAAATCAGAAGAATAATGTGAAAACAAATTCTCCTTAAAGATTTCAAGAAGAAAAGATGAGAAGCCCTTGGATTCTAAATCCAAAATAGTGAATGATAGTGCATCCAAAAGAACTATTAAGAAAAAATCCACTCAGAAGAATCAATGTAGAAGATCCAATCATAATGCCTCAATCCCTAATGATATATTAGTGGTTTGGCTAGAGGATTTGGACAGAATGAGGAAAATGGAAGATTCAAAAGTTAAGGCTAGTGCTAAATGAAAAAAGAAGATTCTACGTGAAGAAAATGAAGTTTTGTGTGTGAGTTTCAACAAGGCTAGTCATACTTTCATAATCTTCATTGAATTTATTCCATCCCCATAAGAATTCATGAAGAAATTGAAAGTTGTACCAGATGATTCTAGTGTTGGGAAAGCTCTTGAAGAAAGAAGATTAACACACAAAGAGATTGAAAAAGTATTAATATCTACACAACCACATTCTAAAATAAAGATCAAATGTGAAAGTTTGAGGAGTGGTGCAAATGGAGCATCTGGGTTGAGAAAATCATCTCAGCCTTCCTACTGACATTGAAAAAACATGGAGGATCCACCTTATTCCCTTAAATCTTCGTGTTTTGTATTTGTTCTTAACAATAAGGGAATTGAAGATGGAGAATGATCTCTTGGGGAGAACCTGGGATTCAGTGATGAGAAGTGTTCCCTTAAGGGGGAGACACATGAAGAAGATACTAGATTCATTATCACAATCAGTATCAACATCAGTTGGTATAAAATTCAATTACACTAAAGATTGTCTGAAGATCATGTCATTGGAAAAGGTATGTTATTTGTAAATCTCTCATCCTTGCTTACTCAAAATAAATATCATTCTACAAAGGTGGAGTAACAAAGATAATCAATGACATAAGAAGAGTGAAAGTTCCCCAAGGCCACTTATCCTGCCAATTGCACTAGAATGTTTTTGATCTGTTTGTTGATGTGAGTGCAGGAATTTCAGGATTGATTATTTCCTATCACATTCAATTTCTTTTTCCGGGAATGAAAGTGGAAATCCTTGAAAAGAAGTGTATTAGTTCTCATCTCATGAGGTATCATGATTCAGTGGATAATGGAAAATATGTTGTATAAATCAAATCCTATTGTTTTCTACACCGAGCATAGCTCAAGTAGACATAGAGTAAAATGATTGATGGCACATTGCTTAAGTATGGAATGATACCCTCTCTACCATGAACTTTTTATTTATTGTTAATAAGGGTAGAGAAATAAAATGAATGTCTAGGAGAGAGACATAAGTAAAGGGGGGAGAAAAGATTCTCATTATGACATTGACACATTCATCTGAGGAGACTTTAAGGTATTGAAAACAAAATACAAAGGGGGAGATTGTTGGTACCACTTTGTATGAAGATTGTATTTGTTGTCAACAATTGTCAATATCAGTCAAAATGAAGAAGGACTCAAAAGTTAATAGAGATTGGTTGAAGTGAGGATGCCTGGAGAATTGTTATGAAATCATATCATTGAATTTCATACTTGGGAAATTCTATATGATGTAAATTAAGATGATTGTTGAGCTGTCCTATGTTCAAAGAACATGTGTCAGGTGACAAATTGTTTTCAACAATGAATAATGCTGAAGTATCATTCAACTAAGGATAATTGAAGAAGAATGAGGATTTAAAGAAGACAATAAAATACTTCACGATTGTATGAGAACCATGCAAGAACTTACTTGAAGAAAAGAATCATATGATTTTCATGAACTAGATAATGATGTAAGAAGAATAGGAGAGAGTGTGGAAGGGATTGTCATTCTAAGAAGGCCATGAATTACACATTTCCTTGAAATCATATGCTTGTTTCCATGTTCCTAAATGTTCCAAATACATGTATCAAAGGTAATATATTGTCTGCAACATTTAAGGTAATTGAAGAAGCTTCAAGCCTCCACTTTTGGATGAAGAGAGATGATTAGAGTTCTTTGGAATTAACACTCCAAAAGGATTTGAGAATTTAAAGTGAGGATGAAAGAAGTACTTCAGAATTCATATTCCAAAAATAATGGACTCTATCCAGACGATGCTTTTCTGATTTGTATTTCACAAATATCATAAGTTTGGAGAACTTGTGGTGCAAGCCGTACGAAGGATAGAGAGAGAGAGAGTAAATAAGTAGATTTGGTAAAACACATTTCTACATCATACTATCAAAAAAATGACAATGGCATGAAGAAGGCATGCAAGTGGTGGAACGCAAGTATTGGCGCGCATGTATTGGCGTGCAAGAAATATTTCAATATCATCCCATCAATATATAACAAAGGAAATAACATTTATTGGAAGTTAAATTTTGGCGTGCAATTCAAAAGTGGCACTCAAGTTAAAAAGTGGTGCGCAAGTATAAGAGGTGCGCAAGTGTGGCGTGCATGTATAAGTGGCGTGGAAGTTTGACGTGCAAGTATCAGAGGCGCGCAAGTGTGTCACACTAGTATAAGTGGCGTGAAATTGTATGGTTCATGCAAGTCATTTTCCAACACCATCATATAAAAATATGACAACGGAAAGAAAGTGTCGCACTAGTGATGGAAGGGAGCGCAAGTGATGGAGCGGTGTGAAAATATTGGCGTGCAAGTGTATGTGGCGTGCAAGTCACAAAAATGCCTATAAATAGACGACTAGACTCCTCATTTTTTAAGGCTCAATACTTAATGATTATCTGTGAGCTTCGGGCGCGCAAGTGTTTTTGTGCAAGTGTTTCCCCACAAGTCCATCGTGCAAGTATTTTCACGCAAGTCTGCCACTCAAGTGTTGTCGTGCAAGTGTGTCATGGAAGTGTTGCCACACAAGTCTGCCGCGCAAGTGTTGCCGCGCAAGTCTCCCGTGAAAGTGTTGTCGTGCAAGTCTGCTGCGCAACTGTTGTTGCGCAAGTGTTGTCGTGAAAGTGTGTCTTGCAAGCTAGGTGCCGTGTAGGTATTTGTTCACATGGACGCATGGAGGCACTCAAGCAGGGTGGCACGCAAGTAAGGATTGGCATGCAAGGTTTGAGTTGTTCTGGATGTTCTTACCAGCTTCTAATCAACTGAGATGATGAAGAGTTCAGTGCAGATGGTTTTGTACTGAAAGAAAATGTGTGAAGAAGAGTAGGTTTCAGTGTAGCTGGTTTTGCATTGAAGAAGCAGAAGAGGAATAACGGTGTGCAGCTTACAGGTTTTCTGTATAGAGAGAAGAGAAGAAGAAGAAGAAGAACATAGTATGCCCAATTAAAGCCTACAAATCTTTAGGGATATTTTAATTCAGATGATGTTTTGTGTGCTGATCCTCAGTTTCTAAATAATCACATTGGTATATGTGATTCTTGCTAAGAAATAATAAGAAGTCTTAGTGAATTATGTTATTGCACTAAATAAAAAAGAAGAAGTCCTTGTGCAGCTGGTTTTGCACTAGTGAAGAAGAAAAGTAGAAGACAAGAAGAATTGCTTTCCTACTGCTTTTCACGTAATCAAGTGAAGAGCACTAAACAAGATCAAGATCAGATCCTAACTTACTGAAGAAGGAAGAAGACTGTCTCCATAGGCAGTATAATGAACCAGCTAGAGGCTGCATGTTCGACTTGGCTTTCACCATTCCAGGGAAGAGGATTGTCTCCCACCCCCTCCAACGTTTAGGGACTCACACGGGCTAGATGATTGTTTTCCTAGACACTCCATTGTAAAATAATGTCACGTTATAATGGAGAATCCATTCAGTGGTCATACCCATGCACGGAAAGGATGTACCTACTCTTATTGAGTGGTGAACCTTGTAAAAATATCATGTGAATATTTTTATTGCTTACTATCATTGCATGCGACATGGAAAAGAGAACAAGAGAATCAGGATCCTAACTGGTCAACAGGTACAGGGATTAAAGTTGGAATTGTTTTAAAAAGTCCCCAACACTGATTCACCCCCCTCTCAGTGTTATACATATCCCAAACTGGTCCTCTCAATTAATTTGACAATAAATACTCTACCATAATAGATTTTTCAAGCCTTAAAATATCATGATCAATTATAAAAATTTCCCATACATGTATTTTTTAAACAATTTGATTCATGATAATGAGGGAATCATAGGAATTAATGAATGAATGAAATGAAAATATGGAAATAAAATTATAGAAGGTCATCGTCCAAAGATTCCACTCACCCTGCAATGAATGACATATTATATGCTGTTTAATGGTCTCAATTAATGAAATTTATTGATCCCTATATTTTACATTAGTTACAAATATGCTTTGAAGTATCCCTAGTCCATTCATGGATGTTCATTGTTAAATAAATCAATATCTCCTCAAATAAACCATGTTTTAGTCACAAATTATTTCTTTTTTATAGTAGTTTAATGATATAATATATTATTTGATTTTAAAAAATATATATTCATAATATTATTGAATCTACATCTGTAAAACCTTACATCATACAATAATGTTTTACCTCATGAATGGCATGGCCTCAACTCCAATTGATGAATTTATGACATAAAAGAAAAACAAGGTGTAAGAACATTCAAAGCATGAATCAAAATGAATATATTATGACTATATTTTTCTAATGGATTTACATTTTAATGGATTTTACAATGAAAATTTATATAGGTAGAGATTCTATAGTATCATCAATAATGATTTAATACACATTTTGATAATAAAATGTGTTGTCCTACAACTCCAATTTGTATATTGGTGCAATATTTTGAATATTATATTAGTATATATTTCATATTTTGTAGTCAAGCTATATATTTTTTGATAAATCATAGTATTATTAATTCATTGACTAGTTAATCAATTAATTAGTTAAATAAATTCATTTTAAATCAATACATATATATAACTTTTTTATCATTCACCTCTCTTGAAATTAAATGGAAAGAGAATATTTTTTGTTTTTTATATGGGATTAATAGAGTTTTCTGATGATAACATTCAATATGAAAATAAGAAGAAGAATAGGTCTTGGTGGGAGGGTGGAGGAATGAATCCATCATATAAATATGAATTTAGAAAAATCAAGATATTTTTAAAAGTGTTGTATACTAGTCCATGAAGAATTTCTAATAAAATATGAACATGAATTAAAGATGTCATACTTTGAAATACAATAATGGTTGTAAATAAATTGATAATTGATGTTGTAGAAACAATATTTATAGTCATTAAAAGTATTGTTTATGTTTAATGACATAGATCCTAATGAGATTCTGTGTCTAAATAAATGAATAGGTGATGTGATGAATAAATACTATATAATATAGTATTAGTGAAATATGTATTCAAATACATTAGAAGATATTGTTCCATCAAAAAAATTTATAACATGAACATTACTTGATTTTTTTTATTATTATAACCCTTATTAGATTTGGGTCTAAAAATTTATTTAATTTTAATTTTTTTTGTAAATTGAAAATTTTCCCTCAACAAACTAATTCACTATATTATGAAAAATCACATTTCAGTAGTATTAAGCCTATATTAGTTTAAAAATATATTATTTTTCTCACATGTGGATGTCTTTTCCGTAAAATCCATGTTTCTTAAAGAATTATAGATTTTTATGTCATTCTCAATATGGATTGAAATTTAGTTTGTCATGCATTGATAGATTGAAGATCCAGAAAGTTATTTTCTAGATTTAGTTAAGATTTTTATATAACAATAAATTCATAAAATAAAAAAAATATCATGAAGCAAAGAAATGGATAAATGATGGAAATACATGTTTTTAAAAACCTATTTTTGAAAATGAATAAAATTTTCTTATTAATTATATATCGTCAGTAAAATTATATTTGGTTGTTTTTCTGATGAGTTGATTAGTATTATACTAGACTAAAAAGTTGAATTTACAATTTAATTACTTTATTATACAATGAAAATTTCAAAATACAATTATCCAATTTCTCAATTAGAACTTCTCGAATTCAAAATGAAGCTACAGAAGTAGCTCAATAAAACATTAATTATTCCCACCACATCACCAATGGGTGATCTTATATTAATTGTTAATATTAATAATGATTCAATGAGATTTTTAATCGAAAATAGTATATTATATAACAATAAATTTAATAATTTTTATCTTTTTATATTTATCGATGACTATCTTGATCATCTCTTGGGAGATTACTAATTTTCAAAGTATTTCTTAGGTCTAGTTACAATTAGAGGAATTAGAAGGATGATAATATACCTATGATGGTGTTTGATATTAGGTATCAGCATAATGAGAGTATGGTTAGTCGCAATGGGTTGATGAAATCTCCATTATTATTCATATAACATTTGAATAAAATTTTCCTAGAGTACATTGATTTGTTTTTGGTTGTGTTTATTTATGATACGCTTCTCCATTCTAAATTCCATGATGATCATCGAATATATATAATCTATGTTTTGAAAAAAAGTAAATATAAATTGTAATATATAACATTTAGTAAATTTGAATTTTATTACCAAGAATTTCATTATTTCGATATATTGTAAATAAATATGGCATAATTTTTGTTCATAATATTAATAAATGGATTGATTAAATAAAAATACCTTAAATGATAGAATTGTTCATAATCATATTTAATATTCTATTAAATGTGTTTTTTAAATCATTGTTATTTGTTCCACTGAGTATGTTGTTATGAAAAATAGATTTGTATATTTGGATTAAGGAATGTGGTGAATAATTTGAGGAATTCATAAATTGATTTTTGATTTCTCTAGATATGGGTCTACCATCCTGAAATGTTGAAATTATAATATATATTGAATATTTATGGATTGTAAAGGTTTTTTATTAATGGATAATGAGAACATGATTACTAATTCAATATGTTAAGTAATAAATCATGTGATAAAATATTCAACCCATGACATTGAACTACTGGAAGTACTGTTTTCTTTAGATATATGTTGACATAATATATATACATTTAAGTGTGACATATATACAGATTGTAATAAGTTGAAATATATTGATTTAGAAATATATGAACATGAGACCATGGATGTGGTTTAAATTTATAAAATATTCTTACTTTACAATTTATTACCATCTTAGAAAGTAAAATATAGTAGCATATGATTTGACTAAGAAGGATGATGAAATATTAAATATTGGGAATCAAGGAGATGATCCTTTAGTTATTGATTGGAAGAATGTACGATTATAACATTTTCATGCATAAAATACCTCAACATTATTTTTGGATTCATTGTAATAATATTGGTCATATCATTTTATAAATCCTTGTAAAAATACGTTTTTTACATGAAAAAGAATAATTTTCAATGACAGGTAGTTTTCCTAAATTTAATATCGAAAAAAATGAATCTTTAGATTAATAAAAAGGTTATATGTGTCATGGAAGCCACAGTTGAGGAATGAAAAATTGGGGAAAGGTCATATATCATAACTTTTATACATCAAGAATGTATAAAATGTTATAGATACCGTTAAAATAATTAATGGTAAGAAGGAATAATAAAAGTTGTTTCTAATCTTTCTTTAATTTTATTTTTACTTTTTGTATCATCCCATTATCATATTTCAAGTAACAATTGATTCATTTCATTAATTACTTTTTTGGTGTTTTTAAGACATTTTAGGATGATTATATTGTTAAAGGAAAATTATTTTAATTATGGGAATGTATTTTCTTTAATTAATTGAGTTGGGGTATAAATTTTTCAATGGTTTAAGAGGGTTCCCTATTTGGATCCAAGATGAGTTTGATGTAGCTCGTTGAATTCTCAGTTTCTATTTCAATGAAATATCTATATATAGATTTAAGAATATAAATATTTGTTTTTTATTAAATATTTCCCTATCCACAAGCCATGATAATGGATAGGATAAAAATTTATTTATGTTACAAAAGATTAAATTATACTCTAAATTCATCACTCTGTATTTTTTTACATGATGAGATTCCTATTTCAAAGTTTTTGTATTCTTAATTAAATTATGATATAATTCATGATTTTCAATAAAAATGAGTCATTCAAAGTGGTTTTATGTTTAAAAAGTGATTTTTTCGTGAATAATTATATAGGTGATCCACCAATAGAACCTTAGGCTTCCTCCAATGCAATTTCAGTGATTTCTTCCCTTATAGAGACCATTGTTATAAACTTGATCATTTTATATCTTCTTAGATATGATTTTCCTTCATTATTTTTTGCCTTATCCAATTTAGGGATTTAATTTGATCAATGATTAAAATTTAGGTTGTTACATATGATTTGAATTTAATATTTAAACCAATAAAAGAATGTTTGAATTAAAATTTCTCTTAAAACGATATAAATCCTAGGATTTGTGATCATATTTGGATTAGTTTGGAGAGGAAATATAGATAGAGAAACCCCAAAAATTTCAATATAATTAAATAAGATGGGAAAATTTGAGATAAATTGATGGCTTGATCTAGAATTTAATTTTTAGATAATTGGACTAAGTTTAATGGTGATTTTTTAAGGAATGAATCATTGAAAATATATGATTTGGTTTTGAAATACGGATGGAATGTTAGAACCTGAATGTTGGAAATTATTTTTTGAACTAATTTGAAATTATTTATTTTCACATGATAGATTGGTTTGTTGACTAAATCACAAGTTATCATGAGTAGTTAGAGGGTAATTCATTAAATAATGTTAGAACCTAACCCTATAGCATGGGACTAATGTTGAAATTAGTGAAATAATCAAATTATTGAATGATTTTCCCCAATGGGGAGTTGACTCTTGATATCTTGAGTCTTGGGATGTGTGCATAGATTGAGATTAGATGAATAATTGAGTATTTTTTCAGATTCTATTACCAAAAAATAAATTCACATTGGTCTTGATACATGGTGATATGATATTCTTTATTTTATTATTAATTTCTATTGACTTATAAAAAAATTTTATTAATGAAATATAAATAATAAAGTTGTTTTATATAAATTATTCACTTAATATAATTTTGATATTTATTTTTAACTATTTATTATGAATGTTTTTTTTATATTTAAATATTATTAGAATAAAAATTATTTACATTGATAGAATAATTGGTTTTACTGGAATGTAATTTTGAATGGAACACTTTGTAAGGCCATATTGGGATTTATACCTCCCATAATATCTTTAGCATTGGACGATTGTTGATTATCATATGCTAGATCTATGTAATTAAAATGTTCCACTTTGATGTGTTGTATGTTCTTGATCTCTATGACTTGGATTGATTTGGGTGAATAATATAGATGTGATCCACTTGTAACAAAATATTATCTCTAATCCATCTCTTGTAAGACATTGATTCTTTCTTTGGCGAACCATTTGAGTACTAATTTACCAATTTGATTCTAGTATTCATCCCTTTGAATTGTTGTGGATACAAGATTGAATATTTTATCATCAAAATTATAGTATAAAAATGTCTCCCTTGTTATTTTTGTGTATAATAGGTGTTTTTTCCGACCCTTTTGGATAGCGTACGCCCATCAGTCCACGTTTGAGTTGACCTTGTTTTTAGTGTAATAGGGTATCTAGGTTGGTTTTAAAAAAATATGAATCAAATAAGGTTTGTTTGTGTGCCTTTTCTTGATATCAATATTCACATGGGTTGTCTTAGATGATAGGGGCTATGATTGATCAAATGAATGAGGTAGTTGTCAGTGAGTATCTGGAAATCCCATAGTGTAATAAGTCTTTTGTCACTATGGGTAATTTAGAAATGTGTCTGAGAAGAATTATAATGATCCGGTTTATATTTATTCCATATATATGGTCTTATTATGATGAAACCTCAATCATGAATTCTTCTTGATGGGAGAGTAATTCCAATTATTCTTATTTTAGTTCATTATTGGTGCATTCTTACAAATTCTTTTAAGGTGGTTTGTTAATGTTGTGTAGAATCATGTCTCCACAATGTGATTTGAATATTATACAAGTGGAATCTATTTGTTAACCATAGTAAGAGAATCATCCTCTTAAAACAAATCTTTTTGAGGTAGTGGTGGTCATTTTCCATGATCCAGGATAGGTCCCGACTCCTATTTTCATTCAGGCATCGGTAGTGGATAAAAAAAGGGATACATCTAAATATCATGTTCAAGATTTTAATAGTATTAATCCAATTATTTTTTACCATTAGAGTGTCCCACAATAGGGTGAGGTTGGTTTGAGAAATATTTAACTTGCTTTTGATTTCTTTGAAATTCAGGAAGCTATATAGGTGAAATGTGTTACTTTTAGGCTTGAGTGACCTTGCATGAGACTTTGGGAATCAATGGTGATGGAAAATATGCATAATGTAGTGATGTTGAAAGACTATATGGTTCATTACATTTTTCATTTATATAAAAATTTGATATTGTGGAAAAAATCCATAATTTTTCTCAACCTTAAACACCCTAGTAGGATTTTGGTGTATTATGAAAACCGAGTATTTAGTTTGTAAGTTTTTCATAAGAGATTATTTTTATGAACAAGACAGGGGATCAACAATTTGATATGGGTCTCCATACATAAATTCGAACACATTTTTTATTACTAAATATCACATCTTATGATATATTGTTGGATATAACACTAATTTTTTCACATTATTGAGAAAGTTAGTAATGTTTAAAGGGAGATTCTATTTATTCCATTTTAAGTATTGTGAGTTCATTCAATGAAAAGATTAATCCTAATGTGGCCTATGGTGGTTTTCTATATAAGGGATAATATACACCATATATAACTCTTGGGTAAATCCCTTGCATCAAGTAAAGAATGGTTTGGAATTCAAAATGGGTTTTAATTGAGGAACCTAAGATATGAATAATTTTTAGTAACTTGGGGGACCAATATATGCTTTTCCAATTATATTATTATCTAAAAATTGGAATGGGATCATAAGAAATATGAGAAACTTTCTTTAATCTGATTCATCAAGAACATAGGTGTTTCAACCACATGCAACTATAATGAATCAACTTCACATAGTGCAAGATCCACTAATGGAAGCTGATGTGGGTCCAATATTTGTGTTACCTAATATCAATATAGTCATTTCTTTTTTGAATACATTATTTGAAACTGTTGAATCCCAATTACTTATATGGTCCCATGTTATGATTTTTTAATATTATCATGAATATTTGGACTTGTGTGTTGGATATTACTACTCCCCTTAGAATAAAAAGGGAGAGGGGCCATCAGTAGCCTAAAATTGTTTTAGATTTATCTAATCTATATTTTAATGTTTATCAAAATGAATCCAATTTAAATCATTTTCAGGAAAATTTTGATTATTACACATAATTTTCAAATTAAGTTTTTCCTTGATAAGTCTATTTTATAATCACATATGTGGTTTGTCATGTCATTCTTGTATAATATATCTCGATTTTGAGTAGTGTTAGAGCTTGTTTAACATAGTTTGGTATGGTGATAAGAGTTTTTATTTCTAACATGGCGTTAGAATTGTTGATTGATAATCTCCCTCCAGTTTTTTTTAATTCTTTTAACATTATTCTATCAGATTTCCCATGATTTCCAATAGTATGAGAGGATGTGTTTCCTATTTATTTAGTATATAAAAAATATCGAGTGAACTTTCTTTAATAATGTATGGAATTAAAATAGTTTAATGAGTTGATAACACAATTCTTTTACTATGTAAATAATGGATTCATATTCCCTATTTTGTAACATTCGGTGGAACATAATCTCAGTATAATGAAATATGATGGAACGCTTCCCCTATGTATTGATTAATGGAAAATAAATCAATTCATGGTAATGATTAAATATTAATTAGCACAAATTTATGAGCTATTTTAGAAAATTAAAGGTGATATGTAGACCTTGATAATTAAAATTTTATATTTGAATCAAAATTTGAATACTATAGAGTATGAAATTTATATAATGAAATTATAGAGTACATATGGACATTATCTGTATCCAATTATTTGTTTTGGGATAAGATATTCTCTTATATTTTTTATAGATTTTATGAAAAATATTTTTCCTGAGTACGCTGAATCTTTTTTGGTGGTATTTTTTGTCGACATTTGAATTTAATCACAAATAATTGAAGACCGTTTCTATCATTTGATAAAAATTATAGAATCCTTGAGGAATCACTTACAATACAGGAATCAGTCAAATTTTTATAGATAAATAAATTGATGATGTTAATACACACAGTGGTGTAATTTGGTATTAAAGATGTTCATTTGAAGGTGAAAGAATCTTTTATGTGGGGGAAACCACATAATGTATCATTGATTTATATACTCTTTGGTATTATTACAAGATTAATTATAAATTTCTTTAATTTTTCTTCTTTGATGAACCCTCTCACTCTGAAATTAGTGATGTTCATTTGGGTTGATAAATTTAATATATATTTTGTTGAGATGAAACATATTTTTACTTTTTCACAAGTGTTGAATATTCTAGAGGCAAGGTAGCAATGTGGTCTTTTATGAAAAATCTTATTTGGGTTTGGGTTTCTTCCTTGGGTAGGTTGATCACATGGTAGACTACAGTTCAAGTGAGCCTAGGCCACATGAGAAGAAAATCAGACCAAATATTTCAAGTATGCATCTGTGATGCAAGGTCTTAAGAGTTAGAGGAATTAACATTTTTGTGAAAGGTATAACATTTATTATAATAAAAACCATGAGTTATTTATTATATTAAAAAAAGTAAATCTATAAATGAGTAGATTTGTTGAGTACATACAATCATTTAATTTTTGAAATTACAAAAACTTCATGTAAGAAGAATGAATTTTTGGAGTATTGATTAAGAAACACCGACCCATGATGTGAAATAATCACCATAGTATTGGAATCATATTTCTCCCATTTATCATATTCCATTGGGAGTATCGGAGAATTATTTTTGGATAATTTTAGTGACTGTGTATTTAATATACTATATTTTAGAGATGATTATTCAAGATAAGTAGTTTAATGATGAATTCAATGAATGTAGTGAATATTTTTATTTTGGGAATAAATTCCTCAAGTTAAAATCATATTTAGAGGGAATAATATGGTTGTAGAATATGTTTTTTGTGGCATTTAATGTGAGAATGGTTGTAATGTGGAATTTCCATAATTTCTATTGGGCAATGATCCTTGGAACAAAAAATAAATTCTATGATATGTGGGTAATATTCTAGATTCTAGGTATGAGATGAGACATCACTACCATTGTGTCTTATTGTTATTCCTATAAACAGGTCAAATCTGATATGTAGGAAACTTCATGTTTGTTTCCACCTCTTCATATTCCAATTTTGTTGTGGAAAATATTTATATGGATTTCATGTTTTTTATCATGTTCCAATCATAAGAAGAATACAATATGGATTTTGATTGATTAGATGACCAAATCGAATCACATTCAACACATTTTGAAACCAATGATGAGGACTTCATTTATCTCTATGTATATGATATTTTATGACTATACAGAGTTCAATCTACAATATTCTCTAATAGGGATAAATTTTTTACTTAATTCATCTAGATAGTCTTCAAGGAGGCAATGGGATCCCATTTTGTTTAATTGTGATATATCATTTAAAACGATATTCTCAAATAGAATGAGATACATAGTATCTTGAGAACATTTTTGGTTCATGTGTTCTTGACTTAGTCATATATAGGGATTACAATTTGGTAATGGTTGAGTTCTCTTATAATAAATATTACCAATACTTTATTAGAATAGATCCATTAGATTCCATGTATTGTTATAATTGTAGACCTACGTTGTGTTGGTCAATGATTGTTGAATGTTTATTCGTTGGACTATGCTTGGACTAAGAGAAAACCATAAAAATTTATTTTATTAAAGATATAATGATAAAAGAGAAGAGCTGCTAAAAATATTATTCAAATAAATGTTTCAAATTTTTTTAACATTCGGTTGTTGTATAGGTGTTCCGCAGATTTTCACCTCGCTTGGGTCACATATTACTTGGGAAATAAAAAATATAACATTGAGGTTTTTGGTTTATTTTGAGAGTATTTAATGAGTGGGTAATGTGAAATATCATTTGTAACTATGAATGTAGTTCACTTCTATAACAACCCTACTTTTTATTACAAACATAAACCTGATTTTTTACATAAAATCAACACTTGATACAACATAGAAGATTGAGAGGTCTAGTTTCTTTGGTGATTAGGAACATCACATTACAAATTAGAACACAAAACACACTACATCATTATTGAAAACATCTTTTACATGACCACTAAAATCCCTCGTACTTTGAATTACATGGGATAACCTGAAGATATGCATAAGGAAAGGGTGAGATATAAAGATTAGTAAGGGAATAAACATGGAATAACATGAGGAATAAAATACATGTTATCCAATATTCATATCAATGGAGAAAAAGAGAAACATGAACATAAAGGCATTATAAATCATGATAATCAAAATATGGAAATTTGGCAACAACACTTAACATGAAATTAGCATGGGACAAGGATCATTGCACATGGAGCTTGAGTAAACCATCATTTCACTTGAAGCATGAGTATAACCAAGTTTCACATGAATTATAATGAGTCAAAAACCATTTCACATGACGTATCATGACACTATACTTTACCCAATTCATTAGAGCACTATCAGAGCGCACCCTACTCAAACATTCCATTTCATGCATAAGTGTGCCACATGGATCATGAAATCAATCAAAATCATAGGTTATTCTATGATTAATTAATGTGATATAAATAAATTAAATTACCATTCAATATGTATATGTTTATAAAGGTGAATACCCTTGATAGAGACGTGGGTATGGTTTTCACGACACAATGATCTTGGCATGGATAAACACAGTGCAATTTCGGTAGCATAATGGTGTGTCATACAGATTCATGAAAATAGTTTATGAGAGGGAAAATAGTGTCTCATCATATATACATTAAATATAATGTAAGGGGGTAATATATATACATATATTAACAAATTTAATTGAATTTAGGTTCATTATACAAAATAATTACTTAGATGTAAAAGAGGAGAGATAAATACTGCAAGGAATTTAGGAATTGTAACTGGGGTAAATGGGTGGCATTAATGAGAGATAAAGGGATATACCATCATTAAAACATAAATAAGAATGTATGGGGAGGTGTTAAATCATACCCAAACATTTGTAATTGAAAAAAAATGTCATAATAACTTAAAAAAAATTAGAAAAAAATGAGAAAGGAAGAAATCCCTTACTTGGAAGTGTGATCCAAAAGGTGTTGGAGAGGATTCAGAGAGGATTCTTGGGATCTTGGGGCACCTAGGGTGGATTATAGAGAGATGAGGGCAGGGGTTGGTCGAACTCCAAAGGCTTTGAGTGAAGGGGTAGTGGGATCTTGGGTGGGTTTATATAGGAAAGGAGAGGGAATTATTTATTATTTATGTTTGGGACACCTCAAATTAAACTAATCAATACCACAAACCAGCCCACGGTTTCTTCCCATGGTTTCTACCAAAGGAGAGTGGAAAAAAGATATTTTATTAGTCCAGGGTCCTAACTTCTTAAAATAATAGGGTTTCTTATGTGGAGGTGGGTCACACTCTCAAGGAAAACTTTTTAAAAGTCGAAATGTATTATAAGTCTTGGAGGGTCCACAAAATCTTTGTAAAATAAATCAATCAAATCTAAAATCACAATATTTTAATTATAAAACATATATTGGCCGAAAATAATGTTTATAGTATTTTATTAACTCACTATTAAGTCATTATAATGTCATAAAACACATTATTTATTTAAACATTATTTAATTTTTACTCATAATTATGATTGTCTTAGAAAATTATGAAATATTTTCTATTGGGTAATTTTGACGTCCATATTCGAAAAATAATATTCATTTTATCTAAATAATTTTATAAATATGTGAGATTTTACTTTTAATGTAAAAACCAACATTTAACAAAAAATCATGGGTTTTGGCAAAAATAGTTTTTATCCCTTAATAAAAATTACAATTGCATTCATAAAATTATATGATCATTTATATTTAATAAAAAGTAATTTAATAATAATATTTTATTAAAATATTATTTAATTCCAAAATCCATTAATTCATCAGAATAGATTTCTTAGTTAAATAATAACTAAAAATACTATTTGTGCATTAAAAACTATTTACAAAGTAACAATAATAAAATGAAAGTGCATTCTTTATACAAAAATAATTTGCATTGTCATAGTGCTATGGTATTGATAAATAACACTTTATAACACATGCATAAGACCGAAGGGTAATATGTGCGATGGGGACAGACTCTTGGGGTGGTTTTGATAACATCACTCGGGTGGTAATCTCTATTCACTTCCACTTCTCCTGTAGTCGGTTCTGCTCAAGCATAACATTTTCAAGCTCAGATTGGTCTTGGTTAATATTGAATCTCATGGACGTCACATCCTTTCTGAGCTCCAAAAAATGGTCTTCGTATGAGGCAGTTCTACTAGATGAGGCCATCACTTCCTTTATCTAAGTAAGTTGGATTTGTTAAAGCCCAATATTTATACAAATCTTGTGATCACTATTCGATGACTATATTAGCAACAGTCACTATTTTAATAGTATTTTAAAATCCAAAAACATAAAACAATTGAAGTTCACATTTTATATAACCATAATAAACATTTAATTTGATCAAGAGAAATTTCCACTAATAAAGGTATGGGTTGTTACAATCTTTCCTCCTTAAGAAATTTATCCATTGAAATTTTCTTTTTCCCACACTAAAACAGATGTGGTTAACTTTGTTTCAACACTTCCTCCAATTACATCTCGCTTCTTCAGAATTGTGGTTTTTCCTCAACACCTTGAAAAGGGGCATTTTCTTATTTCATATAACTTTTTCTCTTCAATCTTAGATCTTTAGTGGTTTCTCCTCGTAAGAAAGATCTTCCTCTAGTTGTGTTACCTCTAAAGAGCATATATGTGAAGGGTATGATATGTACTTATTTAAAAGGGATACATGAAATACATCATGTACTTTTCCTTGGTAGGAGTAAGTGCTAGTCGATAGGCCACAACCCCAACATGATCAAGAATATCAAAGGGGCTGATGTACCTTGGATTTAACTTCCCTTTCATTCCCAACCTCATGAACTTCTTCCGTGGAGATATGGGTAGAAATACCATGCCTCCAACTTTAAACTCAAGGTCTCATCAATGGTTATCTGCATAACTCTTTTGTCGACTCTAGGATGCCTTGATGTGATGCATAATGGTTTTCACCTTCTCCACCAATTCTTTGACCATTTCTGTTCCTAGTAGCTTACGCTCACCTACTTCATCGCAACATGCCAGTGTTCTGCACCTCCTCCCATATAGGGCTTCATATGGTTCAATTTGGATGCTTGAGTGGAAACTGTTATTGTATTTGAATTTAACCAGTGGAAGATGTTGGTCCCACCCTATTTTGACGTCCATAGAACAAGCTCTCAATGTGTCCTCAAGTGTTTGGATAGTCCACTCAGATTGGCCATCTTTTTTAGTATGATAAGCTGCACTGAAGACGAGATCAGTATCTAGAGCATGTTGAAGACTCTTCTAAAAAATAGAGGTTAATCTCGAATCTAGAATAGATACAATAGATAGTGGTACTCCATGCAGCCTTACCACTTACCTGATATATATCTCTGCCAGCTGATCCAATGAGAAATCTGCCCGAATTACAATGAAGTGTACAGAATTTATAAGAAGATCCACAATAACTCAAGTTGAATTTTTTCCTTTGGATGCCTTTATAAGTCTGGTGACAAAGTCCATGGTCATGTTCTCCCATTTCCATGCTATTATGGGCAATCGTTTCGTCATCCCCTTAGAATTTTCCCTCTCTGCCTTCACTTGATGAAACACCAAGAAATTTGATGTTTACTCAGTGATTGCTTTATTCATATTATCCCACCAATAATGCTCTCTGATATCTCGATGCGTCTTTGTGCTTCTTGGGTGAATAGATGGATTTGAACTATCCGTATCATCCAAAAGTTCCTTCTTTAGCTACAGACATGATGGAACACATAGTATTTTCCCAAATCTCACAATTCCTTCTCCATTAACATTGAACTCTGAGGATTTACCTTTTCTGGTAGCTTCCACTCTATTCTGAATTCACAAATCATCATTCTGAGCATCCTTTAACATTTCCAAAAGAAATGGTTATGCAATCATTTTGAGAGGATGGATGGTGTTCCCCTAATTATGATTCCAATGCCTATCTTCAACAAATATAAAAAGATTGGGTCCATCTCAATTCTCATCAATGATATATTTGTTGGGTCCTTTATACTTAAGTCATATTACACCTGGTTCACTTTCCCAGGGTGGTAATGGAATGAGAAATCATAGTGTTGGATCAGCTCTATCCATCTTCGTTGGTGCATGTTCGAATCTTTCTGTGTGAATATATACTTGGGGATTTTGTGGTCTGTATATATTTTTCACATCTCCCCAAAGAGATAATACTGCCAAAATTTTAAATCTAAGATCACTGTAGCCAACTCCAAATCATGTATTGGATAATTCTTCCCATTTAAATTGAATTTCCTTGAAGCATAGGTAATGAATTAGTCATTTTGCATCAACACACAGCCCATGCCATTCTTTGAAGCATCACTGAATACCACAAAAAGTTCTCCACTTGTGGGTAATGTGAGAAAGTGTACTGTGATAATTCTCCTTTTTAGATCCTTGAATATTTATTCACATTCATCACTCCAAGAAACTTTACTCTCTTCTGAGTTAACTAGTTAAGAGGGTTGGACAGTCTTGAGAAATTTCTATCAAATTGTCGACAATATCCAGCTAACCTCAATAAGTTATGGATATCTGTTACCGATGTTGGCCTCGTCCATCCCTCAATTGCATCTGTTTTGGAGGGATCCATAGATATCGAATTGCTTGTGATGATATGGCCCAAGAATGGGACCTCATTCAACCAAAACTTAGACTTGCTATAATTTTCATAAAGATTCTCTTTCTTTAATCTCTCTAGTTCTATTCATAGATTCTCCTTAGGATCCTTCTTGGTTTTGGCGTATAACATAATATCATCTATAAAGACTACCAAAAATTTGTCGAGGTAATCCCTAAAGACTCTATTCGTCATTTTAATGAATATTTATAGAGAATTAGTGTGTTTGAAAAGCATTACAATGAATTCATTATGCCCATATCTTGTACGAAATGCAGTCTTTGGGATATCTTCCTTCCTCACCCTTACTTGATAATATCCCAACTGCAAATCCACCTTGGAGAATAATTGTGCTCCACATAGCTGATCGAACAAGTAATAAATTAATGGGAGAGGATACTTGTTCGTTATCATGATTATGTTAATCTTACAATAGTCAATTCAAAGGTGCATTGACCCATCATTCTTCTTGGTTAAGAGGACTGGTGAACCCCATGGTGTAGCACTTGGGCATATAATCCCTTTATCCAGATTCTCCGGTAGTTGTTTTTTGTCTCCTCAAACTCCATAATAGCCATTTTACATAGAGTATTGAATATTGGAAATGCCCCTAGTATAAGAACAATTAATAATTCAATATCTCTTCTAGAAGGAAGACCATGCAATTTCTCGGGAAAAACATCATCGAATTCTCTCACAATAGGAAAGTCTTCAAGGATGGTTCCGTCCTTAGAATCAATCATCTGAGCCAAATATGCGTGCTCATAGAGGAGTAATATCTGCTCTTGACATAATGGAGCTAAAGCAGATTCATCCTCCTCCTTGCACTTGTATTGAATCGGGGGTTGATTCTTCACATGGATAGTGATTTACCTCTCACAACAATTTATGTTGGCTCTATATAAGGAAATCCAATCCATGTGAAGAATTGCATAAAATTCCACCAGAGGGAGTATTACGAGGATCTATGGAAAATTCAATCCACAGATTATGATAGAGGAGGTGTTATATTCATGGTATTCAATGATTTCCACATTTTCCATACTCATCGACATCTTTACTTCCATTATTTTTGCTGGTGCAGGGATTGTTCTACTAAACTTTTAGGAAATAAAAGAATGTGTAGAACCTGAATCAAAAAGTATGTTCACAATTCTTGAATGAATAACTAGCGTACCTATCACCACTTCATTTCCGTGGTCCACTTGGGCTGTAGTGATGGAAAAATCTCTCCCTTATTGCCTTGGAGGTTTTTGGTTGCCTCTAAAAACCCTTGTCTTAGGGCACCAATTTCCATGATGCCCTGTTTATTTGCATTTGTAACAATGAACAACCTATTGAGGTTCGAACAGAGCATTCCTCTATTCTATTGAATCTGGAGGTTTTTCTTGTCCGCATTTAACAGCTAGGTACCCTTCTCTTGTACACCTAAAGCATTTCCTCGTCCACTTCTAGAAATTTCTGGCGTGCTTCTTTCCACACCATTGGCATGTGGGATGCAAGATATTCTTAGCATGGTTGGATTTATCCATCAGACCGCCAGCATTGAAGTCCACCTTAGGCTTATTATCCCCATGATACCCCTGAGATTCTATAATCTCCATTTCGACCTTAAGGGCATGTTAGAAAATTCCTCATAGCTGTCAAAGTCACGGATCACCAACACTTTCTATAGGCTATGTTTTATCCCACCAATGAAGTAGTCTACCTTTCATTCGGGGGTAACAACATAGCCATAGGTGTATCATGCAAGCCTTGTGAAGTTGGCCACTTACGCTTCGACAGATTCTTTGTATTTTTTCTTTAGGGAATGAAAGTCCCTTTACATATAAAGTCAGAGGGTGCGTGGACAATATTTATCGAAAAACATCTTCCGTAAATCTTTCCATTCCAATTCCTCGATCTCTTCCTCATGCTTTGTATTTTTGATCAACATCTACCATTGATCGGCTTCAGATTATGTACGATATGCTGCAAGAAGAACCTTATCTTGTTCAGAACATCGAATAATGTAGAATATATTTTCAATTCAGGTGATCTATTGTTCGACAATTGAGGGATTAGACAATCCAATAAATGCAAGAGGCCTTTGTCTCATGAAGCTCTCGATAGCGACATGTTCTTTATTTGGGGGGGGGGGGGTTGAACGTTCCTCTTGAACCATATTTTTATTCAAATCATGAGTTAAGTGATATAGATGAATGACAATGTTCATGATTCCCTCTCCCATCAGATTGGGCATCTCATTAGCACAGTCATCACATTGATCTTCACATCGGTTGTTAGCCCGAGTTGTCTTATTACCGGCCATTGGCTTGAATAAATGGAAAGATATGGGTAACACGTAAAGGGTAATCCTAGGACAGAACTAATGACTTATAAATAACATTTATTTCCTTAAATTATGAATCCATAGGCTTCAATATATGTTATCCGCGATCTTCATTACAACACATATTATTAGGGGAATTTTTTTAATTCCTTTAATATAGGGTCAAACAAAGCTTATGAATTTATGAATGCATATCCCCTGGGAGTTTCATAATCTAGAGTGTAGCATGAATTATTGTCATGAACCAGTTTTCATTCATGTCTAGCTCAAAGCGGTGTTTTCAAGTTTTAACCCTAGGATACATTTGTGCCAGAGCCACCTCTAGCAGCTCATATCCAAAAGGGATGTATTTTCATGATAAACCCTTACTAAATACTCACCAATAATTAGGGATGTTTTTATTATACTTATTCTTGTCTCTATGTCTTCACTAAGGTGTTCTAATCCTAATCCCAAAAATAACTAAACTTATCCTCTTATAACAACTATAACAACCCTGTGTTTTATTACACACATAAACCTGATTATTACATAAAATCTTCACTTTATACAACATAGAATATCGAGAGTTCTAGTGTATTTTGGGATATGTAAAATTAGATAACAACATAGAACATAAAACACACAACATCTTTATTGAAAACCTCCTTTACATGACCACTACATTCCCTCGTTCTTAGCTTTGCATGGGTTAACCTAGGGACATGCATAAGGAATGTGTGAGCTATAAATCCCAGTAAGGGAATGAACCTGAAATAACAAGAGAAATAAAATACATGTTAAAAAATAGTCATATCAATGAAGAACAATAGAAAAATGAACATAAAAGAATGATAAAGCATGATAATCATAACATGGAAATGTGGTAACAACACTTAACATGGAATTAGTATGAACCAAGGCTCATTGCACATGTAGAATGAGTAAACCCTAATTACACATGAAGCATGAGTAAAACCTTATTTTACTGGAATTAGAATTAGTCACCCCCCATTGCAGAGGACATATCCTAATACTATACTTTACCCAATGCATTGGAGTGATATCAGGGCACACCCTTCTTAAACATTTCATTTAATGCATAAGTGTGCCACATGGATCCTGGAATCAATCAAAATCATAAGTTATTCTAGGATTAAGTAATGTGGAATAAATAAATGAATTTACCATTCAATATATATATGTGTGTATACCAATAAATACCCTTGATAGAGACATGGGTATGTTATTTACTACACAATGATATTGGCTTGGAAAAATGCGGTGCAATTTTGGCAGCATAACAGTGTGACATAAGGATTCATGAAAATGGTAGATGAGAGAGAAAATGGTCTCTCATCATATATACATGAAAAAGACATTAAAGGGGTCATATAGATACATGTACCAACAAATTTAATGGAATTTAGAGGCATAATACCAAATAATTACATGGATATAAAAAAGGAGAAAGAAACCTCATATGGAAATTCAGTATGCTAACAACTGTACATGGGAGGAATTAATGAGAGAGAAAGGGGTATCCCATCATCCGAACATAAATAAAAATGTATGGGGAGGTGTGAAATCATACCCCAACATTTTTAATTGAAAAAATGTTCATAATAACTTAATGAAAATTATAAAAAAATGTGAATGGAAGAAATCCCTTACTAGGAAGTGTGATCCAGAAGGCTTGGGAGAGGCTTGAGAAAGGTTTATTGAGAGCATGGGGAACCTTTGGAGGATTATAGAGAGAGGAGGTAAGGGGTTGGTCAAACTCCAAAGGCTTTGAGAGAAGAGGAACTGGGATCATGGGTGTGTTTATATAGGAAAGGAGATGGAGTTCTTTATTATTTCAGTTTGGGAGACTTCATATTAAACTAATCTATACCTCAAACCAGCCCATGGTTTATGCCCACATTTTATTCCAAATGGGAGTGGAAACCAATATTTTATAAGCTCAATGGCCTAAATTCTTAAAATAATAGGGTTTATTATATGGAGGTGAGTCACACACTCATGTAAAACAATATAAAAATACAAAATGTATTATGAGTCTTAGAGGGTCCAAAAAATCTTTGTAAAATAAATCAAACAGATCTAAAATCACATTATTTTAATTCTAAAATACATATTGGCTTAAAATAATTTTTATAGTATTTTATTACCTCGCTATTGGGACATTATTATGTAATAAAACACATTAAATATTTAAACGGTATTTAATTTTTTCCCAAAAATTCGATTGCCTTAGAAAATTTCCATTGAATTCATAAAATTTTAGGATAATTAATATTTTATAAAATTTTATTTAATTATAATATTTTAATAAAATATTATTTAATCCAAAAATCCATTAATTCATCAGAATAGATTTCTTAGTTTAATATTAACCAAAAATACCATTTGTGATTTAAAATCTATTTAAAAAGAAACAATAATAATATGAATTAACATTCTTTATACAAAAATAATGTACATTGTCATAGTGCTTTGGTATTTTTACATAACCCCTTATAACACCCGCATAAGACCGAATGGTAAGGTGTGTGATGGTGATTGATTCTTGGGGTGGCTCAGATAACATCTCTTGGGTGGTAATCTCTATAAACATCCACTTCTCCTGTAGCCGATTCCGCTCTAGCTTAACATGTGCAAGATCGGATTGGGATTGGTTAAGAGAGAATCTCAATGACACCACCTCCTTTCTGAGCTTCGAAAAATGGGCCTCGTACCATGAATGCCTTCTAGAAGAGGCCATCTCTCCCTTTGTCTGAGTAAATTGGATTTGTTAAAGCCCAATATTTATACTAATCATCCGATCAGTGTTCAATGACTATATTAGCAACGGTCATAATTCATAGTGGTATTTTAAAATCTAGAAACATAATACCCATGAAGATTAAATTTTACCTAACAATAATAAACATTTAATTAGATCAAGATGAATTTCTGTTAATGAATGTTTGGGTCGTTACCACTTTGATCCACAACATGTTTCATGTATCACAACATCAAATGTATCCTTCTAAACCATATCATATTTAAATCATGTATGATCATTATGAAATTTTTGATTCATCTATAACTTAGAATTTAGTCTAGATTTTTTTTGCAAGACACATGTTCATCATGAAAATATTTTACCTTTGATTTGTGTGATGTTTCAGTATTGTTTTGATTCATATGTGAATTGTTGCATGAGGTAATAATGATATATTAGTGAACTCATAACTTTGTTATGTCATATTATTGAATTAATTTATGGAGAAAGAAAAAATATTTGGTGTCGTGGATGTAGCATTCCATTTCCCTTTTATAATATTTTTGATTGTTTTTTTATTCTTTTTTGGGTGTTTTTAGGCCATTTGAGGATTGATATATTTTTATATAGACAATTTTTAATGCTTGGGATATATATTTTAATTCATTTATTACAAGTATAAATATTTCAATGGTTTTAGTGGATTCCGTTTTGGGGTTTAGTGTGAGTTTGTTTTTATTGGGAGTTTTTAAAATTTTCAGTGTCTCAGCACTTGAAAAAAAATGAATTTACACCAAAAATCCTTGTCTTATGATGTAAATTGTTAGATGTCTACAACAAGTGAGAATTACTTATGATGTAAACTAAGTTACACTGTCAAAAAAAGTAAATTATTAATTCAATCATCAGTGTGTTATTACAAAGGTAATTATTTTTCATTTTATGTGAAAAATAATGTATTTTTTCCATTAATCCTTGATTTATGACATAAACAACTGCATCCAAATTATATAATTTCTGTTTTATGATAGATTCTGTCCTTCATACTACAAAATATACTCCTATGATCAATATTCCCCCTCCCATGCATAGTGATTAATATTTCCTGTTTTGGACATCCATTTTTTGTGATTGATCCACATATTTCTAGGTTTTTCTCCTTCAACTTCATTATTTATTGTATTTTTAATTTTTTTTATTTTTTTGATGGATGATTAAGTGGAATGTGGTTTTATATATTTATACCCAACACATTAAATGATTAATTTCTTGATTGAATTGAAAATAGATTTAAAATGATTTAAAACCCTGTATTTGAGATGATTGATGGGGGACTTTGAAAAGGGAGGGAGATTGAGAAACCCCCAATTTTAATGGAAAAGAAATGGTTTGGTGGATTTGAGAAAAATTAATGATTTATTTTTAAATAAATTTTGAGATAAATGGATAAAAAAAAGATTGTTTTAAAAGGAATGAAATGATGAAAACCTAGGATTTAATTTTGAAATGTGAAATGCATGTTGAAAACTAAATGTTGTATAATTTATTTTGAATTGATTTGCAATCATTATTTTTCCCATGACTGATTGATTGATTAAGTAATGAAATTTGGATCCTGAGTATATAGAGTTTAATTAAGACACATATACTAGGATATTACCCCTAGAACTTGATTATAAATGAATACACTTGAATAAAAATAGTACAAATTGTTTTTTCTTATATGAGGAGCTTATTCCAAAAATTCTGATTCATGAGTTGTGCATTTTAATTGAGAATAGATTACTGAATGAGTAGTGAGTTGAGAATTTTATAAGAAATTATCATACCATAGTTGTAGATACATGGTGTTTTGAAATAATTGATTTCATGATGACTTTCCATTGATTTATAGAACCATTTTATTCATGTGATATTCTTTATATAAATGTTCTATATAAAATGTTCATTTATGAAAATTTTGATATATATTTTACCTATTAATTATAAATATGTGTTTTTTTAAAAATATGTTAAATTAATTCCATTCATAGATTTATTTAGATTATGAGAATAATTGGTTAAATTTTTGTGGAACTAAATATAGAATACTGGGTGAGACCCTAATGTTATTTATAACTCATAACCTACCATTGACATCAGGAATTTTGATATTATCATATGGAAGGCCCAATTAAATTAAGATCACCTCTTGTAAGTGGGTCATGTTCTCAATAATTGGGATACCGAGTGATAGACGTGATTGGTGGTGATATGTTCAAAATTTTAATATAGGATAATCATTGAACCTTATCATGGTAGATGATTTTCCTTTTGGGTATAAATTATTATAGTACATATTTACATGTTTTACTCTGGTACATTCCCCCTTTGGGAGTATTAATAATACTTACATGTATCATATATCTTATATATTATTGTATAAAAAATGATTCCAACTGGATTCATGTGTATGCCACCTGGTTATAATCAATATATGGGAATATGGAACACTGTAATGGCTTTTTTAGAGATGGATTCAGTATTAGGGTACCATGTTATCTGGGATGGTTCGGGACAGATTTTAATAGGTTAATGTTGAATGAAAATTTTCCTACATGATGATTTAGAATTTTTTTTAATAGGTAAGGCAGAGTATATCCATATATTTCATGATGGTATTACCAAAAACATGTCAGTGTCATAACATTATTTGGGCTATTATTTATCGATTAACATAATATATTCATTTTCTTCCCACTCATGAAAATTTGTTTTTGGATAAAAATTTATCTATTTTTTCTAAAGGGATAATTAAATTACATATATTCCATCTTTCCATTGTATTTGATTTTGACCACATATTAACCTCTAATTTTCATAAAAGGCGTCAAAATTCATTATTTATTGTTTAAAATTTTATAATATCGATTTATGCTTATTATGATGTTATTTACTTGATAATGATTCAAAATATTGATTTTATTATTAAATAACATTAAATCAAATACTAGTGATGATTGGATCAGAAAATAACTGTGGTTGAGTTTTCTTATAATAATAGTTTACATTCTAGTGTACATATTGAACAATTAAATGTATTATATTGAAAGTGGTTCTTGAATCAATCTTTTCTATGATGAAGATGAGGATATAAAATTTTTGGGATTATAATTTGTCAAAAATAGTTTGGAAGGAGAAGATGATTCAGTAATACATGGAGGTTAATCATAGAAAGTAGGGAATTTATACCAAAACTAGAGGATTGATATTTCATTTGTGGTAAGTAATCATGTTTATCTAATAAAAATTGTTATTTATTTTGTTAAAAAGTGAATATTGAGACTATGATTCATTATAAAAAATTATTTTAGTATAATATCAGATTAGTTTCTTAACAATATTTATTAATATATTCTTTATTATATATATATATATAAGAAATATTTCAGGTTTCATTGTAACAAAAACATGCGATGAATACATATCATGTTTTAAGAACAAAAGATGTCCGTTTTCAAGAAAATAGTTATTACAAGGATTATCCAGCTTGATTCCTGGCTATAGAGATAACGTTTTTGTAGAAAAGTGATTTATGATGTTATAATATTATATAAATACCATATGATTGATGTGGAAAAAAGCTAAAAAGAAGTTTTTATAAATGAAAAATATTTCCACATTTGGAGTAATGAATACAATTATGATGTTAAATTTTATAAAATGGGAGAATTGTTACAACAAAGGTATTGAAATGATAAATCATTTTAAAAATTTAATAAAATTATTTAATTATATTTTATAGAGTAATATTACTTATATGAATATGTGGTATTTTTAAATAAAAATGGAAAAGAATTATTTCTAACCAAATTGGGTTTTCTTGTTTCATATAATTATATTAAAAATAAATATTTTAAAATAATTGGATCATAATTTAAGAAAATTTTCTAGATTTATTGTGTTTATATTTTAAAAATTATATTAGGATGGATATTTATAAACTTTTTAAAATTTAATATCTTTCAATGTATTAGGTAAAATACATTAGTTCAGAAACCATTATCTTGATTTCACATATTTACAAAATAGCATTTCATTTTTTTTAATTTAAAATTTAATTAAATCATTTATATATTTTAACACAATAAATTAAATTTTAATCATCAATATTATTGAATTTTTTATAAAATAAATTTTAAATATAAATTTTATTTTCCTGAAGAACAATTTCTTCATTATTTTTCCCCCACTAATTGATAGATGAATTGTACTGCAACTGTATATTGAATTTGATAAAATGGAATACATATTTTGAATATGAAAAATAAAATTAGTTAATGATTTAATCCTTATTTGAGGTCCTAATAAATTATAAATAAAAATTAATATATCTCTAAGGATACTTTTATAATAGGTTCACAAGGATGGGATGAAACTATAGTAATGTGTTCTTAAATAACCTAATGAAAATTCTCAATACATATTTTATAGAATTTTTTTCACCCTAATTTTAATTATATTATGTATTGTACCATTTTGGATCCATTTTCCTTGAGTAATATGTTAATATATTTAAATATTTTTAAAAGTTCATTTGTGTTCTCTCCCACTATTATAATTTGATTCCCCTTCTTCACTGCAATCCACAATTGAAGATCATTTTTGTTAAATAAATCCCTATGTAGATTACCTCCTAAATTCTATACCCTCATCATTGAGGTCTTGGTTTGACTATAAGAACAACATAGGAAGGATATAGGTATAAATAGAATGAGGATTTCTAAAGATGATTTATACTTCTTAATCGAGTATTTTCATTTCAGTTATATTTCTACTTATTAAAATATATTTAAAAAAAGATAAAATAATTAAACACAAATCATCATTAAATTATAATGTCCTTCAATCATGTGTGTGTTTTACCGCCTCCCCAAAACAATTTGATTAATTTCTCATCAACACATCACAAGGATAAAATAAATAATATTAATTAAATATAAAATATTATATTCAAGATATAAACATCATTACGGGATGATAAAATGGCAGTTTCCTTCATTAAATCATACTGTTTAGAAAATTGAGAATGCTACTCATGCACACATACGGCCTACTCTTTACATGGTTAAAAAATAAATAATTTTTTATCGATGAATATTTTTGTTTGTTTTAATATATAATTACCGTATTAAAATTAAAATTATTTAATTATTATTATTCTAGTGATTTTTTAATAGTGGTATTTTTTATCCTAGTCACCCTATAAATGAATTTTTTTACATGTGAGCCTAACATTATAAAAATGATTGATGAGAATTTAATTTACAAAATACATGACGATAAATTATAAATAAGTTAAATTAATGGAATAATAATGATGAAAAATTCTTATTGGGATGGAAAATAATAATGATAATGTTATAATTCAATATGATAAATAACATACATAGTGAGTTTAAATTGAAATAAGGGAATAATAATCATAAAAAATAATTATAAATGTATTAATGATTTTTTAACTAAATATTCTTATTCAGTGTAAATATACATAACATTATCATACATATATATTTATAGGGATATAAATGAATTTTAATCGTTATTTTTTATCTCTTTTTTAATTTTATAAAAATGTTTTTGAATAGAATCATTTTAATTATTTAATATGGATTATTTTGACAAAAAACATATATGTAATGTTTTATTTAAATTCATATAATGTCAATGTATTTTTCCACCACCATAAATGTTATTTTATATTTTGAGTAATTTTTTTTATATAGTGTTTTATTCAAAGAAAACCCATCATTTCCATTATTTTGGGTATTTTTTAGTGGGGTTATAAAAAGAATGCATATTTTGATATGAAGAATTTTTTGTGTGAATGTAAAGAATAATTTAAATATTTAGTGGTTTTAAATGATATATTTTTTGCGTTATTATAATTATATAGTTCATGGGAATTGATTATAGTGACGAGTGACCCCGATATAGCTCCTTATGATAGTTGAGACTGTCGTAGATTATTGTGACGGGTCAGGCTAACATATAACTTTAATATATTGGGTATTAAGACATAGTTATCTAGATTTTATTCACCTAATATATTATTGGAAATTACTAAGTAGGCTATTCCATATTAATGAGTGACATAAAAATGATTTCCAAAATAACCTACATGATTTATCTATTCATGCTATGATTATTTGTGGAAATATCATTATTCCAAATTTTAACGAAATGATATTATGTTTAAAGGGGTGTTTATGCTTCTTATTAAGGTTTAAATGTATAAATATTCAAGAGTTTTTCATGAGGAAAATGAAACCATTACGATTCTTATAATTTCACTAAATATTTCTTGTGAAATATTTTATTAAAATATTTTGGATGTGAAGATAATTTTGTGGGTATAAAAATGGCTATTTATCTAAATTGTTTTTTGATGAAATCAAAACATTATAGAGTAATTAATGAATAAAATGATTATTTCATCATATTTAGATTCCAATTATATATAATCTTTTACTCATAAAAAATATAAAAAAAATCGGAGTTGTAATTAAGGATTTGTAGGAAGAAGTATGAGGCCATGATTAAGATGTTGAAGATACGTCATGAGAAAACACATGTTATATATTAATTTTTTTTTAAGAAATGGATACAAAGTGGAATTTTCCACATTGTGATGTAATATTTATTTATTTAAGGGAGATAGTAAATCTATTTAATACCCTAAATATAAATTATCTATGGGAAAAAATATATTAATCCAGGGTAGATAAAACATTTTTATTATTTAAAGGTCAAGATGTAATGTTCCATTACTTCTTAAATGTACTTCGTGTACATTATTTTGGACAAACTTTCTTGGGGACATTTCTTTGGGTGATTTTAGGTGTTTTTGAATATTTAGGGAGGCCTTGGGGTAGTTCATGATCGTCACATTGTTTTTGAATTCTGGGTACCTTGTACAAGAAAATAATACCTCTAATAATGGTCTACTGAAAGGGGGGAAACGTTTTTCCAAATCATATTGCCACCCTCAATGACATGCAACCCAAGGTAGAGGGGTTAAGAATGGTTTGTTCAGGATTAAAATAATTGTATTTCCAAACCATTCACCACAAATAGATGCACTATATAAGGTTCATGGATAAGTTAAATAGTTACCCTAACCTGTGTGAATTCTCTAGACAAGCATTCATGTAGACTTTTAGGGCTCCAAATATTTAATTTAAAATACATGGGACCAATGTTTAACCTTTAATTTCACACAAATATCATAATGGATTAAATTAATATTTCCCCACAAATGAATAGTAATATTTATTTGGCTTCTAAGATAGTTTTTTTTCATTCATGATGGAATATATTAATGTATCTTGTTCTTTATATAGTTTTTCAACTTTAGGGTAGACCCTCATTGGATATATTCTCATCATATATATTGTAATCATAATATGTTGTGTATGATAGATCTAAGTTGTTTTACTATGAATTTTTGTGTTTCTTTTGTATCTAAAATATTGAAAACCTGATCTACAAATTTGGGGTCTCCTTTTTTGAAGGTGTTCAGTTATACATCTATTCATTAGAAATTTGATTCTTTATAAATGGATAATTCTATTAATAGATTATTTTTCATGTAAAATACTTTTTGTATATTCATTGAGTTGAATTTATTTTTGATTACAATTGATTTATTGGAAGTAAATTTTTTAATTAAGTAGATATTTCATTAAAATGGATTTTGTTCACTAAGTTGTTGATTAAATGATTTATTTCTGATTTGGGTTCAGAGAAGGTATTTCAAAAACTAATAAATATTTTCTTGGATTTTTAAATGGAATTTAATGTCCCAAAAATTCCATGTATTTTTTAAAATTATTTGATATTATTACGAGTCTGTGAAAATTAATGTCGTGTAATTTTGAGGTTTGGTGTGCCCAGAATAAATTTCAGAACCTTTTTTCTATGACATTCATTAAATGACTAGGAAAATTTTTCTATATTTCAAAACACTGATCGGATTAAAAATCCAACTACACCATTCAATCTATAGCATCGAGATTCACTTACGAGAATCTTCACATCAATTTCAGTAGGTCAAGAGAAAATATCACACATTGTACATTTTAAGGAAAGGTTAAATAACAAGTAATTGTTATTTTATTTAGTTATCATTTTCCTACCACCAATTAAGCGGTGGTGGAGGGGACCATGGAGGTGGTCAGACCTTAATTATTTGGTGTAATTTGAACGGTTACACTTCAATTTCAAAACAAACCCTCATGTAATTAATGATTCACTATAACTACATCAATTAATGAGGCCGATAAATTATGTCAATTAATGAACCAAAATAATTTCTAAAGGAGTTGTTCACATTTCCCCCTCCTATTTATATGTAGATTGGGTTTTGTTTTTAGCATGACATCATCATGTGAGGAACCCCAATCGAAGTGACTTAACGCCTTCCACCGACAGAGAATAGAGGACTGAGGACGCTGATTGTAGGATCGATCTGAAGGTTGATGGAGGATGAACGCCAATCCATGTGAACCTTATCCTTCATCTGAAATACCCTCTAATGTGGAAGCACCACCATCCATGATGTCACCAATGAATTATGAGGTTGGGGTCAGCTTTTAATTCATGCATCTCCCTTGATTGAATTCCTTATTATTGAATTTGTGGGATTTTGTTGAGGGGGATTTGAATGAGGTTCACCATTGTTAACATGCGATGAATAATTAACTACCTCTCCTTATAAATATAATGCGGAGGGCACATTCCAAATGAACAAAGCCCGGACCCTTTGCCGATGGTTTTCTTGTTACGTTCTTCATGGAGAATTTCCCAATTTGACGTGAACACGAAACAGAGTGTCACATTGTTATAATGGAAATTTCGGAGGCCCATAGGCCTAGAAGGGAATGGTAACAGAGCTTCGGAGCCCCACAAAAGCTCCACCGGTGTGGCACCAGTGGCGGAGATGGAGCTAGATGCTCGTCGGCCGTGGAAGAGAGTGGTTCCATTTGGGTCTGCGGCGAGCGAATAGGGAGGCGACAACGGCCGGCCGTATAGGCAAAGGTGGTACACCATCACAAGGTGCATTGAAGAAGCTGTGGCGATGGAAGGGGGACCCCTGTTCCATGGGTCCCACGAACCATGAGGTGACCCAACGTGGCATCGCTGATAAAGGGGTCGAACGACTCCTTTGATCCATTTGGCAAGCTGATCGGTTCCCCCATGAGGGGTGAACCACTAGGCCAGGTCATGTGGCCTGGTGAACTAGGCCGGACCATGGCCCAGTGGACCATGATTGTCAAGGCCCAACTCAGCCAAGGGGGGTGGGGCATGTCTTCTACGCATTTGGATGAGCCACCGCATCCCAGGCCAACTAAGCTGGGCCAGTCCAATTCAGTTTGGGCCAGGTCAAACCCATACCCTGTTGGGCTGACCCAAACCAGGTCAGGTCGGCCTGGGCTGGGTTGTGTCGGGTTGGCCCGACTAGGTAGGTCCTGACCCGAACCCCTCTCGGGCCCAAAAACGCTTAAAGGGCCATTACATGTGAACTAGACATCTGTTTGACAAACTTTCTACAACGCCGAGATTCGTGGAGTGAGACAATTCTTTTGAGATACATCACGAGAGTTTTGAAGAATGATGGAGTACGGCTGGGATGGATCAACTCTGAATCCAACCGGGCGCTCGACCCTAAAATGCCAATAACTAACAGATCGGGCCTCCCATGGATGCGCCGTCTATGGCATAAAGACCATTGTGAAAAGGAGAACCATTACATATACTTTATATGCGTTTTGACGGACATTGATGTTCGACCTGGGTAGGATCATATTTGAATTAAACAGTTCCCATTTCACAAAAGTGCACATATGTCACAGACAGGGCGTCTGATCAACGCGTTGTTTGCCACATTGGGAACCAACATTCGGGGTGGTCCCATGGGAATTCTTGTTTTAGGACTTTGTACCAGTTTAAATATGATCGATGGATTGAGGAGCAGAGTCTTCCTGAGATCCGGCATGCTTTGTGCGGAATCTAGAAGCTGGTTTTGACATGAAGAAGAAGAGTGAAAAATAAAAGTCCACATCAGAAACTCCTGAGTGAGATAATCTAGCTATACTACTAATCATACCTACATCTATACCATCAAACAATATAGGTCAGCACCAGTGACCAATACGGGTCAGAACCAGTGGCCAATACTGGAAAGCAGCAGTGACCAATGCGGATCAACACTAGTGACCAATACGAGTCAGTATCTAGCGACCAATACAGGTAAGCATCTATAAACCAATACAAGTTAGCATACGATGACCTATCTCGGTCAGTAGTAGAGTTACTCTGGATAGGTTGATATGGATTTTCGACTAGTCATCCCTATCCCTGTATCCTTGATGTAATACTGTTAGATATAGCTATTTCTTTTGTTTAATATAGCATGATTTATATCATGCTTGTGATATTAACTTTGTGGTATTTCTTATTATTTACTCCTTTTTTCGATTACTAAGAGACCTTTGGGGGTCTTGAGGTCCCATACTAGGTATTTTTAATCTCACCCATGCACGGGATCCACCTATACGTGTGTGTCTGGTGTAGACTACTAATTCCCCAAGGGAGACTCTGGAGGTTCAGGACTTGGTGGAGCTTAGTTCGAAGGAAGCAGTCAAGATCCTATTCTTCTACTTCTGACATACAGCTACTACCCTCCATGTAGAGATCCATGGTAGATGTGATAACCTTTTACATTCCTTTCAGTTTCTTGAGCTTGTATTCTGGCCCACTATTTTTTGTTCTTTATTGTACTTATTTTTGTACTTTACTCTCATGCTTCTACCTTAGTTTTGTTGGTTTTTTACATCATTTTCTATTTTGAGTGTGTAAAAATCCCTATTGAAATTCCTTCCATTTTTGGAAAGAGCCATCAGGTTCTAGTCACCAACCCCTGGCCTATGGAAGGCGGGCCAGGGGTAGTCACATCCGGGCCCCATGGGGTGGGTCATGACAAAGTGGTATCAGAGGGTAGTCGGTTCTACCTGAAGAAATAAAAGTCTACATTTATTTAGGAAATGTTGTATAGTGTCTTGGGTTCAGTTTTCATTACAGGGAGTCTAGAGTTTGTTTAGTTTCCAACTTATCCATACACTAGGACCCTAAATTCTATTTATTGACTTGGTATATGAAAACATAGGTTTCTATTGTTTTGAAAAGTTTTCTTGTTCTTTCTAGAGTTATCTCACTAGGTATTACTTATTGACTGTGGCACATCTATTTCATACAGGATGGCTCAATCAAAAATGTTAGCTAAGATTCCAAATCTATATCATGACAGTGGTGCACCGAGCGATGAGATTTCTATATAGTGACCCCTCATTGGGATAGAACCTTCTGGTGGTGTACCAGCATCACCACCATATATTGAGAAGTAGATGGTAACAATTTATTATTTACACCAGTTGTGCATGTTTCATGAGTTATAGAGATGGAGGCCTCTAGTGGTTTGATGCAACACAGACCCCCGAGGCAGTAGAGGACTATCTTGAGGCAGTTTTGCGGGTCATTCACTTAGTAGAGACACCCGCCGAGCAGATGTCATTCTTGGCCACTGGCCTTCTTTAGGGCTCGGTAGGAAGATGGTGGATCTCGATGCTCCTTGTGAATGAGGTGAAAACCCTAACCTATCAAAACATTGAGTGTCATGTTAGGACACAGATCGTTCTAGCGATACTAAGCTCTGTGTGTATTCAGGAGCAGTTGCATCTGTAGTAGGGAAGTAATATTGTGGCTTAGTACTCATTGTAAACTATTGACCTCTCTAAAGACTCCAACCACATGGAATGGGATGATTACATCAGTGCTGTAACCATTGACCAGGGGCTCCGACGAGAGATTAGAGATGAGATAGTTTGTCTCAACCTCCCGACACAGGATGGGGTGCTAGAGAGAGCTTTGATGATGGAGAGCTTCCTTGCTGAGAAGACACCTACAGTGGGATCCCTAACCAGACGAAAAATAGAAAATTCATCTGCATATGGAAGTATACAGATGACACAGAATCCCAAGTGGACAAGACCTTCCATAGGGAGACTTGGGGATTTAATGTCAGAGGTGTGAGGCTCGAGAGGTCGTGGGATCCACCAATGAGGCTGGATTTTTTTTCATGTGGGGGATAATGTCACAGAACTCGTGACTATCTGACTCCCCATGCATATGATCAGTTGATGGTGGAGGGCCACCAATGTTGTGGGAGTAGCATGTTCCTGAGAATCAGCTAGGCAGCTGACTAGGATGGGGAGCAGGACGTGCAGAAGGAGGTGGTCGGGCTCACCAAGCACTACCATACCCACCCCCAGGCAGTCCACCATGAGCTCATGGAATAGGTGGATGAGGATAGGCCCAGGTACAAGCAATATAGGCTCACGATACTAAATTCCCTAAGATGATATGATGCACAAAATGTATCTTATCTACTTTAGCAACAGTGCTTAACAATATAGGTTAAATCCTTTCTTTCCTTGTCAATGACTTAGTTCGGGACTCTTAGATTTCAACTGATCTTTTAGATCATCTTGTGTGTTTGGATTCTCTTACATGAAGATATTCAGTCATCACATACTGGTGCCGAAAGTGGGATCTTACTCTTAGAGGAGAGAGTTTCAGATGGTATCTTTTAATAGCATCATTTAATCCCTATGATGTCATTCATGGTAAGGACTAGCTATTAGCAGTTTATGCATAGATTGACTGCATGAGATGTACAGTGTGATGTATGCGTGGAGATGGATGCTAGTTTTCCATTTAATGGAGAAATAAATAGATTATCAAGAGATGGACTTGTGCTCGGGAGGGTACAACTGATTACATATCATCTGGATTGCATGACCTTCGACACAATGGATGAGGAGAGTCCACAGTTCCCAACTATGGTGGACAGGTGTGAGGACGTCATTCTAGGAGATGTCCTAGGACTACCTCCTCAAAGAGGAAAAGGATTCAGCATTGATATTTACCCAGGAACACCACCTACTACTACACCATCATATCATATGGCCCCTGTTGATTTTCGAGAGGTGAGGGTTTAGTTGGATGACTTATAAAGGAAGGGATTTGTAAGGCCAGTCTATCTCCATGGGCATCCCCGTTGTTATTTTCCAAGAAGGCCTACAAAGGTTTGAGGATATTAATGTACTTTCGGGGCCTAAACCAGGTCACTGTGAAGAACATGTTTCCTCTATCCGGGATTAATGATCTGTTTGATCAGATGAAAGGATGGATGTTGTTCTCGATGATATTCCTCATATCGGGATATCATCAGCTCAGGGTGTGAGATGAGGACGTATCGAAGACAGCCTTCAGATGCCAGTATAACCATTAAAAGTTCTTGGTAATGCCTTACAGTGTGTTAAACACTACAATAGTGTTCAGGGGGCTCATTAATAGGATCTTTAATAAATACCTTGATCACTTTTTGAAGGTCTTCATCAACGACATCTTGGTGTACTCAGTGTCCAAGGAAGATCACGTTATACATCTTAAGATAGTTCTGGACACACTCCTGCAGAACCAATTATATGGGAAGCTCTCAAAGTGTGATTTCTGGATACAGAAGGTCTACATATTATGACACATCATTTTAGAGACTAGAGTTTCAGTGGATCCATCAATGATCGAGGTAGTACTTTCACAGGAGACACCCAATAGTGTTATAGAGTTATAGAGATTACTTAGATTATAAGGCTACTATTAGAGGTTTGTACCTAATTTATGAAGATTATTATCACCTAAGAAATCCTTGAAGTATAAGGGTAATACCTTAATATGGTTAGATACATTCCAAAAAGAATTTCAATAGCCGAGGAAGGGCTTTACCATTGCTCCCATATGGAGGTTTCCAGAGGAGGGAACTGACTACATAGTTTACTATGATGCATAAGTTACCAGACATGGTTGCATCCTGAAGTAGGATAATGTAGTGATTGATTAAGACTCATGACAGTTGAGGCGCCATGAGAAGAATTATGCGACTCATGACTTGGAGTTGGAAGCAGAATTCTTCGCACTGAAGATGTGGAGACACTACTTGATGGGAGAACATTTCATTGTTTACTCAAACCATTAGAGTCTCATATATATCTTCACACATAAGATATGAATCTGAGACTACAATGATGGATATGGTTCCTCCATTACTATGACTTTAAGTTAGTATAAACTCATGGCTAGGGAAACTTAGTGGTAGATTCACTTAGCAAGAGATTTATTTCGCAACTACTAAACGAGGATTCTGAGCAGTTAGCCTCACTTCAAATATCCTACGTGGATAAATATAAGACAGCCTACCTCCAATCGATGGTATTTTCCTTTAAAAATTTTTAGCATGTCCGGGAGGAACAAATAGGAGATATCAATTATGAGACTACACATGGTCAAATATCCTCAGGCCATGCACCTGACAGATACTCTGAAGCTGTGGAGCACACTATCCTTTTTAACGGACATACAGTTGTAACAGTGATTCAAAGATAGGAGGTACTGAGAGTGTTTCTTACATCCTCCTTGGAAGTACATCAAGGTGTGATGATGATGTATCAAGACCTTTGGCATCAATACTGGTGGGAAGGGATGAAGAATGTTGTGGAAAAGTTTTTTCTAAAAGCCTCACTTTCCAGGAAGTGAAGGTCGAGCACTGAGTTCTATAAAGCTTGTCACAACCCCTCGAGACAATAGATTGGAAGTGGGAAGGGATATCGATGGACTTCATCACAAGTTTACCACACACGTCCAGAGGGCATGATACCATCTAGGTGATTGTTGACCTACTAACCATGTCATCCCACTTTCTATCTATTCGAGAGAAGGGTTCAGTATAGAGTTTGGGATGTTTGTATGTTCAGGAGATCGTGCAACTTCATGGGGTTCCTTTAATGATTGTCTCAGACCATGACACCTACTTCACATACTGATTGTGGAAAGGATTTCAAGAATATTTTGGGACGCATATTTACATGATGACAACTTTTCACCAACATAAGGATGGTGAGATTGAGCAGAGAATATAGTACATGGAGGTAATACATTGTGAAAGTTTCCTAGACTTTGGTCATAGATTGGAGGACCACCTCTCCTTGGTGGAGTCACGTACAACAACAACTATCACTCCACCATTGGTATGGTCCCATTGGAGACATTGTACAGGAAACCTTTCAGATCACCCTTGTGCTGGACAGATCCATGAGAGCCAGCACTCATGGGCCCTGAGATGGTACATGCTACCACTGAGAAGGTGCAAGTAATCTGAGAGTTGATGAAGACTGCACAAAGATGACAAAAGTCCTATACTGATAGGTGATAGAGAACACTACAGTTCTAGGAGGGGGACCACATATTCTTGTGAGTATCCCCTTGATGGGGACAACATAGATTTATCTATGGTGGAAAATTCTCACTGAGGTTTATCAGAACTTTCCTAATACTTCAGAGGATTAGAAAGGTGGTGCACCACTTGGAACTCCCACCATAATTGGAGAGGGACCACAACCTCTTCCACATATCCCTACTAAGGAGATACATGCATGAACCATCTCACATCATCGACCATGGGGACCTGGAGATTGATGACAAGGAGAATTTTGCGGAGTTCTCAGTGGAGATAGGGGATCGACAGGAGAAGGCCTTCTGTGGGAGGTAGACTCCTCTAGTTTATGATCATTGGAACCATGGAAATCTCCAGGATAACACATGGGAGAGAGAGGCTCATACACATGCCCAGTACACCTATTTGTTTGGGTAGACTTGTTTGGCTTTCTATGAAGAAAATCAATAAAGTGGGGAGAATTTAAAGACCCAAAAATTCCTTCTAATTATTTTTAATTATTTCGGATTTTTATGAGTCTGCGAAAATTATTGGTTCTAATTCTGAGGCCATATGTTCCCAAAATGTATTTCTGAAAAAAAAATTCAGGTATGATCAATTAACGCATTGGCAGTGTTTTCTATCGTTTGAACTGGTGCTCAAGTTAAAAATATGAGGGCACCATAGATTCCGCATCACTATGATTTTATTAAAGGATGTTTCTCATCAAACATAGTAGCAAGGGAGAAAATTCTAAATTTTGGAATATTTAAAGAAATGTAAATTAACATTTAATTTCAATTTTACTTATTTCTCTTTTTCCTACCAACTATTGTGTGGCAGTTGCAGGGACCACAGAGGTTGTAAGACCTTAATTATGCGGTGTTATTTTCTTGGTTACACTTTGGTTGCGTATCCAAATCTCGCGTAACTAATGAGGCACATTAATTACATAAATTAATGAGGCACTTTAATTAAGTCAATTAATGATCCTCATTAATTTTCAAGGAATTTAACATCTTCTCCACCTACTGTTTATATAGTGCTTGGGTTTAGATTTTGGAATGGCTTCATCAATCAAAGAACCCCTAATAGTCTGATGCAATGAATTCCACCGATATAGAACATAGGATTGACGATGTTTGTTGTAGGATTTATCTGAAGGTCGATAGATGATGAAATCCAATGCACATGCATCTTCTCCTTCATCCGCAATACCCTCGAACATGGAAGCTCCACCATCCGTGACATCCACAAAAAAATCACGAGGTAGGGGTAATTTTTTAAATCAAGAATTTCCCTTGATTCTATTCCTCATTCTTGTATTTTTGGGAGGTTGTTACGGGGGATTTGAATGGGGTTCAACATTATTAAAATGTGATGAATAATTACCTCCCTTTGGTTATAAAGCTATCGCAGAGGGTGTGGTCCAAAAAACATGACTCGAACCCTTCACCACTAGTTTTTTTCCATTTCGTTCTTCAAAAATGAATTTCCCATTTTAAAGGAAACGTGAGAAAAAGGGTCATTCAGTGACACCGGTAGTTCGGGAGTCTAGTAGGTGAAGAAGGGAATAGAAACGTGGCTCCAAAGAATCACTGGAGCCCAGTGGTAGCTCCGTCGGTGCACAAAATTGATGAAGCCACAACGAAGGCAGGGGGACCTGTGTCTTGTGTGTCCCACATACCACATTTCAGCACCACGTGGCACTGCTGATGAAGGTTCTGAAAAACTCCTTTGAGATTTTCTGTAGGTGGACCGCATGCCCCACGTGGGGCGTGCCAGCACGCCAGGCCACATTGCCTGTCGAGTCGGGTTGGTCTACGTCCTAGCCCCATCAGGCCAGCCCAGGCTGATTCGGGCCAGGATGGGTCAATCCTAGATGGGGTCAGGTCCACCCAAACTAGTTCGGGTGGGCCATGATGGTCCAACCGGTTCAGCTCGTACCCGAACCCCTCTCTGGCCCAAAAACGCTTTAAGGGCCACAACATGTGAACCAAACATCCTTTTGACGAACCGTATTTGGAACCAGGATCTGGGGAGTGAGAAAGACCATTTTAGATACTCCACAAGAGTTTTGGAAATGTTGCTGTACAGCTTGGTTGGATCAACTCTGAATCCAACTGGACCCTTGGCACTAAAAGGCCAACAACTAACAGACTGGGCATTCAATCTGCGCGTCGTCTATGGCATAAGGACCATTGTGACAAGGCAGTTTTTTGGAGATACTCTAATCTATATTTGACAGAGTGAGACATGAGACCTGGGTTGGATCAGACTTGAATACCACTAGTCACTTTTTCAAAAGTTCCCATATAGCACAGACCGTGTGTCTGATCGATGCTTTGTTTGTCACATTCGGACTACTATGATTGGGTGGTCCCTTGTGTTTTTTTGCAGGACATCATACCAATTAAAATATGACCAATGGATGGAGAAGCAGAGTCCTCTCAAAATCATGTGTGCTTCATGAGGGAATATAGTGGTTGGCTATGTCATTATGAAGAAGAGCGAGAAAAATAGGTCATCATTAGAAACTCCATAGTTGGATGATCTAGCTGAATGACTAAAAATCCCTACCTCGGTACCAGCAACCAATACGGGTCAGCAACAATGACCAATACAGGTCAACAAATTGACCAATACAGGTTAGAATCTAGTGACCAATATGGGTTAGCATCTAGACACTAATACGGGTCAACATATAGTGACCTATACAGGTCAGTTGAATAGTTACTCTGGATAGGATGATCTAGCGTTATGACTAGTGATCCCAATCCCAGTAACCATAAAGATATACCGTTAGATTGAGCTATCTCTTTTTCATTATGAAACATTATTTATATCATTCTTGTGATATTACCTTAGTGTTATTTATTGTGATGTTTTCCTTTGTGGATTACTGAGAGAGCATCGTATGTCTCAGGGTACCCTACTCGGTAATGTTATACTCATCCCTGCATGGGCCCTGCCCACATGAGTGTGTCTGGTGGAGACTACTAAAACTCCAAGGTAGACTATGGAGTTTTGGGACTTGGTGGGGCTTAGCGCGATGAGAGCTATCAAGATCCTCTTTTTCAGCTTCAGACATACAACTACTACCCTACTGGTAGATCTCCAGGGCAGATGCGAAATATATTTTCTTTCCTTTCAGTTTCTAGAGCTTGTATTCCAGACCACTGATTTCAGTTTATAGTTTCACTTGTGGTTTAACATTACTCTCATTATTATACCTTAAATTTCTGGGTGTTTACTTCAGTTTCCCTTTTTGAGTGTGTACATATCCCTATGGGAATGCCTTCCCTATTCAGGATAAGCTTTTAGGTGCAATTCACCAACCCCTGTCCAATAGAAGGTGATCTTGGGGTAGTCACATCTGGACCCTGAGGGATAGCTCGTGACATGGAATAAAATATTTTAAAATGGGTTTTAAATGGATTTTAAAAAACATGGAATATTGGGAAACTTTGGTGCATCGTTAAAAGAAATGAAAATTGTAGTGTGTGTAATGCCACTGGTGGTTTTTTGATATTGGCAGACCATGATGGGACTCAGTATCATGTTGGATCAACCTTATTCTCTATTTAGAAATATTTTCTATCTAGAATATATTCCCATTATATAAGTCCCAATATGGGGTGCATTATCAATTTTTATTTTATTATTACATGATGTATTTTTCCATGGAAATTTTCTCACAAACTTTCGCATGATGTCATTATACATGGGTTTTCATGAGGAATTATTTACTAAATATTAATTTACATGATAACCATGTTGGGTATGAATATTTTCCAATATTTTTTCAAAAATACATTTAGTAACCACGTATTTTTTAATATAAAAGTCATATATGGGAAAACCATGGGTATCAATTAAAAATAGTTATGATTTTGGAAAATAATTTTTAAAAATGTATTTTTTTAACCTAGAAAACAAGTATTCATGATATTAGAAATAGTATATATTCTTTGTTGGAATCCTATTACACTTTTTTAAAAATTGTTCTTGTTCATTTAAGTGGTTATAGCCATTTTTTTCTAGGATTAAGATGAAGGGTAAAATATTTAGTAGCATTTCAGTTTCTATTTTCATTTTTTCACTCAAAATAACATGGTTTGAAGGTGATGGTTGGTCATGCATAATCATGTTTTACTTTCTTAGTCATAATTTATGGTTTTTATTATTTTTCATGGATTATAGGGATCATGGATGTATCTTTTACTTCCATGTTTACACTAGTTTTATATACTGATTTTTTCTATACGAGACATTTTTTTAATATCCTATTCACCTCACCAATGTGGTTAGTCAGATCAGGTGGCACATCTATTTTACCTAAGATGGTTTAGAAATGGGTCTTCAAAAATAAAATAATATCATACAATATTTTTAAGTGATTAATTTATTTTTAGCGTGTATGTAAAATGGATTTTCAAAAATCTAGGGACCTTGTGAGCCTTATGTACATCATAATGGTCATTTAATTCATATTTTTCATAATTGTACCTGAGGTATAATGAAACCTACAATCTATAATCTGACTCAATATCAGGTTGGATCAAACATATTCATGGTTTATGCTTCCATTATGAATTTAATGGATTTATGTTGGCAATTTCCAAATATGGTCTGTATTTTTATTTATGATTTTTGTATCACCATATCTATTTTTTCATGGTTGTTACCTTACCTATTTTCACAAGACATTATTTTTAATTGTTTCTTATGATATAATATTTCATGGAAATGTGTTTTCAATATTAAAATATGGTTTATGGATATTCTCCACTATTTTATCAAATATAATTTTTTATTCACGGTTTAGTGCGTATGATTGGATAATATGGAAACTCAAAAATAAAAATTGAAAAAATGTTCTGATTTATGAAAATTATACTTAAACTATATTTATTATAAATTAGAGCTATTAAATAATTGATAATATACATTTTTAGATTTTGGGATGGAATCCAAATGGTCCTTTAGGTCACACCGTTTTTTTTTTCAATTTTGGATTTGTATATGTTGTTTTGAAGGATTAAGGTATGTGGAAGGGAATTACATAGCATATTGGAATATATTTTTATTTTTCCCTTTGTAGATCATTGATTGGGAGGTGACAGTTTTTCACATAGAGAATCATTTGTATTATTTTAGTAATAAATCATAGTTTGCATAGATTGTCTTGAATTGTATAGATCTTGGACGTATTTTTTCATCCATATTTTACTCTGGATATTTACATTGAAGATTATTATATATAAGACATGTTTATTTAATCTGGATTAACATCACAATCATGGAAGTTTGTCCTTATAGTCATATCTAGTAGAACCCGGATGGTTTATTTTAGGGATACTTATAATTAAACTCATACATTGTTCATTCCCATCCAATTTTTATATCCACTATTATGGGAAAAATATTTATCCATCCATTTTTCTTCACAATCCATTTATTCAAAACTAAACATATTATTAAAACTATGGTCATTTCAAATTATCATTATCATTGGAAGATTAAAATACACTGTAACACAAAATGTTACCCATGATAAACATGTTTCAGTTATCCCACACATTTTATATACACATCATCCACCACATATTTCATAATCTTTATTTATTGAGTTTTTAAACATTTTTTTATCAATAAATTCAATTATTTGCTTTCTTTGATATTTTCATTTACATAATATATCTCATAAAAATAAATTATGATAATCTCATGATTAATCATGAAACAATATTATAATTTTTTAATTTGTTTATTTACATAATTAAATTCTCTTCACCTACACCCCTGGCTTTTTTGTAACAACATTATCATATCAAATTTATAATTACTAAAACACTTCATTGAGTTTAATAATAACTATTTCCACTATAATTTTAGAAATTAGTTATTCAAAAAACATTGAATACATAAAAAATTTAAACATCACCACATTACCTTTATGGTGAGGCAAACCAAAAATAATAACAACATCAATCATCAATAATTTCTAGCCATACCTTTATCATTTTTTAATATGTAGTATTCCATTTCTATTTCCATTACTAAATGGTTTGTAAATTAATAAGTTAAAAATAATCTATTTAATAAAAAATCATAACCACAATGTCCAATGGATTTAATAGGCATCATAGTGAAAATAATACTATACAAAAAATAATGAAGATGCCAAAAATATTTAATCCCAAATTAATGTTCATAGTTTTTTATTCACAAATTATTTTCAAAATATAATATTTATCATTGAATATATTATATTATCCACATATTTTTTTAGAGAAGCCATAAAATAACAAAAAACATCATTGATGAGTGACATTTTTAGATGTGTCGATGGAATCATAGTATACATGTTAAAGAATATTAGGTCCAACGATAGAATATAATCTATAAATACTATACCTATAAAACATAATGAAATCTAGGTAACTATAAATATACACGAACACCAAAGAACTCAAAAGAGACACCCTCATGAAAAAATGTCATTATAATCATTAATTCATTTATTTAGATCCCTAGAACCCATTAACCAAAGTCACATCCACAATATGGATTGAATTTATTAGGATGAACATGGGTAGGGAAATTGAATGATACCTAATGTCACATCATTCATAGGATAACCCATCTATCATGTCTCTTAACCAAATGTGGGAATATCTGAAGGGTGTCCATGATCACAGTGGGTTGGTGACTAGTATCCCAACATTGGATAATATTGAGGAACTATTTAACCCGCCCTAAAAGAAGATACATGAAAAATATAAATAGAATACAAAAATCGGAAGAAATATATTCCATAACCAAAGGGAATAAGTGAATAAAACATAATTTCACATATTGAAAAAAAGGATAGAAAATCCAAAAAGAAGTACTCAATGTGATACATGGGAAAATCACCACAATATCACCACTAGATTGAAACACCCATACAAGATGAATGATGATACCTCACTATGCCTCCTTTACATTTCCAACATCAAAAGAAATAACAATGTGCTCAAACTAATGATGGGGTTTTCATTGTCTATAAAATTAGTCTTTGTGGTGTCCTACTAACGGGTTTTGTATTATATCTGTGTACAATAATCCCAAAAGAAAAATTTATATAAAAACATCGAATGAAAAGTATTTAGAAATTTTTCATATCCACAACAAGGTAAATAAATCCTCATTTTCTCCTAATTTTGAACGTTGTTGGGTAAAATAGGTCAAATAATATCAATATTATCAATGTTACTATTCAAATACAATATAGTACAAACCAATAAAAGTAGCAAATCATTCCAATGATTATTAATGGTTAAGTAATGAGATGATTCATACCATAATCAATGAAATGTATTAAATCATGTCCTTAGAACATAGGTCTATAGAGAATAGGAATATCTTATTGGTGCCCCCCCAGATGATGACAATATTAAGCCCTTATGACGACTAGCCTATGGAGTGGGGGACCACCCCACGACTAAACCACTCAAAAATAATATATATGATTCCCCTAATCTATACCTTCCACATAAGTACAAAAATATAGACATGTATTGTATTTGCCAAATCATTTCATCAAAACCATTATTTGAAATCTATTTCATTAATATGTTTCACAATGATTTGAAAATATATTCTATTTTATGAGAAAAATGTAAAATACAATATCCTCAACAAGAAGTATTCATAAAAAAATCAATAAAATAATACACTTCATTTAGATAAAAATTTAATAATGTATGAGATATAAACTATTCACATATGAAAATAAATATAGGGATTCACCAACCTCAATTGAAGTTGCACAAAAAAAGTGACAAGATCACCAACCACTAGAAGAAACACATAACTATGAAATGAGTTTCTATCAATGAATCACATATATTATAATAGTATTCAATAAAAAGACTTCAGGAAGAAATTTAAGGTCACACAATTAATGAAAAACATGAAATCCTCACTTGAACCAAAGTAACAAATATCCTTATTAATATGTTCAATAAACTTATATTGAATTATCATAGAAGATTTAGTGTCACAACCTCAATTGATCCATAAACACATAAAAGTACCAAAACGAAATATATTTTGAAATATAGAAGCAATATGACCACTCATAGAGATAGAGATAGTGAAACCACCACAGAGAATGAGTGCAGAACAATGTGATCTAGATTATAGGTTCGCAAACATTGCTTTTAAGAACCTGTGGTTCAAATAAGGGAGACGTAAGACGATTTTATTAGATTTTTTTTTATTATTTTACATAAAACGTACAGGGAAAAATGGTTTAGAACCATTAATATGGTATTTATGGGAAAAAATATCCCATGAAGAATGTATATAAAAACTTTTCTCCTCAGGTTAGAAAAAGTTAATGATGACATATTTACATTGTACAAATAGTTTTTATTGTGTGAATGGACATACACCACAAAACAATTTCTTGAAATGTTTCCAAAGACCCATTTACAAAAAAAATTAACAATTATTACTATAAATTTTATCCATTGGATGTTTCCATTCTAGGATATGTTGAAAAATTCCCAAAACATTCTTTTTCCCAAAAAAATATATGAAAAACACTCTTAATGATAAATAGGGCATACATATTATCCAAAATATTAAAAACTATTAAACTGTAGAAATTCCATCCCAGTGAAGTTGTGTGCATGATGTTTTCTATTGAATGAGGTGAGGCCACTTCTCCCTCACCCCCAATTATCATGAGAATCTAATCTATTTTAGCATTACACTCTGACCCATTGAATATGAATCCCACTCAAGACATTCAATTGAGAATTAACAGTCTCCATTGGTTTCTCTATAATGGATGCTTTTGGAACCAAATCAATATATTACCCACTTATTACATGAGTGGGATTATGAAGATATCCCCATAGCATAGAAACGTGAAAAAAATCATGGATACTTGTTATCTAGGTTAGTAATTATAACCAAAACCTACATTCCAAAGTCACCCAATGATCAAAAATGGTCCAAACTATCTTAGAGCCAACTTACCCTATCTCTCAATCCCATAGTGACCCAAAAAGGATATTTTTTTAGAAAACCCATTCAATAATAGAATATCCTAAAAGGCAACATCAATTAAATACATATGATTTCTACTAATATTTTACTATATCCAAATGATGATTCATATCAATAACTCTCACAAACTTCTTCTAAATGATACTTTGTACCACAGGAGAGGATTCAACCACCTCTACTAGAAAACTTTTTCATGCATATAAAACCATAAAATGAATCTTTAAGTTCTATTATGATAGACTATTTGGGGAATTTTTATATGATAACTCAACCAATACAGGATGGATGTTCTTATGTCTTATGAAATATAAAAAAGATTCACATTTAATACCATCTATTTTACAAATAGTACAATCTATATGACCATCTATTGGTGGATTATATGATTTAGTCAACATGACATGAGTCCCTATCATGTCTGGAAATAACTGAATATCTTATGGTCAACGAAATATGGGAATTACTCCCAAAAAATATAATGTCATCCATACTTTTTTGAAGATATAACATTAGAATGTTCCAAAAAAATGGGTGATGTAATCACATTATTGAGTCAAATGTGGATGAGATCAATAGAAAACCACTTTTTTGTATTTCCTTGTAAAAAACCCCAATCTAACAATAGAATAGTCAGAGAATAGTGCACACCCCTTACTGGGAACAAGTATGATCAAAATAGATGCTTATTTAAAATTTATTTTCCACCCATTGAATAATGATTCAAAATTTTCATCCAATATAAATGACACCCCTTTCCTATTAATATATGTCAATGATGATTATATAAATAAAAAATACCTGATGACTAACTGAGGGTATCCGGCTACACCTAGGATACATTGAATCTCAAAATTGTTCCATAATAATTTTGATGGCAAGAAAACTTTCAGATTATTAAGATAAATTTATAAGAAATACCATGAAATCATATTCCACAAGAAAATAATTTCATGAATCTTCATGATTAAATTCATAATCCATCATTAATGTTTGATTTTACTCATGATTTCCAAAAAAAATTATTTAGATGGTGCTGGTGTGTATTCATGAATCTTATGTTTACAAAGAAATAATCTATGATTATTATAAAAAAGGTGTTGATAAACTACTTGAATATGAAGTTCTCCAGTTATGTAAAAAAAATAGGATAATTAGTCAAACCAAAAGGAATCAAAATATATTTTCTCCTAAAATCCATATTTGGTATATCATAGTCATAAATCCTGATCTAATGATAACTTGGATGGAGTTAAAAAATTTAAACTATATTCAATAAATTTAAATGATTAAACAATTCATCCATATAGGTAAAAGGGTAATTATTCATTATTGTGGCCCAATTAAACTTCTGATAGTCCACACACAAATTAAATGAACCATTATCCTTTTGAAAAATAGCATGGGGTTTCCTTGGAATAACGCATGGGTGGAAACAAATTATCATCCAGGTCATCTGACCAGATATCGAGATCCATCATCTCACCAATTTCAATAAAATAATATGTTATCATGATTGAGTGCACACATAAAACCATCTCAATCATAATTTGTATGTACCAATTTTGAATAATAAAAGAGAATACATCTAAGAATAAATAACGTAATTATTAGAAGAAATAGGAAGGCCAATGAATCAGGACACTTCATTAGCATAGTAATAAAAAGTAAACAAGAAAATCATAAACTCTTTATAGGGAAGTCCTGAATGACTACCTTGAAGATCCATCTCACCTATAAACACCAATGAGAACCCATAAGAATCAATGAAAAAAATCAATTATTAAAATCAATATCATCATGATGATAAATAATCCAATATATCCTAATGATGATATAAAATAGTTCTTGATTGAGAATGTTCAAACACCATTCCAGATATATGCTAACTATTATTAGAGAACAAGATATACACCAAAACATATTTTCTATACAATTTCCTAGAGGTTCCAACTAATCTATTACAAAGGAAATTATCATTGATGGATGTTTGAGTACAAAAAAAAAATATGGCAGTATAAACGAGTGAGAAGAACCATTATCTAATAATGTATGTGTTATTGAATATGAAAAAAATGGTACATATCTCATTTTTTGGGACCATGTCGACCATGGATAGAATATCATATATTGTGTGAATGTGCATTACAATTAAGGACTATGGATATTAACAATCATCATTGTGCAATATTGTTATCTGGATATTTAGATCCATAATAATGGTGAGTCATAAACATATTCTATCAGAACATTTTTTACGGATATATCATCTATATGTATTTCATATCTTTTGGGTGGAGAAGAATTATTTTTAGTATTCTCACCCTTGCACCACTAGTAGAAAATTGGGGCATACTGCTGCCTATCAGTTCTGGTGTATATGAGGCTTACTATTGAGAACCACCCCCACTACACTTGTAGTTACCATCCAATATTCTCTTCTTTCCCTAGGTGCCACTAGAGATTAAATTGGTTGGAAGAGAAATGAATACAAAGAAAATCAGGAATACTATGCTAATACCAGCCATTATAGCCTTCTCAAATTAGTCAACATAGGTGGAAATGTTCATCATGTACACTGATAATCATATATTCTATCATAAATCCATTAGGTACCTCAGAGCATTTTGATGGTCATCCATTACTACCTCTAAAGGAAAATTAAGTAGATCCTTTAACCAATTTATTTAGTCTATCACTAAACTCTATCCTAACTGAAGTATAAAGAAATATATAGAATATTCCATGATAAATTATTTTGGGAAGAACCACTTAATGATGAGGGTCTCAAAACCCATAAAATACAATCCCATGCATTTATATTTCTATATTATCTAATCTGTCCATTTATTACAAGGACCCTGATGTCTGAATGTCAAATACTTCACCATAAAAACCAAAGGTGTGTCTATGAAGTCAATGACCTGATAGTTCTTATCTATCTGGTCATATTTATTGTCATTCATTTTTACTCTAAAAAAATAATGGATTTTCTTGTATAAAATTTCATGACTGACCTCAACAGTACTTCAACTCCCAGTTATACCAGAAAAAATGATTTCATAACATTCGGTACATTTTGGTAATAGGAACGAAGTTCCAACATGATAGAGTCTATAAAATTATATTCCAATGGAGTATTCCCTTAAGGAACTTCCACTTCACCCACTATTGGATCACGTGGAATCATTCATTGATGTAAATTGTTCCACTCCAAAAATTGATAAATATTATTAGCTAATTAAATTATCACTGTTCAATATATAAATCCAATAAAAATAAACTGATATTTAGATGAAAACTAAACATAAGACACACTCACCCATACATATGAAAGTAACTTGATACTTTTAATGGTGAGAGATCCCAAAGAACACCCCCCAAACTACCTAAAATGACACAGTAATCCTATCTCTTATGTGCCAAAATCTAATAATTGTGCTCAATAATTCCCTGACACAAAATTTTCACATCATGGCATGGATAAATCATCTATCTAGGCTCTAAAAAGAAATGTTGAATGACCCAAAGGAAATTCACAATCCCCATGGGTTAGAAACTAGCATTAGGGTGTCGAATGAAATATATAGTTAGTGATCTCCCCTAATATAAATCATGATATATGGAATATATTAATAGTATATAATACTAATGTAAAAAAAATAAAAATTATATATTCTATATCCAAAGGGAATCATATGATAAAACCCAATAGTACATGTCTAATATTTCAATAAAAATAAACTAATCCCAACTAATAAAACCTCAAGTAATACATGGATAAATCCCACTATATAACCAATTTCTACCCATACATAGAATAAATGAAACTCACTTCATCACTATAGTTTCTTTCTTTTTCATAAAAGAAAATATATAAAATTTTATACACATTATAAATGGGGTGTGTAGGGTTTTAGCTAAACAATCCCAGTGGTATCCCATTTAGTTTTTCAATATCATGTCCTTGTACAAAAATATTAATATTTTTAAATTTATAGATAACATGGTATGATATGTAGATAATGAGTTTAAGTCTCTATGGGATTATAAATAAATCCTCATCTTCCAAATATTCTAAAATTAGCCATCTAAAATAATTTAATGCATATTTACTTTATCAAAAATGCTAACCTATGAATAAACTACATAGACCAAAGCATATGTGTAAATAAATTAGTTGGTGGCTATATTCTAGGCTAGAAGTATTATCAATAAATAAACAATTAATAATTCTCAATCAAGTCCTTTGTACAAAGTCCTATGTAGTAGACGAACACCCCAAGGTTTAACCGAGCATAATGTCTATACCAATTTCCCAGAACAACAAAACTAGGTTGTGGAACCCCAAATTAGTGAACCTGATGACAAAAAAATGGATGATGAATATAGGATAAACCTTTTATGTATGTTCCAAATGAATTACATATGATGAATTTCTAAAACAATTTCAAAAGACACTACACATAAAACCATTTCATAAATAAAATTTTTTATAACTTGAAGAAACATTGTCTATTACAAAAATAAGTGGAAAATAACATTATCTAAAATAGTATTATAAAAAAACTTAATTAATATTTTACATGAAAAAGGATAGAGACTTAACCACCAACCTCATCTCATGTTTCACACCAGATGATACAAAATCCCCAACCACTAAATAGACCACAAAAAAAAAGTGGACCTAAAAATGATTTCCACATTTTAGAATAATATTACTCACAACGAAGGGTTAGTAGAGAGGTTGTTTTACATATAACTCAAAATATAGGCATGTAAAACCATGACCAATGTCTGGGAGTCCTGTAAAATAATATTACACAATAAAAATAGAATGGTAAAAAAAAGAATTATAGTCACATGATAAATTTATATATAAACATAGCACAATTATATACCAAATAAAATGCAACAAATTATGTAGGATGAACTCTTACTATATGAGATGTAGCACAACCACCAAGGGTGTTGAGAACTGAGTAGATTGATTATGAATAGTAGGATACCAAAAATATTTACTAGAAGATTTTATGGTTTGATGTAGGGAGTTTTTTTTTGAAATGATCAGTTATCAGTCATAAAGAAAATAAAACCTACTAGGAATGAATTATATTCATCAAAATCTATGGATTTAGAATGTAAATATCCCCTAAAGCATTTAAATCTATTAATATTATTTATGGATAAAAAAATCCATAGAAATATATTTATGATGTAAAAATAGGGATTATGGTGTAAATGGAAATATTATCCAAACTAATATACCAATCAATCCCAAGAAACACAATCATAAAAACAAACCATAGTGTACATTTTATCTTCGATGATACATCTAAACCAAAATAAGAAACACTTTTTGAGAAATAATGGTGTTTATGATCCTAAAATATTAGTTAAATTACCCCATGATAGAAAACGAAATTGTGAAAGGTAACAAGATATGTGAGTTAGGCATAACCGGTAAGATAATTCTACCATTACTCATAGATATTACTAAACAATCCTATTAATTACAAAAGTGTCACATTAATTGAACATAATGTACTTAGTTAAATTATAGTCATGTCTATAGTATTAGAAAGAAATATCTCCCATTATATATATGGATATTATTTCTCTCATTTACATGAGTTTATTTTTACAATATATCCCCCTATGGTGGAGGGAAATTCCACTAACCATATTTGAAAAATATTAAACTTCCAAGGAATGAGATACAATGTGGGGAATACTTGTTATTTTTTACAAATATGTCACATAATGCTCATAATTATTTGGACATCCATCTCAACTCACATAGTTTCAGATTACTATATCTAATCTTTGGTTTTTTAGTGGTCACTGATTTTCACAGTTGAACTATCCATGAAAAACGGATAACCAAGACAATTTCTGAACTAATGGGACACCCCATAACTAATAAGAACTAGAATTATATAATTAAGAGTATGAAATGTATATGGGAATATCTTCATAATCTTATCCATGCATTAGAATCCCCATGATACCTGAAAACATGCTCAGGTGAACTACACTAATGATCCAAACCGTGGTTCATGAATAGGTTTACCCTCACACAAGAAGGGTTTCACCCACACATGATTAAATAGCAAAAAAATGTATTATTACATGAAAAAACTAATTCAAAATTGTCTAAGAAAGGGTGTATGATTTTATCAATATATATGAGGGGGTTATTATAAAAATATAAATAAAATTTTAATTATGTAGAGAGAAAATCAAGAAAATAAATAAAATAAACATTAAATTACATTCAGATTTTCAAAAAACAGTCTAAAAATATAAATAAAAAATTAAATATTTACATGAAAATTTTAAATAATATTATAAAATTAAAATAAGTTCCAATAACATAGAATCATTATGGAAATATACAAGGACACCCAATTATCCATTATAGAAAAATGGAACATCTCAGTGAATATTAGATACATTACATGGGAATTATTTTCATTAAAAGCATAAATCTATAGAATGAGACCCCTATTTTGTCATAACCTTATTATTTTAGTTTTATAGTCCCTACAAATTCCTGAAAAAACATGAATGTTAGTAACATTATAAATTATTAATACCTAAAAAACCAACATAATAAGTTCCTTAATTGATATAGTTGAACTCAATTGGTGGTGAGTGAGTTGTGTTGAGGTGGTTTCTAAATTGATGAAATTTTTTAGAATTGAAAAAATCATGTCAAATGTGTATTTTGAGTTATGTTACAATTTTGAAATTCAGATTTTTCTACTTAAAAATAATTTAAATGAAATATTTTATGAATTTTCTAATAAAAATTGAAATATATAGTACACGAATATGAGATAAAAAATTATACATCAAAATCAAATCTTATGTTTAATATATTATGAAATGAAGATCAAAGATATTGATGTTATATGAGATAATATAATTTTTTCTACAATACTTAATATTTGAACTTTCCTACAAAATATATAAATTTTTAGAACATGGTATTTACAAAAATAATTTAGATGATAAAATAAATTAGAGTTATACATGAATAATTATTTTTCATCAATAAGAGAAAAACCACATCATTATAATATAAAAAAAATGAAATTTATTACCATATAACCCCCAGAAATATTACAATATTGATATATTCATCTTGATTAATTTATATAATTTGCTCGTTTGATAAAGACATAGAAATAAATACGCATATATTATCCCATTATTGTGTTAGAATAAAACAAAATATTGATATGAATATTTTTCTAAATAGAACTGTAATTTAATTAAGGAATGTATTTTTGTTTATGGGATGGTATGAATGTTTGAAAATTATTAAATATATATAATGTATGAAATAGAATAGAAAACCTTGTGATTTAATTATATGTTGTTATCCAGGATGATGGACAATAATATTCATTCAATAATGTGTTTAAATTTTCATTTTTAATTTTTTATCATCACTTTTCCAAGAGGTTAAGGATTCAGTTCAAGGGAATTTTTAATGTATATATTTTCAGTACCCCAACCATTGATTTAAACTATTTATAAACCAATATTATAATATTTTAATTAATATTTAAATAATTTTATATTATATAAATATTATGGGATTAATTGTAAAATTTATATCATTAATGTTTTTAAATTTTTTTTTATTTTATATTTTTATTTATTAGATTTTTCATTCATTTATTTTATATAATTTATGAACAAAAATCATAATCATGTGTCAATTTTGTCTGAATTATGATTCATTTCTAATTAATTCATTGAGAATAAGCGGAGGGAGTATAAAAATTTAGCTTTATTATTACATTACCCTATAATATGCAACAATAACATTATATTATTATGTAATGTGTACTATATGTATTTATATACATAAAATTGACATTGAAGAAAATGTAATGTTAACCTTGATCCCACACACCAAGCATAAAATTAATTTAACCTGTAACTAAATAAGAGATGAATATGAGTAACAAAAGTTACAGTATGTATATAATTTTCAATGTTAAATAATATTATTTGAATATATATGAGTATATTGATTGTGTATAAATTAAAATTTTATGAAAGAACAAAATAGTTTCAAATGAATGAATATTTCATATGGATGTGTAAGAGTGATTTTTTTAATATATAAAAGTATATATTCATGATAGAGTGATTAATAATATAATTTAAAAGGATAAAAAATTATCTTTCACTTGGATTATAGGAGAGTTATTTTTGTTAGATAATAATTAATAAACATTACATAAAAAATAATAGATTTAATAGATTTTTTTATATCATGATCCTTTTGTTTGAATAATGACATAAACGGTGATATATCAGAGAATTTGAGGACCAAATCATGGATTTTTATCCAAGACGTGAGGGGAACCACGTGAATCTCACAGGTATAGTCTAATTGGGGGTTCTCCTATTATAATTATGTTTATTGGGCCAAGATATAATGAAGACCTATTTTAGAAGAAAAATATATAACAACTATGACATGTATTTTTTTATTTCACTTAATGAAAAAATCATGAATTTTTGAATTTTTTTTATAAAAGAAAAATTATTTGAAAAGGGATTTTTTTTTTAAAATTTGAAATAGAGTTTTAGAGTATAATTGATGTATATTATGGTGGAAAATTGAATCTTGAAAGAACATACGATATAAAATTTTTTAATGAGGAACAATATTTGGTAAATTAAACAGGGACACTAGATGATTTAAAAATAACAATATTTTAAAATAATGATGTGGGATATTATTTTGGGGATAGGGAAGATAAGAACACGAATAGACCTTGGTTTAATTTAGAAATAAATAAAAATAATGTCTAAACATGTTTATTTATGTTTGTATAAATCTATTACAGATGTGATTAGCAGGGACATAAATAGCTCCTTATGTGTATTTGTAGTCCAATGCATCTTCCTAAATTATTAGAGTTATTTCAATCCTTAATTTAAATGGTTTTTTAATATAGAAAAAAATTTACATCATACACTACATTAAAATTTAAATTCATTCTTTGGATATATAACAAATTAGTTTTCAATTTATATTTTTTAATAATTTTTATCACAAAAAAATTATGGGTTCAATTATGATGAAATTCTAGGACTTCTTTATGTAATTAAATATCATAAATAGTAAGAAGAACCTTATAATAAGTATCTGGTTTGATTTTTAGACTGAATTGATAGTATAAATTAATGTTTTAGATCATCCATTGAGATATTAAATTTAGAGAAACATGGGAAAAATATACATGGTTGAGTCCATTGGAATATCCTAGTTCATAAGATTTCATCTTTTGAAAGGTCATGATGTATTTTTCAGTGGACATCAATTTTTTTATAATGTATAATCTAAACCATAAAAATATAATTGGGACTTCATAATTTTCTCAAAAATAGAAACCAATAATAAAAACTGATAGTACTACTTAGCATATAAATTCCATATCAAACAACCATATCGATATCAACATTTAAATATTAGAGGATGAAGTTATTTATAGAGATTCATGATTTTATTAACTTTTTATTATGGTTTCATGTTATATTATATAATTTTATCCAAACTATAATTTCTTATTGATAAAATATTGATACATATACACATGTTGTGATGGATTAATCTATAGTGTGATTTTAAAGTTATTGTGATGTATCTAATTTGTAATATATTATTATGTGGTTTTGATAATGATATGGATTTAATTTTGTTTTAGTGGCTATAATGTGTTAAGATATTTGTTAATTATTAATTATGTTGTGAATTGGATCACCATGAAAAAATTCATTTTTGTTTAAGGAAATGACTTGACCAGAAAAGTTGAAGCTTGGTTAAATTATCATATATATCAATCATTTTTATTATAGATTTATTTTTTTGTTTTTTAGTGATTGTTCCATTTTATGGATTGATATATAGTTCATCAAATTTAGGCACCAAATTAAATTCTCTATTTCTGAACATTGGAATTATTATGCATCCTATATATTTTCATGATAGGATTCAAGGGGGATACTACATCGAATACTTTTTTTTATAATATATATATATATATTCTAGTCCATATGATGTTTTGGTGAATGTGTTAGGTGTTAGTTTCTAATGGATTATTTGTTCATTGAGGGTGTTCAATTTCAATATCGTAGTGTTCTATTATTGGATATATCCTAAAGAGTCCGCGTTTATATGACATTTCATGAAATTATATTGGTTAATACATTATTGTTGATATTATTGGTAGTCATTTTATCATTTTGAGGAATTTTTTAGTGCCTTCCATATGCGTATATTCAATACCAATAGATATAAACACCAACATATTTCATTTGAGAGTTAATCATGAGATTTTGAAATTAAAAAGAAATTCTAGTTTACTAATAATGGGTACATTATTATACAATATGGAAAATTAAAACCTCAATAAGGAAGATATGATAATAACATTATTGGTATTTTTGAAGGATAATTATTCTGATTCAAAATATGGATTGATTTTAAAAATGAAACTAAAATTTAAAATGTGATTTGTGATCAAAACATCAAGGTATGGATAATATAAGAAACCTATGATCTTCATAGGTAGACTATGAAACCAAATTTCAAATCCCATGAATTTTGGAAGCTAATAACAAATGTATAAGAAATATTGGTGTAAAATACCATATGTGGATTAACTTGTTAAATATTAGTCAATAAACCCCATACAACATTTAAAACATTCATGATATAACAAATTGAAGGATATGATTTCAAATGAATCTTTAAATAAATGTATCAATGATATTATCCGGATAAAAAATATGAATGGGTGTGTTAAAAACCTTCTAATGAAGAGATTGTGTATACTAAAAAATATGTCTGAATGGAGAACATTTGAGAATATAAAACCATAAAATATTCCGGATTAATTCTCCATATATGCCTGGATTTATATCAAATAAGATTAATCTTATTATATAACATATGAATAAACTCAAGCATTTATATTCCATTATACCTATACCATTTTTTTATATTATATTTTTTTATTATATATTTTTTTCTTATGTGGTCATAGAAATTGAACATGTTTCTAATTATTTTTATAATATAACCAATAAAATTGTTATTTTGACAATAAGTTAAATACATAAAATAATATATCCAAAAAAATTAATCAATCAGGATATTATTAATAACTTAAAATAAAATTATTCATTATGTCATCATGGTCATCAATCATAGATTTTTATATCATTTTTCATATAAGAAGATAATTTAATCTCATTGATGAACATATAGTATCTCAATGGCTAACTAGGGATAAGTAAGTGTGTAATGTGATTATAAAATAATTTCAATGTAATATATATAATATTTTATATTGTTGAATCATATTTTATAATATATGTATATTGAGTGAAATTAAATATGATAAACAATAAACATTACTTTATGGAGGAAGTAGTTGATAAAAAACAACTAAATTATTTTGTTTTATAAGTTGATGTAAGGGAATAAATAATTATTTTATAACATTATAAAAAATAGTATAAACATCTTACTTATTTCAATATATTATTATGGTTAGATTGGGTTTGGGTGATAAATGTTACGAATAAAAGGAAATGATTATGTAATTTTCACATTGGTACCTTGAATATTATCTTAAATGTCTCATTAGAAATTAAGTGTGTAGGATAATTTATTGAAAATAGATTATTTTGAAAATCAAAGCGATTTTAATTGCACAAAAATAGAATATATTTTAGAATAAATATTATAATATATGTATATCATTAATGGGTTGAATTGTCCCAATTTTATAGAAAATGAATGGGCATGTTAATGAATAATCATTATTTTACATTAGTGGAATGAATCTATTCAAGATTAAATTACTGCAAAAGTTATTAATAATAATTTTTTTGGATAGATATGTTCTATAAATCCTCCACCACTGATTTTCCAATTTTTTTTTAATATGCTTCAAATATTTTAGTACTTGATATTTACATTTTTTTGATTTTGGGATTTATTATAGTAAAATAATTTTTTCCCATGTATATATTATTTTATTAAATATAATAAAATTAATATTAAATTTTTATGACATTAAAATCCAAATGTTTGATTCTTTTAGTATAAATAAATTTTTAAAAAGGGTAAATATATATTTTAATTTAATAAATTTAATAAGAAATAATTATTTTGTTGAAAGACATTGTTTTTAGTACAAACATTCATTAGTCATTTTAGTAATGTGTACCACCAGAATCAATATTAATAAATTTTAATATATGTTTAAAAATCATAGAAATGTCATTGTATAATTTAAATTATTTTAATTTTACTACATTATATTACACAACATTAATAAATCAAATCATTTAAAATGATTGTCACACCATTATATAAGTAATAAAATTCAAAAATTGGAATAATAAATTTATTGGAAAAAATAAAATAAAAGAAATTAATAATATTATCATATTGAATAATAATTTTTAATCCATCATTCTAGGATATTTATATAAAAGATGTTAATATTATTTTTAAAAATTAATGCATACAAATTCTTACTATAGTAAAATATTATGTATTGATTGATAATAAGAATAAATTGTTTTAAATGTTGAACATAGTATTTTAGATAATTTATGTTAGTTTAATAATATTTTTTAAAAGGGGGCCTAATATTTTGATTTTGAAAATGTTTTATTGTAATGAAGCATATGTATTTTTTTCAAAATTCTCTGAGAAATTACTTATTTTTTAAAAAAATATCAAAAATTTACAACTATAAGAATATTTTTATTTTTAATTACAAAAAATTCATTTTATTTAACACTACTATTTAATAATTATTTAATAGTTTAGAAATTGATTGAAGTATATAAATGAAATTTTATTTTTTAAAAAAATTGATTTAAAATATTTTAATTTTCATTAATCATAATTTATATAAATTTATAAATTACCGAATATTGAATATTTGATTATAAATTTGGATATAAAATATCATAATAAATAATTTATTGTGATCATTTAAATTTATAAATATGAAATACAATAATTTCATTAATTTTTATTCAAAATGTATCATTTTCAAAATATTTATCATTTAAATCATACAATATATATTTAAGTTAATTGATCATTATAATTTGATTTAATAGTTATCATATAGTTAATTTAATTTTAATATTTTAATGTCTATTTGAGTGTAGTGTGGTGATTGTTTTCTATTTCTCATGACACAATATCTTGAATATATGATTAATTTAAAGGATCTAAAATCCTACGTTATTTCATTATACCCCCTTAAATAAATTAATTCCGTTGAATTTTAAATAATAATAACCTATAAAAGTATGTGATTAGGTTTTCATCATTGTCATAATTTTTATTTGAATTCTAATAAGGATTTACATTACTCTCATATGATATATTGGGTAATTTATATTTCCTTAATTATTATTGATCAATCATAAAGTCATATACCGATGAATGTATGTACCATAAAATTTGTTATCAATTACATGCCTTTTTTATGCTGTAACATCCCAGCCTAGGGGCCATGCAATGGTTCCCCGACCTTGTCAGTCACATGACATCAGGAACACCTACTCGTATTCTAGAGGATGTTGACTAGCACCATGGGTATAAAAAGTTAGTCATGGGAAGACTATACCCTCTTTATTCAGAGTAAAACACTAGTGGATGAACATAAGAACTAGTGGAATCATATATAACAAGGACAACTCCATTGTTATAAAATAACGAAAACAACAATTACAATATTTAACTAAAACAGAAAACATGATATGCCAAATTAAGTTCCAAAATGTCTAAATTTCTAATTAATTTTTTGACACTAATGACACCCAGGCATGTCCTGAACCATGTTGGGTTCCCTCATCCATGTTCTATCCCAAAATGTGTAATATAATCCATGTCTCATTCCCTTAACATGTCTTAAAAAAAATAATGTCTATTCAGTTACCAATAAGGAAGCTTGAGAAGGGTGTGAGCACAACTTAGTTGGCCACCACCCAAGATGTCAAAAAAAATCTAGTAAAAAGATAGTGTTAGAAGTTATATAAATAAAAGAAGACAATGCATATTAAATAGTTATCACATCTTTGATTATTCATTATTTAATCACATTAACTCTAGGGTTCTTAGGAATACATGTACCTCCATATTATCTTCGATTCATTGAAGAGCCCAATGTGTTCCCTTGGAAAAATCATATCATATTACAAGATTCAACTCATGACAAAGCATTATGTATTAAAAGGTGATATGATATCATAGTACCTGATTTTCCTTAGTCTCGATTTTGAATTATTAACATTTGAGCCCATATCATGAAGTTACTTTATTACCATTATTTAAATTCACACATAAAATCCAACGTTACCAATAATAAATTCATATGCATGATGACCCTATTACCATTCATACATCTCAAAATAATGACTATGTTCCCATTCTTTTACCTATAAGTACAATGACTATGTTACAATTTATACTTTTCATTTGAATTTCCATGGTCCCATTCCATTACCCACAAGTACAATGACCATGTTACCACTTATACTCCTCAATTTTTGAATTTCCATGTTACCATTCTTTTACACACAATTAATTCATAATTAATTATTCATCTAAATTTCATTAATAATGATAAAAGTTATTTAGAAACATAAATATAATTAATTAACTACCCAAATAATTAGGTACAATAATCCATTAATTATTTTGTCAATTAGTTAATCAATAACCTAATCCATTTTCCAAATTTTATTATCTCATTTTAAATATCGACTCTTCAAAATTAATTCAAAAATTAAATTTACAGATCATATTATTAGAGAAAAAAATTAATTCACGATTAATAATCTTAATCAAGAATATTTTATGTCTCATCAAAAATCCTTGGATTAATTATATATATTACTACCCATAATTCTCATAATCAATTTCCACCAAATTAATTATCTATTAGAATAGACCCATAGAATCTATAGTAATTTATTAGTTAATCATCAATTCCAATAATATTTCGATAAATAAATTTCTCAACATAATAAAAAAATTAGGAATTCAATTTCTAGAAAAATAGAAATCCAATAATTTTCAATACATGCATCAAGTCCATGATTATGGGAATTAGATTCTATACCACCTAAAACAATTCATTGATGGAAATTTGTTCAATGGAAATCCCAATATATATGCATCACAATTACATAAGTCTCTTTTTTGAATCAAAATACCTAAATCAAGATCAATGATATCAAGATCTAATCAATCTAGATCTACATCTACAATCTGAGATCTAGATCACACCAAGACTATTTATATTTAATGAATCAGAAGATAAATTTTAAAAAATGATCACAGAAAGAGGGAATAATTGTCAAGACAGACATCAGGATGAGATCCACTTATTGGAAGAAGAGTAGATCATTGATTCAGGGTTCAAATAGTGATTAATGGATGATAGAAGGCCTTATAACCCCTCTAGAAAGCTCTAAAATCATCCAAAAAAATCATATTTCTAAGGAGAGGTCGAATATGATGTGTTTTTATGGTTCGAGGGAATTTAAAATAATTTATCTATTGATTCAAAACTACACACATGGTTTTCTGGGTAGGGGAAGACGGTTTTGTAATCCTTGTGTGAACCCAGCAACCCTCACTACCCAGGGTCACATGGTTACCTGGGTATGGGTGCACAGTTTTCTCTAACTAGGTAGAAGCACTAAACAAACACTATTTATTAATGGTTTTCTCAAAACTCCACCAAAATTCACGCCATGTCTTAACTCCAATAAATGCTACATAAAATTGAACAAAAGAACCTGAAATTTCACAAGATAAAAATAACTAAATGTTCAAGATCATACAATCTCACCACGTTATAGTATCTTGTCCTCATGTTTTAATTCAAATATTTTTTAAAATATAGAGGAAAAAGGTTTGGGCCACTGAGTCCTCAGTTCTTCTCCTCATTCCCATTTTACATCTTACACACGTCCATATTTCCGTAGCACATGAACAATAAACACTATCTTTCCCCACACAACATTTTAATTTCAATCTTGCACTCATATCTGATTCTCCTTAATGGATGAATCTATCTCCATGTTAACCTCATCTTCATCGACCAGATGATAAGGTTCGGGGTGTTACTAACACAGTTGTGTCACATGGATGACATAATTCCAAACATTGTATTTATATAGAAGTGATAATCAGTTTTCCAGTGGACCAATTCTCTCCACTACCTCAAACAATTCAACAAACTAGGCACCAAAATTTCCTTCCATTATATCCTACTACAACCCATCCTCAGAAACACCCATTGGAATACACAATCATCCAATGTCAACTGTAGGGGTATCCATCATCTATAAACATATGACATCTTCCTACTGTGAGTCATAGCCTTACATTTATGAACCATCTACACCTTATCTATTGTCTCCTACATGAGACTCAGTCCCAACTACTTTGAATCACCTACATACATCAAACATAGAGGTGATCTACATGGTCTACCATAAAGATCCTTATATGGTTCCATCAAAATAGTTCATTGATAACTATTGTTACAGGGGAACACCACCAAATCCATATACTTTTACCAAGACCCACAGAAGTGATGCCCACATGTCTGAATAATATCCTCAAGAACCTGTATTTTACTCACTGATAGAACATCTATATGTGGGTGGAAGGTCGTACTCAATAAAACTATGTACCATGAAATTTCAACAAACTCCCCTAGAAGAGCATTCTAAAGCATTAATCACATTCTAAAACTAGAGTCTGTGGAAATCGATGCAGACAGAATATCTTCTGAAATTTTGTTCTCTGAACAACTCTACAATAAAGGTTTATCTTATAGAAAGTAAATTCTCTACCTTTTTCAGTCAATCCTTAATGACCCAAATAGAATCAATATTTATAAAAATCTTGGGAATACCCACCACAAAATTTGTTGTCACATCATTCCACATCCATTATTGATTAGGAAATGGATTTATTAAACCTCCTAGTCATTGATTTTATTCCATCACAAGATTAATGGTGAATTGTCTTATCACAAACCCAGATATTTCCTTTTTCATGACTTTCCAACAAAAATTCATCATAGGTCATGATACATTTTTTGCACACCTGATTGCACTACCAACATCGAGGAAAAAAATTCATGCATTACCTCATATCGTATTTTAATAGGTAGAACAACTCGATTCATAACATATATGATATCTCCTAATATATCATCCAATCCAAATGTGTTTCCCCGCCATTAAATGATTCCCTCATGAATAAGAACACCAGATCCTCATATTTTCTATACTTGATCCATCTAAAAAACATACACTCTACTACAATTGAAAGAAGATCCATCTAATCCCAAATATCCTAAACCACCTCATGTAGTTCATCCAAAAATATTATCAAATTTCACACTACACTCAACTCCTGAACCATCTGAGTCAGATTTTTCCTACTCTAGCTATTAGCTACAACATTTCCTTTGATGGGCGTATATGCTGGTTAAAAATCAAACCAATCTATATAATTTATCCTTATCCACTAGAAAATATTCTTCTCATGTTGTAAAAAGATATACAACTAGCACTATTGATCGGTATAAACTATAAAATTTTCTTCTATGTGGTAGTGTCTCTAACACATTGGAACATAACCCACCACTGCCAACTCAACAACATTCATATGGTAGTTCATCACATGTGGTCTTAACTGATGAGACCCGTATTCCACGACCCGATCACCATGCAAAAATAATGATCTTATATTGAACACATAAACATCATAATAAAATTATTATTCCTCAATATAATCATGTAGGATAAAAAAAATTTGTCACTTTAAATCTCTTCTTCAACATCTGTAAATCATTATTCAATGCTTATGTCCACTTTTACATTATACCCTACTTGGTTAAGCCTGAAAGTGGCATATCCAAATGGGAAATTATTGGGATGAATCTAACGTAATATCTAGATAATCCCCGAAATATTCAAATATCGAAAACATTCATGGGATGATCTAATGAAATCACTAGCAAAACCATCTCTAAGTTCACTTCCACACCTTCCACTAAGATGATGTGTCCCATGAAGTGTACATGATCAATTAGAAAATGAACCATATATATCTTGGTGTATAACTAATTCTCTCTCAGTATACTCTAAATTGTGTCATGATTTTGGGAATGATCATAATGATTCTTAGAGAAATCCAAGAAGTCAGCAATAAACACCACCAAAAACTAATCCAGATATAGATGAAGTATTCTTCTCAATAAATCCATAGCCACTACTGAAGTATTTGTAAACCCAGGTAGAGTTAAGAAAAACTTTTATAGGTCATATCTTTTCATGAAACAAGTATTCAATATAACAAAATCATGAACCTCAAAGTTTTGGTACCCAATTGTCAAGTAAATCGTTGGGAACTTGCAAGCCCCATTTAACTGAATAAAAAGATCGCCGATATGTGGATGATGATATCAGCTCTTCAGAGTCATTTTATCAACTTCTAGAAATCAAGACAAAAATATAAACTCTATTTGAACTTCTAAGAGTACAATTAGGTGATCCCCAAAGATATTTAATTGGGAGGATAAATCTAGTATCCTTCAAATACTCCAACAATGTATTGATATCTAGAAGCTCAGTCAGTTCCATTCTGTGTTGTGGAATGGATACTCTCTCAACCCCCGACAAGATCTCAATAGTTAACTCCCCATCTATCTAGGTTGGTATCCCTAAGAAGTCTTCTAGAAACACATCCTGAAAAATGTATACTGCTGCTGGAAGGAAATATTTTCTAAGACCCCAATCATCTAACAATAGACTAGAATTTTTCATGAGGTCTCCATGTTGCTGAGTGATTTGTCCTATTAGGCCTTCATTGATATCCTAATATCCACGAGGAATGTATGGGTAACCCATAGGTCCATTGATAAAAACCTAGATCTAATACACATTATGACATCCCAGTACAGTCCATGATCATGATATTGTCATATTTGAGCCTAGCCTATATGGGTTTTCATTCCTTGGGATCTGGCCCTCTGTTATCTACAATTAAAATACAACATGTTAGGATAGGTATCCATGACACCTTATAAATGTATTCTTCATTCTCCTGCTCCTTTGATGTCTGATTTCCATAATATACCCACTATGATGGTCCAACATCCTCGCTAGCACATCAAATGGACATTGTCTCTAATTGCACTTGTAATGCCCCAACACGAGAGCTTCATGATGGTGCCTCAAGCTGGTCTATCACATGACCTCAGGTGTGCGTCCTGGTATTTCCAAGGCTTCCAAATGGTAGTAAGGGTCTGATAAGTCATTCATATGGAGACTATACCAATTTTTATTGGAGTAAAACATGACCAAAAGTACATAATCACTAATAGAAGCCTATATAATAAGAACAATACCAGTTTCATAAGATAAAAAATATTGAAAATAATTATTCAACTAAAATAGAAAACATGATATTCTAATGATAGTACCAAAGGGTCTAAATTTTTACTGAAAGTAAAGAAACTAATGAATCCCAAGTGGGTATCAAACCATATTAGGTACCCTCATGCAAGTTCCATCCCTAAATAATCAGTCTAATATATTTTAATTTCACTTAACCTATCATGCTACAATAAATTATATTTGGGTATAGATTAGGTAGTACATGTACAGTATGATCCCAACTCTATAGGACACCACAAACAGTGTGTAAAACAATTCTAGTAAAGATATTGTGTAAGCAGTTCTACAAACAAAATAAACCAATGAATAAATAAATTTTCATCACATTATCAATTATTCATTACTTAATAACATTATCTAAAGGGTTTATAACGATACTCATACCACTATACTAGTTTCGTCTCATATTGGAGCCAGTAGTGTTCCCTAGATAATTGAATATCTCAATAAATACTTCATCTTGTGCCGAACCTCAATAGATTAAATAGTTAAATGATATCTTAGTACTTGATTCGACTCATGCCTGTGTTTGAAGTATTATCATGTGATTCCATATGTCAGAACTCCTTTATTACCATTCCTTAAATTCACACAAAAATTTCAAAATTACCAAAAATCAATTAATAAGTATGATGACTGTGTTACAACTCTTACATATAAATAGAATTAACATGTTCTCAGGGAGGAATAATTCCTTTTAAGTCTTGATTTGGGTTTCTTTCTGAATGTTTTTTATGGTTTTCAACTTTTTCCTAAAAATTTATTCTAAAAAAACATGTTCCCATTATATTACCCATATGTACATGGACCATGTAACCATTTAAAATTTTAATTTTCGTGACTGTGTTCACATCCCTTTTCTCATAAGTACAATGACCATGATACCATTTATATTTATCAATTTAGAAAGACCATGTTCGCATTTGATCACAAAAAATTAATTCATAATTAATTATTCAACACTATTCAATTAATAATGAAAAATTAGTTAAATACATCAATATACTATTTTTAACTCCCCAATTAATTAGGTATTCCAATACAGTAATTAATTTTTCAATTAATTAGTCAATAAAAAATTCCTATTCCTTAACTCAATTTATAAAAATTAATTATCTCATTCTAAATCCCAACTCTTCATAATTAATTCTAGATTTAGTTATCTGGATCATAATATCAAGGTTGATAATTAATACATGATTATTTATCTCAATATAGACAATTTAATATCTCATAATTAATACCATGATTATTTTTCTAGATTACTATCCATAATTATCATTATCAATTTCCCAAAATTTAATTATCTAATAGGATACCCCCTTAGTCTCATGATTAATTCCTCAATTAATCATCTATTTCAACAATGCTTCGATAAATCAATTGGTAAACATAATTAACCTTATTTTGATGTTATATTCCTAATTAATTCTTTAAATAGAACATTTTTTCATACACAAATAAAGGCTATTACTGTGGTAATTATATTTTAATCCTCCAGCCTCAATTCAGTGATGATAGTTCGATCAATGAAAATCCCTAAAATCCAAAAAACACAATTAATTAGATGTGAATTGTGTATCTAAATATCTAAATCAAGATCTAAGATATTGATATTTAATCAATATAGATCTAAATTTACTATTCATGATCTAGATATTAGAAAAATGGTTTAGATCAAAATAAATAGAGGATGAATTCCACCAAACAATCATGGAATGAGAGATGAATTATAGGGACAGACATCATTATGTGATTTTGTATCTATGATAAGAGATAATCTCTAATTCGGGCATTAAATCAGGATGAACTGAGGTCTGAAAACATTTAAACCCCTCTGGAATGCTTTAAAATCATATAAAAACGTTTAGTACTGAGAGATGGTCTAATAGGCTGTGTCTTAGGGTTCAGGGGAATTTAAAATAATTTTTTTAAATATTAATAACTATTTTCATAATTTTTTGGCTAGGGGCACATAATTCAGTAATATTTTTATCAACTATTACGTTGTCACTTTATATTGTCATACAGTTTCTGATGTTTGGGGTGCATGATTTTCTCTTATGTTGGGCGAATTGGGCATAACCCATTTTTCCTAAATTTTTTCCCAAAACCCCTCCCAACCACACCCAATGTCATAAATCCAGTTAAAGGTAATTTAAAAAAATAAAAAGTAACTAAAATTTATCTTGGGAAAACTCCAAAATTTTTAGGGATATTACGTAAACCATTTAAATATTAGAGGCATTAAACCACAAGGAAACTAATATTCCTTAAAAAATTTACTATATCATTAACAATCGGAAGGTATTAACAACAAGATTATAAGGACACATATTAATCAGTATATATGATCATCCAAAAAGGGGATAAACATCAAAAAAATATCATGAACAACAATTTAAATAAATTAATCATCAATTCAATGGCTACCAGTACAATCCTACCCATTTATCCCAAAATAAATAAAAAATTTATTACTACAACATCAAGAATATATTAAGCCCAAGAGTTCTATATACCTCAATTATCTGAACAACAACTGTTATCCCCAAAAATAAACCAATGTCATAATCTCACATTTTATTGTTATCTAGGCAATCTAATATATATATACAATCCATTAAATATAATCTTTAAAATTATAATCATTAGATTTTTTACATAATCCACATAACATTTAAAATATAATTTAATAAAATCTATAGATATAACTCATTAATTTAAAATTTAAAAAGTATCACTATTGTAATTTCTATTATAAAATCATCCTCAATACCTTAGGTTGGACTAAGAAACATACATTTTTTATTATAACAGGAATATGCCAAAAATTACCAATAATTTATATATAATCCCCTGTCTACTAATAATAATACGTGGTTTATAGAAACATACATTACCAATCATAATTTTTATGATCGTGTTAGAATAAAATTATTAAAAAAACTATAATCGTACTATACAAAATTAGAGTCTTCAAAAATCAATCTAAAGATGTGTTTCTTAATGACATAATCATTTTAATTTAATGACACATTTGGTTAAACCAATGAATTACATTGTTTAATGTAGGGTTATATATAACCATTTCTTATATGGTTATTTAAACTTGTTATATTAGATCATACTCACATCTGTAAAAACGGTTCATTAGGGATAATGAGAATTAACCATTATTTGTCCGTTTGAGATGTGTGTAGTTAAGACTCTTTTTTCATATTATCTAATGATGGAGTAAATAAAAATTTTACCCTTCTTGGGTTATTATGTAAAGACCTGGAAATTTCAAGGAAATTTTTTTCTTAATTTCTTTGTAATTTTACGAGTCTGTGGCTTCTGACACCACTTGATTCTGAGGCATAGTGTGCCCGGAATCAATTTCTGAAGTTTATCTCTGGTACGGTCAGGGAACGAATATGCGGGTTTTTATATCTTTTGAACCGGGGCTCTGAATTTAAATCTGAGGGCACTGATGAACTCACAGCGATGGTAATTGCTTAAGGATACATTTACTGTAGTTGTGTTTTGACTGGAGAAGAGGTTAATTTTCGGTTTTTTTGAGGAATTAATAGAAATATGTGTTTATATTTATATTTGTGGAGGGTGGTTATTAACCTTCAAAAGGGGAGTTAGAGGTGGGGCCCACAACCACTGAACACCCATGGGAGGGTTTAATGTGGTGGGGCCCACACGAGACCCTAACTACTCACCTCCCCCATAACTCTCATAAACCCCCTTTTAATGCTCCCTTGTTAAATTTTGATAACTCAGCTCATTTATGGGACCTCTTCACATTATTCTCTCCCATTAATTAATGAAAAAACCTTAATTAATAATTGAATCCTCCAATTTAATTAATGTGGTGTTTGAGTTTGAAATGGATGTGTTAATAAAAATATTAGCCAAGTCTAATATTTTATTAAGGGAGGAGCCTTTTGATGGGAGGGGGATCCGCTGGAGAACTTCCTCTCCTTCCATTCCTCCCTCTACTTCATCCATTGTTGCACCACCACTGACGTCTCATCTTCTTCGATGATACATCGACGAATGAGCAGGGATCGGTAACGTGGTGCGGGCGCAACGAACTATGTTTACTTCTTCCTCTTCCCTGCATCGGATCCAACGAACAACGCTCAATCCGGGATCTAAGGCACTTTATGGAAGCGACAAACGCCAACGACCGTTGTCAACATCATCTCTTACCTTGCGATGATGTCGACGAGCCGACGTCCACCCTTTCACGACACCGTCATCCACGATGCTCAGATACCACGGAACTTACTCGAGGTAGGGGTTGTTTTTGTATCATTCTAATTATGTGAATTATACACTCTAAGTTGGTCGTTCAAATTTGTTGAACAATGGTATGAGCCTCTAACACAGAGGCCACGGGCTAACGATCAAGCCCAGACCCTCTGCTGGTTGTTCGTTGTGCGCTGATTGACCTTCGATGACAAATGATGTGGCAATGTTGATTTGAAGGCTTCACAGTGAATTTCGGGTACCGAGGTGACCTTAGGCGTAGACGGCAGGCGAAATGGACCACCGGAGCGCGTCCGGTGGTCCGCGAAAAGCGGTGTCAGCGCTCCTCGACGGCGTGGCAGCGCACTGCCGGGGAAGACCGCCGCAGCTCAGCACCGGCGGTCGAAATTTAACCGGAACGACTTTTCTGTTCTGAATTTGAGAGGCACTACATTAAGCCGCCCTGGTTCCAAACAACAGGGGGGCAGCACCACCAGCCCCCCCCCCCCCCCCCCCGCTCCGCAAGTTACGCGTGTTACGCTCGGCCAAGCTGTCCAAGCCAGCTTCCCCGGCCGTGCCGGGATGGGCCACAGGGGTCGTGTCGTGCCCTACCGAGCCAGACCCGGACCCGGTTCGCGTTGACCCGAGTCGGGCAGCCCCAAGGGGTGTTGGGCCGGGTCGGACTGGGCCCAGACCCACTATTTTCGGACCGTTTTCAGTTTGATGGACATATCTTGAGCTACAGGCCATTGATCGATGCACCGTCAGTTGTGTAGGATTCTCTGGATCGAGATGGTCGTTTCGGTATATTACACTCATGGTTTCAGAGAAGTTTCCATACGGCCAGGTTGGTTCGAACCTGAAACCAACCGGGCCCTCAGAGCGGAAACACTTATAACTTGACCTCCGGACGTCCGAATGATGTGCTGTCGGCTTGGTGGATTCCTCTTGGTGAGGTGGTTCTTTTGGAATACTTCACCAAATGTTTGGACGCAGTTGGAGTATGGATGGGTTGGATTGCACCCGAAATCCAATCGGGCCCCTGGAACGGAAAAGCTAATAACTCTCAGACCGGACATCCGTTTGACGAACCGTCAGCGGAATTGGTAATCATGTTGAGAAACGTTTACTTTGGGTATACCCCATGAGAGTTCGGGGTGCAGTTGAGATACGGTCAGGTTAGTTCGTACACGAAACCAACCGGGCTCCCGGGATTCAATGGCTAATAACTCACAGATCGGGCGTCTGATTGACGCGTCGTCTGTTGCGTTGAGACCCCTATGACAAGGCAGTCCTTTGAGATACTTCCTTGTGAGATTACGTAACACTAGGAAGTATTGACTAGTAGCTCGTGGAGCGGACCCTCTCGGAGACGAGCGTATGGAGTATGGAGACCTTATAGCTGGCTGACACCTGATGACTGCTTGTCCGATTCGAGTCGGAGTGACTTGTATTGACCAGTTGGGAGAACTACTGTGTTTGGGTGGCAGACCCACGGCGGGGAACACTACTGTGTTTAGGTGGCAATCCTGTGGTACTCGACAGAAGGTGTACCTCTGTAGGCTATGTGGGGGAGCACTACTTTGTGATGTGGCAGACTCATGGCGGGGAGCACTACTGTGTTTGTGTGGCAGACCCATGGTGCTAGATAGGAGGAGTACTTCAACAATCTAAGGTTAGTGAGCAGCGACTTAGAGTTGTGATAGGATCACTGTACTCGTCAGAGGAGGAGCTCTTCAGCAGATCTGGTTTCGATATCGTTAATGAAAATCCTGGTTTGAGCTGAGTCGATGAGCTTTCTATTTTACCTCATGATTGATATGGGTTACTTCATAACTTAGGTATATGTATGGGTATATACCTAAGTAAAGGTTATCTGTTGAGATATTTCTTTGTGTTTTATCTGTGTTGTATTTTGTAAGACCTTGAGGGTCTCAGGGTCCCTACTGAGTATCATTACACTCACCCCTACATGGGATATTCCCACACCCCATTTTATTGGATGCATACGATAGACAAGACTGATCGTGGTTGAGGCTTATAGGGCTAGATGATACCTGGAGGTGGACTTCACGACGAGACTATACCCGGAGGTGGACTTTACGATGAGACGGTACCCAGAGGTGATAGATGGATGTGGAGAGTTGAGGTGGCCATCTGTACCTACCCTTTTGGTAGGAACTCCGGAGAACGATCCAGGAGAAGCTAGACACCTTCCTGTTGTTTTGTCATTTCCTTGTACTCTACTACTGGTCTTTTATTCCAGCCCCCTTGTACTTTCAGCACACTTTTTATACTACTTACTTAGGGTTTTCATCCTCTTGTACTCTGGTTGTGTGTGTGTTTACATTTCATAAAGGCAATTCCTTCACTTTTTATCTGTATTTATGCCTTTGATGTTAGTCGCTAGCCCCTGGCCTATCGAAGGAGGGCTTGGGGTTGTCACGGCATGGGCCCCTAGGATGGGTTGTGACATATTACATATAAGAATGTATTTGGAAGAGTATGCATCTACACTATGTATCCGAACAAGGAATTAATTGTTAGTTGAACAATATAATCTCTATATTATCAAAACAATGGTATGTTCCAACATATATATAGTGTTATCCCTAAGATTTATCCCTTTTGTTTCAAAAAAGTCTCATATCCTAATACCAAATATCACTAAACATAACTTCAAAAATAACAAACCACAACAATGATAAAAACTGAGGCACCCCTTACACACTCTCTGAGGATCGATGATAAAAAAAATTAATTTACTAACTATCTTTTATGTCAAGTGAGAAAGTTAATTAGAAACATGAAAAACATTCACTATAAGAGTACATATCATCATAATATCATAGAACAAGGAGAAATATTTAGCGTAGTGTCACTAAGGACCTGTTACATTTTAAAATTATTTTTAAAATATATTGAACATGTATACATAATCAAAACAAATATGATTCTGTTTTATGTTTCTCATAGGTTACCCTCTTCATTAAAACCTTGTGAATATAAAATTTCACAATAGGTAGAGAACAGTTATAAGGTATTAAGATTTTATATTACATATTTTAGATAATTTAGAATACAATTCACTTTCATTGATATCTAAATATATTTCTGATTTATAGATTTATAGAATTAGGACATACTCTTACCTAGAAAATTCATACATTAAAAATTGAATCACATACACAGTATCCATTTCCTATAATAAAAAACTATATAAAATAAAGAACGATTATAATCATAAAAATTCATCACAAAGCCATCTCATCTTCTTATTTTCCCATACCCAACCTCAAAACAAATAAAAAATACTTCAATCCCCGGGATGAGCAAACACTTCTCAATAAGGGACCGAAAAAAATTAAATAAAATATTTATCAATGTATACATATGAACACATAAATTCATTTTCAGAATGATATACTTCTCACCATTAAATGTAAAATATACTTACATTGTGAAATAATGATATTTTCATAAAACATTAATAGAATAAATAAACTATTTTGGTATCTTGGGCATAAATTTGTTATGATAATTAATTATTATTGATACACATGTGACTAGCATACAATTTTCAACCCTCATGGCCCCCCTCAAATATCCCTTACAATTATAATTGGATGTAAATATCATTAATACACATGGAATAATCATTATGGTCAATAGCCAACACCCACAACGAATTGGAGTGATATCATAAACCCACCAATATTTGGATTATAATATAACCACTGATCGTCATTGTAGCACCCCCATTTTGAGAAATTTAGCCTTTTTTATGCTTATTTTTCTATTTAATGTTCTTGGGATGAGTTGAGAATATGTTAGAAGAGTTTGAAATGGTTTTGAAGAAGTTTGGAGGCTTTTCTAAGGGAGCACGGTTTGAGCACAGTTAGGGGAAACTGCGTGGGTTCTCCAAGAAACTGTGTAGGGGGAGGAAGTAGGCTTTGCAAAGCCTACGCACAGTTTGTTAAACTGTGAGGGGTAACCATACGGACCCCTCCTCTCAAGGCAATAGCATGCGCACAGTTAGCGCACGGTTTTCCAAACCATGCGGGCTAACTGTGCGACCACATAAAAATAGGGTTTTAAAACCCAGGTTCACTCTGACTTTCCACCTTCCTCTCCAAATCCTTTCCCACTCAAGCCTCACTTGGGATTTTCGGTTCTCAGGGGTTGAAGGTGATCACCCACTATGTTTGGAAGAAAATCAAAGTGTTTTCGTGGTGGTTTCTCTCGGTTAAGTCTCTCCTCTCGGTTTCTTTGTGTTTTCCACTAGATCTACATCTCCCTATCTCACGGTTTTCTAGATCTACACCCATTATGTGTAGATATAGGGTTTTGGTTTTCTTGTATATTGATTTTCAGTCTTATGGATGTTAGGGAATGGGGATCTTGAAAGGTTTTGGTGGTGTGTTCACCAAATTTTAAGAGAGGTTTCTTGGGGGTTGATTTTTCCGAAACCCTAAAGGTAGGTGGATTCACTCTCGACTCCACTTGTTTAGAAGTTGCAGTTTCGGTTGAAATTAATTTTTTTGCTTAAAATTAATTGTGTTGTTGATGTGAAAAATTGGATGGAAATCCCTTTGGGGATGGTTTGGGGATTTTTGGAAAAAAGGGCTTGCGGAAAAATGCTCTTGATGTGATTATAAAATTGGAATTTAAAATGAGTTGTTTTGTTGGTTTGATTAAGATGATTTAAGAAAATGGTTTTAAATAAATAGGGATGTTTTATTCAAATTTGGTTTGGTATGGAAAATGATTGAAGGGTGTTTTAAATGAATGTTTGATTTATTTATGTGGATTGACATGTTGTGGAAATGGTGAATTGTGTATTGTTGTGGCCTTAGAGGGTTACATTCTTAGTTATGGATTGGGTTGGTTTTGTGGATGTGGGAAGGAAGTATTGCTATAAATGGTGAATGTGTTGGGCAGGAAGTCACACTGTTTTGGGTTTTTAGGTAGTGGGGGAGAAGTCCTGCTATCTGAAGATGGGGCGAACGAGTTTGGCAGCAAGTCCCATCGTTAAGGTTTCTTTGTTGTGTGTTTCTTTTCATAGATAGAAATTTTTGTGGAAATGTGAAATGGTTGAATTGGCTTCCTTGCGTGGCATGGTTGATTGGGATTCATTGTGTGGAATGTTTGGTTCATGGCATGATTGTTTGGATTTCCCTGGGTTTACATGGTTTTGGAAAGATGGCATGGTAAGAGAGTGTTTGGATTATGGTAATGGATGCACTTTTGATTATTTTAAATAAACTGCTTTATATAAATGTGCTAATGGTCTTATCCTAGTTGCGTGTGTTAGGAATTAATTTGGGGAAAACTTACTGAGTAGTTTTACTCACCCCAGGCTTTGTAACTTTGGTGGATTTGCAGATGTCGTGTACCGGGATATAGGTAAAGGTAAGGCTTCTCATTTATAGTGGTTCATGGTGATTTTTGTGATATGTAGGCGGATCTTGGAGCTTGGATCATTGTATAGAGTTGTGATGGTGTCATAACTCGTGGTGTTTTATTGTTTAGTCTTCTGCATAGTGCTCTGATATTGTGTTGGATTATATTGGTTTTGGGTTGTATTATAGAACAATTTGGTTGTCTTTGGGGAATACATGCTTGCATGATTTATTAACATGCATTATATTGTTGTTGCAGTGATGGTTTGGTTGGTTTTGTCTTTAGGGAAAATCGTTCCCCAATTTGTTCTAGAATTCCTAGGAATTTATTTCAATCTATTGGTGCCTTGGGAACATCACTTAACGCCAAGTAATCCCTCACCACCTCCTCAAGCCAATGAGGTAGGGGTGGGGTGTTATAATTTGTATTAGCTTGTTCAGTCCTTTGGAGTTGAATATCGGAATTGGATTTGACATTAGTTGTTGTATATTCCTTGAGTTGGGATGTTTTCAAGGCATAGGAATGTTGGATCATTGAATATATAGCATAAACGTATCTAGGAACCCCTTTTATACTAAAATTCATGTTACTAGGGATATGGGTACATAATTGTTTTGGAGACACTTATAAGAATTGGCAATCTCATTGTCACAGGTGTAGCCAGTGAGATGTGCATGGCATAAATGGTAGAGTTTACTTCCCTTTAGGATGCATATTTCATTGGGTATAATGATTTATGGTCTAAATTGAGAAATGGTTTTTCAAATGACTGAAATTTTAATGTGAATAAATTTGGTATTTTGAAAATGGTATGATTTTAAAAAAAAAGGAGAAACAAAGAAAAGGTGGAAAGGTGGAAGGCCTCGTTGTGATAAGGTTGTGTAATGTAATGTGAAATGGGAATTCATGATTTCTACAGAAGTGAGACTCATGGATGTTTGTTTTCTGTTTATATAAATGGCACCGGGTAAGTATCGTAGAGACCAACTGGAAGTGGCCGATGAGAATGTGGTTGCACCTAAGCCCCAGGTAAACCCGTAGTTAGTCCAGAGCATAGTGGAAGCTTTCCATGTTGTGGGATGTGTGAATAGAGAGGAAGATCCAAACCATGTTGAATATGTGGTGCAGTTTCAAAGGGTTGATCCACCCATCTTTGGGGGTGATTCGGACACGAAAAGGGCAGAGGCGTGGCTGTCCAAAATGAATAGAATTTTCGATTTTTTGTTGATGCCGATAGAGATGAAAGTAAGGCTAACAAGGTATAAGCTAGTGGATCTTGCCATTCAGTGGTGGGACATGGTAGTCCACGAGGGGACGGACTAGGGTATGACATGGGAATGCTTTGAGAAATTGATTAATAAACAATTCTACCCACATACGTCCAAAATTCAGTGCACAACTGATTTCTTCAGTCTGAAGCAAGAGCATATGTCTCTGACGGAATTTGTAGTTAAGTTAATGAGAATAGTGTGGTTTGCACCCTAGGTCACGGGTAGCATGTCGTTTAAGGAAAGGATCTTTGAATCGGGGTTAAGGCAATAGATCCGTTCAAAAATAGTAGTGTTGTGTATTGTTGATTACACAGAGATGGTGAATCGAGAATTGGTGTCTAAGAGGAATCTGTTGGGAGCTCCGGGCGGAGGAAGCATGGTGGTACCCATGGGGAACTGTGGGAACTCTTACGCTAGGGTTCAAGTAGAGGAGGGACAATTATTCCCAGGGAGGGAGTATGGCACATAATCCGACGGAAGGTTCAGTAAATCTTCTTCCAAAGGCCCAGAGAATGTCCGGATGTTTCCAGTGTGGCTCTACATCACACATCAAGCAGTATTGTATGACACAACCATGAGCATGTTACAATTGTAAGCAGATGGAGCATATACAGTGTTATTGTCGAAATTATCCAAGGTTGGGTGCATGCGATACTCCTCAGGGATCACATATGTCGTATGCATCTTTGAGATAGGCATATAAGCATACCCCACATCAGTAGAGAAAATCCAGATATGGTGACTCTCGGAACACCACAACTCCTTAGCATGGAAATAAAGAGCATTGGGTGGAAACCAAGGCATTGTTCGGATCCGAGCAGGTTTTGGTGGATGATCAGTCGGGACCATCCACAATGCGAGTTACTATTATTTTAAATTCAACCTTGATGAATGTGATGTTTCATATGGGGGCCTCACACTCTTTTAGTGTTTCACATCTATTTGAGTTGCTAGGTTTAATGGTAGAAATGATACCTTCGGTTTTGAAATGTCAAACTCCTATGGGTTAAAGAGAGTTTCGAGCCTTCTTGTGTAGAGCATGTTGTATCATTGTAGGCGAGGTTGAGATAATGTGGAAATTTTCATTGTTTGAGATGGATGTGTATGATGTAATCCCAGGAATGGATTGGTTGGTGGTATTTAAGGCCCACATCAACTATAATGCACAGACAATGGCTTTTACGGCACATGATGGCGTTAGAAATCTCATTAGAGGACAGAGGCATGAACGACAGGGTGAAACGAGTTTGTTGGAACCAGCGGCGGGCACGTTATTGTATCAGTTGGTGGTGTTGTCATTGTAATCAGTAGAGGGTGTTGAACAAAGTGTTCTTCCAGCAGTGGTGGATCAGTTCATGGATGTTTTTCCAGATGAATTATCTGGGTTACCTCCCGTAAGAGAAGTGGAGTTTATGATTGATCTTCTTCCAGGGACTAATCCTAATCCCACTTCCATCTTACCGGATGGCACCTACTAAATTGCAGTAATAGAAAGTCAAGTTGGAAGTGTAAGAAAACAAAGGGTTTATCCGGCCAAGCATGTCTTTGTGGGCAACACTAATGTTGTCTGGGAAAAATGCGGATGGAACTTTGAGACTCTATGTTGATTATCATCGACTTAACCAAGTTACGATAAAGAATAGATATATACTTCCATGATTTAAGGATTTGTTTGACCAGTTGTGGGGAGCTCAGTGGTTCTCCAAGATCGAACTGAGGTCGGAATATCATCAATTGCGGGAGAGAAATGATGATATTCGTGAAACTTCTTACAGAAATAGATATGGTCATTATGAATATGTGGTTATCCCCTTTGGTCTAATGAATGAGCCAGTGGTATTCATGTAATTGATGAATTTGATATATTAGAGATATCTTGATTCATTTTTGGTGGTGGTTTTTGACGATATTCCGGTGTATTCTAAGACAAGGGTGGAGGATGAGCAGCACTTGGCGACAGTGCTGGGGATCTTGAGGGATCAACGGTTGTATGAAAAATTGTCAACGATTGTCTTTTGGATACAGAATGTCCATTTTTGGGGCCATTTGATTTCTGAATGTGGTGATTCAGTGGATCTGGAAAAGATAGAGGTTGTTATCTTGTGGAAACCTCTAAAGATCATCTTTGAGGTATGGAATTTCCACAGTCTAGTTGGGTATTATCAGCATTTTTTTTTTGCGATTATTTCATATTTTTCTTCACTGATAATAGCTTTGAAAATACTGAAAGTTCCATTCCAGGGGAATGAATAGTGTTAGAACTGTTTCAAAGAGCTAAAGGGTCGCATTACATCAGCATAAATCTTGGTTTTTCCAGAACCAGGAAAAGGGTACGTAGTGTATTGTGATGAATCAGGTTCAATATTGGGGTGATTTCTCATGCAAGGGAATCATGTGGTTGTGTATGGATCATGGTATTTGAGGGTGGATGAGAAGAACTACCAACTCATGATATGGAATTGGCAGTAGTGGTCTACAATTTGAATGTGTGGAGTCATTATCTATTTGGAGAGAAATTAACGGTATATACATATCATAAGAGCATGAAACAAAATTTTTTAAAAAGGGATTTGAACTTGAGGCAAAGTAGATGGATGGAATATCTCAAGATTTTTTATTTTGACTTGATTTATGCTCTAGGTAAGGTAATTTAGGTGGTAGATTCATTAAGTAGAAAATCATTTGCTCAGGTGGTGAAACAAGCATCAGACTAGTGGTAGTTGATGTCGGTTATAACTGACATGCGGTTGGAATATGAGGACCAGGGCGATAGAGTGGTCTTCTTTCTGGTCATGTAGATTCCAAACATGGTTGGCCTGGTTAAATAGGCACAAATATATGATTTTTATTGGTTGACAATGAGGTCGAAACTCAGTGGTAGGGTGACCATTAATGGTTGGAAATAGAATAGAGATTTAGTTTTGTGTTTTGGGAATCAGATCGTTGTACCGGTTGAGTGTTAGGAGGATCTTCTCAGGGCGTATCATTATTCCAGGTGGTCAGTTCATCCTAGAATTCAGAAAATGTATAAAGTGTTGAAAGCACAATTCTGGAGGGCAGGTATGAAAAGAATTGTGGTTGAGTTGGATTCGAGATTCTTGACTTGCCAGCAGGTCAAGGTAGAGCATCAGAGGCCAGCGGGAATGTTGTAGTCTTTACCAATCCCTGTATGGAAGTGGGACAAAATAGCGATAGATTTTTTCATAGGTCTCTCAAGAATGGTCAGGAAGCATGATTCCATTTGGGTGATAGTGGATCCCTAATGAAGTCATCCCATTACATTCCAATATATGAATCTCATAAGGTAGAGGATCTGTCCAAATTCTATATATGGTAGGCGGTAAAGAGGAATGGTGTTCCAGTTTCAATTGTATCAGATAGAGATCTAAGGATTACTTCTCATTTTTGGAAATCCTTACAGTAAGCCCTTGGGACATCATTGACTATAAGCACTATGTATCACCCTTAGACGGATGGTCAATCCAAGAGGACGATACATACTTTGTAGTATATGTAGTGGGCTTATGTCATAGATTTTGGTTGCTCATGGGAGGATCACCTATTGTTGGTTGAGTTCTCATACAATAATAGTTATCCCACATCCATTTGTATGGCTCCGTTTGAAGCCTTGTATGGGCGGTCGTGTCGATCTCCACTATGCTTGGTGGAAACGGGTGAGTCCTTGATGGTTGGACCGAGCCTTGTCCAGGAGACTTCATAGTAGTTCAAGATAATAAGGAAGAGAATGGAGATGGCCTATAGTAGTCAAAAATCTTATGTGGATCATCATCAGTGGTGGTTGTCATTCGAGGTGAGCGATGATGTTTTTTTGAGGATCTCTCCTAGGTTGGGACATTATCGGTATGGGAAGTAGGGAAAGTTATCTCCGAGGTATATTGAACCTTTTGAGATTATTTAGCGGGTTGGTGAGGTGGATTATCATTTGGATTTTCCACCTAGGTTCAGTGCGGTGCACAATGTGTTTCATGTGTCGCAGTTAAAAAAGTATCAGCTGTATCGGGGCCACATTATTCGATGGGATCATGTTGATCTAGAGTTAAATGCTCTTTTATTGGATGTGCCAGTTCGGGTTGTGGATAGGAATGAGAATGAATTGTGGGGGAAAATCATCGGTCTGGTTTGGGTTTTGAGGAAGCATGGCCATATCCATGTGGAGACAAGGGTGAGGGAGAAATAGATGGTCGAGCAATGGCATGAGCTCTATCGGAAAAGGGTGGGTTTACTACATTCCGAGGATGGAATGTCCAATTGTGGGGAGAATGTATCACCCCTAGTTTTAGGTATGTATCCTTTTTTATGATTCTTTATGTGTTTAATGTTCATGGGATGTGTTGAGAAGAGGTTGGGAGAGTTTGGAATGGTTTTGAATAATTTTGGAGGCTTTTCTAAGGAAGCACGATTTTTGCACAGTTAGGGGGAACCATGCGTGTTCTCTAAGAAATCGTGTAGGGGGAGGCAGTAGGCTTCACATGGCCTATGCATGGGTTTTTAAACTCTGTGAGGCCACCGTGAGGAGCCCTCCTCTCGTGGATGTAGCGTGTGCATGGTTAGCACACAGTTTTCTAAACCGTGCGGGCTAACCGTGCAACAATTTAAAAATAGGGTTTGAAAACCTAGGTTCACTCAGGCATGCCTCATTCCTCTCCAAATCCTCTCCTACTCAAGCCTAACTTGTGATTTTGGGTTCTTAGGGGTTTAAGGTGATCTCCCACTATGTTTGGAGGCATATAAATGGGTTATCGTGGTGGTGTGATGGTGGTTTCTCCTGGGTAAGTCTTTACTCTCGGTTTCTTTGTTTTTTTCTCTACATATACATCTCCCTATCTCTCGATTTTCTATATCTACACTCATTTTGTGTAGATCTAGGGTTTTCGTTTCCTTGTATGTTGATTTTAAGGCATATAAATGTTAGGGAAGGGGGATCTAGAGAGGTTTCAGTGGTGTGTTCGTCGGATTTGAAGAGTGGTTTCTTGTGGGTCGATTTCGCTTGAAACCTAAAGGTATGTGACTTCTCTCTCGACTCTACTTGGTAATAACTAGTGGTTACGGTTACAATTAATTTGTGTTTCCTAAAATTAATTGTGTTTTTGATGTGTGAAATTGGATGGAAATCCCTTTGGGTATGGTTTGTGGATTTTTGCGAAAAAGGGCTTGTGGTTAAATTCTATTGATGTGATATGAAAATTGGATTTTAAAATGATTTGTTTTATTGGTTTATTAAGATGATTTGAGAAAATGGATTTTAATAAAAAGGGTTGTTTTATTGAAATGTGGTTTTGTATGGAAAATTATTGAAGGGTGTTTTCAATAAATGTTTGATTTATTAATGTGGATTGACATGTAATAGAAATGGTGAATTGCATATTGTTGTAGCCTAAGAGGGTTACATGCTAGGTTATGGCTTGTGTTGGTCGTGTGGAAGGGGGTGGGATGTCTCACTATAAAAGGTGAACGAGTTGGGTGGGATGTCACACCATTTCGGGTTGTCAGGTAGTGGGCGGGAAGTCCTTCTAGCTGAAGATGGGATGAACAAGTAGGTTGGAAAGTCCCACCATTGTGGTTGCTTTGTTTTGTACTGCTTTTCATAGATATAAATTGTTGTGTGAATGAAAAATGGTTGAATTGGCTTCCTTGCATGGCATGGTTGATTGAGATTCCTTCTGTGGCATGTTTGGATAATGGCATGATTGTTTGGATTTCCCTATATTTACTTGGTTTGGGCAAGATAGCTTGGTAAGGGTGTTTTCGGATTATGGTAATGGATGCACTTGTGACTATTTTATATAAACTGCTTTATATAAATTTTCTAACGGTTTTATCCTAGTGGCATGTGTAAGGAAGTCATTTGGGGGAAACCTACTGAGTTGTTGTACTCACACCCTACTTTGGCACTTTGGTTTTTTTTCAAATGTCGTGTACCAGGATACTGGTAAAGGTAAGGCATCTCATTTCAAGTGGTTTTTGGTGATGCTTGTGACGTGTTGGGGGAGCTTGGAACTTGGATCTTGGTGTGAAGTTGTGGTGGTGTCATGGCTCGTTGTGTTTTGTTGTTTAGTCTTCTGCATAGTACTTTGATATTGTGTTGGATTATATTGGTTTTGGGTTGTATTTTAGAACAAATTGGTTGTCATTTGGAAATACATGCTTGAATGTTTTATTAACAAGCATCATATAGTGGTTGTAGTGATGGTTTTGTTGGCTTTATCTTAAGGGAAAACCGTTCCCCAATTTTTTCTCGAAGCCCTCAGCATTTATTGCCGGCCTTTAGAACATTGGTAATGTTTCTTAAGGCTAATTAATCCCACAACGCCTCCTCAAGACAATGAGGATGGGGTGGGTGTTACATTCATAAACATTTCCTAACAACTGGAACACAGTCATAAAAAATGAATAATTGTATCATAAAATCATTCTTATAGGAAAATCACTTATTTTAAAATTATATTTCCCTCATTAAAATGAAAACGTTTTATTTGAAAATTATTATTTAAAATTATATGGTAGGATTCAAAATAATAAGGTGTCACGGAATTTGGAAAATTCTCTCATGTGTTATATGTTTTAAAACAACTTATTAAATTTTGTAAAAAGATACAGTAAAGGGGATTTTAATGGAAATTATCTTTCATTATGTATGAATGTGTTATGCACTTTTATGTAATGTCATTAATAATCAAATTAAAATGAATAGTTACGTAATTCATAACCCCTTCCACATATACCTATTTTATAATTATTTTATGACGTTTTAGGGTCATTCTAATGAGTTATAAAGATCACTCTCACCGTTTTGAGAGCATCCATTTCATGTTTCAATTGATGGGTAACATTTGTATATTTGTGGATGTTATATTAAAATGAGATTGTTTAAACTAATGTGAGATTACATGGTATTCATGTAACTCAATATATTTATATTTCCACATATATCATTTATCTTTCTAAAATGATAGTGATTTATTTGATAAAACAATGATGATAATTATTTAATTTATTGTGTAGATCATTCCAACCATCACAAAAAAGTTACATTTTATTTAATATAATGTATATATATTGGCGTGATATCATGGAATATGGTATAAAAAAATTATAAATATTATTTGACAATAATAATGTTTTTATGACCATCCATTATGTGGTAATGAATAACCAATACTCACAATCCATGGATACAGTTAATCGCCACAATTTTAATAATTATTTTATTTCAATGAATAAGTGGATTTGTGAAAATGTATAGAGAAAATATATTTGGTTATCAATATAAAATTATAGTATATACATCATAATTGAATTACAATTCCATTATGGATGAATTAGGGGAGGACAAAGTAGAAGAAGAAAATAAATTAAGAGAATATGTTTAAGAACGATACCTCGTGAATATTATCTCCTTGAATGATCCCATAATGAAAATAGAATTACTATTATAGTGATATAATAACCTCAAGAATGTGTCTAGGGAAGTATAGAATATAACATGGTAGATTATGTTAGAGATATAAGTCTCATTGTGGTGAAATTAAGTCATGTCAGGGGTTCCGTTTTATTAATTAGGTGGGGGGAAATTTATGAATTTTATTAAATATTATAATATAATAAGGATTTTCTTAAGAGAAATACATTCATATATAAATTAAACACATACAAGATTACACTATAGACCAAATATTATCTCTTTTTTTATTTATTTAGTAATTTTTTGGTTTATACATAATTTATGAAAATATTATATTCATGAAATATAATTCTTTTGAAATTTAATAATATTCTTCACCATGAATTTAAATACACCAAAAAATTTTAAAACACAAAAAAACTATTTTATTTTATTATAGAAAAATCAATGTTATAATTTAAATACTTGTATCATATTAATTATCTAAAATTACATTTATTTCAATATTTTTAATATCATATATTTGAATTTTTATTTAATTTAATAATTACTTCATCATCGTTGTGCAAAAATTTAAGGTATTTTTTCATCCATTAATATTTAAAATAATTTACCACAAATAATAAAAAAAATTATATTTATATATAATATTTATGGGTGAAATACCTTTTGGAGTAACATATATTAAAATTTTATACAAATTAAAAACACTATTCTTAACAGTGTGAGTTTCATTAAAATAATATACTATAAGGGAATAATGTAATCCAATTGAATACAAAATGTCCTAAATAAGAATCCTGGATTATTATGGACAGAAATCACCCATAAAAATTTTATGAGTTTTATTAAAAAAATTATCAGTTTCATTCAAAATGTGATCCAATTGGGTTTTATTCAAAATTGTGTGTCATTTATGTTTTATAAAATTCTTAATTAAAATGATTTTTTCTTCAGCATTCACAAGAAAAAAAATAGTGTCGCATAAGCAGTAAAGGTAATAATTTCATATATTATAATTATAAATATATTTATATCAAAAAATAAATAAATTATATTAATTATAATAATTTATATTAAATCAATATGTGTATTTACCAATTTTTATGTCATGAATACTTCTTTAATATGTTAAAATGACTTCTCAAACCTTACATAGGCTTTGTACAAGAATTTGGATTAGATTATTATTACATAACAATAAAATTAGAAATTAAAAGTAATATAATTCTTTATACACAATAATTATTAAAAAAACATGTTCAAAGTCTTTTTGTCTATTAATTATTATATATAAGTAACTGAGTTTTAATTTTCCAACAGTATGCAGGAACTTCATCGATCGTAAATATAATTTTCATATTTATTAAGAAATAAATTAAAATTTACTTGTTTGGAATTATTTTGGTAAAATATTTATATCATAATGTGATGATATTAGTTATTAAATATTATTAATAAATTTTATATCATAATTATTTCCCAATGATATCACAAATAAAATTTTATAAAAAACTTTTTTTTTCTATTTACCAAAAAATTATATTTAACTTGAAAATAAAAACAATTCTTTCTATAATAATTTGGATATTCAGAACTGAAAATTATGAATTAATTTTATCAAATTAAAATTATCTTATATATAAATTAATATTTTAAATATAAAAATAAAAGTAATTAGTTAAAAATATATATATATTTTAATAATTACATAATATAATTTATTTGATTCATTAATTCATGAATATTCATAAATATTAAAAAATTTATTCTATGTGTTCCTAATATATTACATTATTCCCCCATTTTTAAATCTCATCCTAAAAATTTAGTTACATATTAAAATATTGGGATACATTTCCCAGAGAGGAACTTTATATTCTCATGTTGATTCATCAACCATATTGTTACTCCATAAAACATTTAACTGTTGAGTTAATTTTTTCCTCAATACATGATCTCAATGATCATGAATATTAATATGATTTTTCATGTATTAAATTTTATTTTATAGCTAGACTACCATAGGGATTAAAACATGGGAGGAATCTGGAACAATCTTTATTAACCTAAAAACATGATAAAAATATCATTCCAAAGATAAACATAGATGAAGGCTACTCGATAACTAATGGATCGAAATTTCACCAAGAATTTATATAGTCCAATAATCTATGGACTATTCTTTTCATTATTATGAAAATGTGTTACACTTTTTCATTGATATATTTTAATAAAAACATGACCACCTAAATCGAAAGAAAGGTTTTACCTCCTATTATATGAATATGGGTTATACCATGAGCCTCTATTATATGTTGTTGAATAATTTTGTCCTAATAATCGAATTCCTCAACAAATTATATTCCCATTAAATTCATTCTGCAAACTTCATCGAAAAATTATGTAGTTCAAAAGTTAATTCCATATAACACCTCAAAAGTTTGAATTGAAACACTGGAAAGAAAACTATTATTATAAGAAAAACCAGCTAAAGAAAGACAATAATCCCATAATCCATAGAGGTACATTGAAATGGAATGAATCATGTCTTCAAAAGTATTAACTGTTCATTCTAATTTTATATTATAATGAGGATGAAAGTTTTTTCTAAAAGTCAATTCAGTTCCCAATGGCCTCTGAAGGCCTTTCCAAAATATTGATGTAAACCTAGGATGAAGGTCACATAAAATAGAGATAAGAACACCATGGAACCAGAAAATCCACTTACGATACAGTCATGAATGTTTATCTAATGAAATAGTATTTTAAAAATGATGGGAATGTATAGATTTAGTTAGTCGAACAATAATACCCTTAATCGCATTGTAACTTGAAGAAGTTTTTGGTAGTCTGTCCGTGAAAACCATGGATATTTTTTCCCATTTTTACTATGGAACTAGAAATGGTTAAGAATACACTTCTATAATTTAAATTCCTCATTAAAAATTTTCCATGAAAAATATTTCATTGGGAATTTTTAAATATCACTTCTAATTCCATCCCACCAATAATACTCACAATGATTTTTGAACATCATAGTACTATTTGGATAAATGGAAAATAGTGAGTTATGAGCATCACTAAACTATATTTTCATACTTTTGGAATCGAAAGAAACAAATTATGTATTTACATATTTGAATAATTTGTCTTTTTCAACATAAAATTCTGGAAACTTACCCTTCATAACAAATTCAACCATTTTCTGTAATTAACCATTTTTTTATAGGCATGATTAATTCAATATGATAAAGAAAATTTCACTTATAGCTGAAACGAAATAAGGGAAATATTTTCACACAAAACATTATGTAAAAAATTAATCAAATAATTAATCAATGCGTCATAGTCTACACATATAATGGTTAATAATTCATGATGTTTTCGACTCAACGAGGCAAATATTGTTTTTTCATTTCTAAAATTGTAATTGATCATGAAATTATAAACCTTTATCAATTTCAACCATTTTTCCTACCTCATAATCAATTCCTTAAATGTAAATATAAAATTTATTATTTTATGATCAGTATATATTCTACACTTGGCTCAATATTAATGATTTATCTATTATTTTAAAGAAAAAACATAGAATTTAATTCTATATCATGTTTAGGATAATTTATCTCCTCAAGTACCATTTATCTTGATTTATAAGAAATTAATGGATCATTATACATTTAAAGAAATCCAATTCCCTCCAATAAAGCATCATTATAGATTAAATATTCACCATTTATCTTTGGGAAGGCCAAAACTTTATTATCCTATAATATATTTTTTTAATTCATGAAAAAAAGCATCACGTTATTTTTTCCCAATAAATTTAACTCAATTTTGATTTTACACAATAAGTGGAATACATAACAATAAAATGAATTTAAGAAAGGTCTGATAAAATACCACTAATCTAATAAAATTTAATTTATTATTTAAATATGTTGGTATTCACCATCCATCAAACACCTTGTTTTCACAAGATCATGTGTCATGTCATTTTTATTAGATGTTTTCCCATGGAATGAAATATTTTATATAAAAAATTCACAATTTCGAAATAGTATATAGGACTAATTTTCATTGAGTGTTTTCATAACCATCAATATATTTTGGTCATGATCATCCTAAATTTTTGAGAAAACCAATTTATCATCAATAAAAATAGATACATAGTTATCAAAATATAAACTAAATACTTTATTAATATTATATATTAATAATGATGGTGAAATTTTATAAACATAGTGTAGGATAAATATGTATATATTGATGCTAAAATACAAGAGGGGTGAATTGTAAGTTAAAAAACGTCCATTTTTTATATTAATAAAATCTATATCTAAAAAAGATAAACAAAGTTAATTCAAAAACCCTCTTTCATTCTAAATCAATGGGACAGCGTGTGGGGCCCGTGTCCAATTATGAAGAACATAAACCCAAACAAGTTTATCTTAAAGAAACCAATGCATGATTATCTTAGGTAAAGATTCTACCTTAAAGCATATAGAATATTATTTATCAGAGTATACAAGTATAAGAATGTTTAAGAAAATTAAACATTATTTCATTGGAAAAAGAAACAGAATTAATACTTATAACGAATATATTTAACCAGGTAAGAAATATTTCAACCCAAAGAGAATGTTATCCAACAACCAAGGATAAAGGTCCCCTATTTTATACATTAACAATAGTATGTATTAACCACATTAATGTAATCCCTAGTTAAAAATATCCGACTCTATCTTGATTTCTATATATTCCCTCAAAATTTAAGGTAGTTGTAACCTCTGTCTTCTTATACCTAGAATCCCTTTATTCTTCAACAAATCAAGGACGCACTAATAAATCTGAACAACATGTTCACACCATGAACTAGTTTTTAAAGTCCTATGAACAAAGCATGATAGTCTCCATATCTCTATAAATCACTTCACAAAATCACATCATGTAATCTCTATATATATCAATATGTGTCAATGAAACTCTTCAAATGGTTAGGGTACTTATAGGATGAAATCCCATACGCCCTCTCCTCCTCCAACTGTCATATTTTTCCTGAAATTTCGGTGGGACCTATACATGTGTCACACAAACAATAACTAGTTAAAAATAGATTATACGACATAATTTTATGTAATAAAACATGGGAAACATTAGAATTTGTAATAAAAATTGATATAAGGGAAAAATATAATGTTTAAAAAACATAAGTATAATAGGATTTTATAAATTGAAAAATTACTTTAATGAAATAAAATAAATTTATAAAATAAATTTAATTTGATACATATGGAATTAGTAAATAGAGTCTATATTTATAGGGATCCAGAATCTGATTTATGAAGATTCTGGAATCCTATTTTTTGGGAATTAGGTGTCTCATTCTAGATGAATTTGGAATCTTAATTCTAGAGAATATAGAATTTGTTTTCAGATTAATTATGAGTCTAATTTCTAGATAATTATTAGTTTGAATTATATGGAATTAAGATTGTAAATTCTAGAGAATTCTGCATCTAAATTTGGTTGGATACATTGTCTGATTTCTAGAGAATTCAGTGTCTGAATTAGGAAGAATTAAAAGTCTGTATTCTAGTGATTTCAATGTCTGAATTTTTATGAAGTAGAAGTTTGAGTTCTAGAAAATGTATAGTTTAATTATGAGTAATTAAGAGCACAAATTCTATAAAATTCAATGTTTGAATTCTAAGGAATTTATAGTCTAAATTCTATAAAATTCAAAGTATGAATTCTATTGAAATTGGAGTCTGAAAACAGTAGGACTCAGTATCTAAGGTGCTATAAGATTTTGAGGTTTTATATAATGATCCAATTATTCGTATAGAAATTTTGTTTGAAGACAAATATGGATAAACATGGATAAGGATCATTAATCATAACATAAAAAGCTTATTTAAGTAAAATTAAAATATATTTCCTTAACGAAATAATATTTTATATAAGAAAATAATTTTATAGAATGAAAATTTTCCTTAAGAAAATCTGTTTGTGATTTTCAAAACATAAATGAATGGAAAATTCATAAGGGAAAAAATGGAATTTACAAAATCCCCTTTTTTGGAAAGAAGACATACCTTTTCTAAAATGAATATAAGGAATATGGTTTCCACATTTTGATCGTTAAAGAAATACATAAATCCCCTTACTTATGACTCATAATGAATATGACTAAATCCCCTTTAGGTATTGAAATCCCTAATAATTATATTCTTATTTTTCTTAAATAAGTTACATGTTTGTTCTTAAGAATATCTTCTTTAAGTAACCCCCCTTACTTAAACTCCCCCTTAAGAAATTTTATTCTTTTAACATAAAATTATTTTGATAATTCATTTCCCCCCATTTTGATTTTCAAAAAGGAATGGTGGGATAAAAAAAAATACCTAATGGGTTAGAAATAAACAGGAAAAAATAATAGAAAGATAATAAATTTCATTACGATGTGAATAATTTTTTAGAAGGGAATAATACAAGTAGAGATCGAACTTTTATGAAAAAATCCATTTATCCTTCTTCACCTTTGGCATTAAATTTATCAATGTTTCCTTTAGTTTCTTCAAATCCTTTGGATCATCATCACAATTCATGAGCATCCCTTCCTAATAATTATTTTTATGTTCAAGAAAATTGATTCATTATTACTGAGACTTATGAATTCTTGATTCAGAATTAAGAACCTCTTCTTAAGTTTTTAATATTCTTCCATCTCTTCCCTATGTTCCCTTTCTATTTTCAAATTGAGAGTAACTAAATTCAATTTTCCATTAGTGCCTCTATTTTTTTGAATTTGGTAATATTTATATTGATTCAGCATCCTTGAATGACTTTTTGTAGGGTATTTATCACTACATATGAATTATCGAAATACTAATTTACTCAAATCATGGAAAGTAGCAATGATTTTCATATCATCAATCAATTACTTAGAACATTTGGTTAATTCCTTATAGGATCTCCAAAGAGCATCCCAACCAAGTTGATATTTCTAAAAATCACCTTGAATCTTTCCAAAATTTTCCATGAGAATGTTTGTTCTATATGACATCTGGTTGATTTATTGTTGAGGAATTTGGAATCTCAAGTAAATTGTTGGAATTAAGGGATTGGTATTCAGTAGCTTCGTCATAGACTAAACCACAAAATAATGTCCCATATAAGGGGAAGATTCTAATGTTGATTCCATTGCTGGTTTGGGATATTTATCATAATCTTTTTATTTCCACATAGATGTTCCAACAAAATATTTCTTATATTTTACCACCACATCATTCATAGGAGAATCAACAACCACTTTATTTCCTTTCTCAACTTTATAGATCACCTTATAAGTTTTTGATATCTCAAGCTCACTATCAAGGGATTGAGTAATTATATATTCATTACCATCAAATGATTATCAATAATTATCCCCAGCCTCTTTAAAACAATCACCCAACAACATTTTCTTAAATAAATTGGGTTTTGAACTGCAATAAATTTTAAAAGATTCTATGAAAAGTACAGTAATTATGAACAAGATTTCATACTACATAATGACCTAAGAAATAAGGGTTACATTAATGATATTTTTTAGGGTTAAGGTTCATCTATTATAGATTCACCATAAAATTTATCATGGATATATTTTTTTCCTAAGGGAATACTTATCTCCCTTTCTCGGAATTAGAAATCATTGCATCCACAACATTAATAATCTGATGTTTTTAGAAATATGATAGATCGTCGGTAAATTATTTTTTTGATCCCAAGGCACTCAATTTACTTATCCTTATCAAATTAACCTTCCTTGTGAGGCAACTTGTGAGGGGAAAATATATCCTTTTTTTGTTAAGGTAAATCTGGATTACTAGTTTCCTTGTTGACTGATAAACAATAATTTTTTCCACAACACTTGAAATAAAACATTTCTCTTCCTCCTTATTTAGGAAAACTTACTGCAATAAAAGAATTATATAATTAGATTAGGACAAAATAGGGAATGATTTTTTCTAATGAAATAAAATGACCTTCCATTTCATTCTTATAAAAGAATTTTCCACTCAGGGAATCACACTTCACAATGAAATCTGGAGCCACCAACCTTTCTATATAAATTTTAAATCCTTGATTTTCTTGTTGGATGCCATATGATTTTCCACAAGAACATCATGAGACATTCATTACATAAGGAAGAAGAAAAAACTAAATGTCTGATTTGAAGAGATCTAGATCATTAGTGTAAATATTTTGGAATAACCGGTGTGGGATGTGAATATGGGGGGCCTTTATATAGGCTTTATAATGACTGATCACATTCCCAAGTCAATATAATTATTGAAATTAACTTGATCTAATCTAATGGTAGATATAAATTTTGAATAAGTATTCTGATGGTCCTGATCTATTATGGTTTTTAAGGAAAAATATGATTTAAGGAATTTAAAAATGTTAAGGTTTTCTTTAAAAAAGCTTGAAATACCTACATAAAAATTAAATTATGATTATTTTAAGTAAGAAAACATAATTTTCAGATTGTTTGAAAGAATTATCATTATTAATAATGTTCTTATTAAAGAACATAGATTCCAAAAAATTTATAAAGGATATAAAAATTTTAGGATCTGATTTTTTTTTGGATAATTTTAAGGAAATACAAGAGTAGGCATATGTAATCCCCCTGAGAAAAAAAGTAAGTTAATTTCAATAGGTGGTATCAACCAAAAAAGTTAATATGGATGAGTACCTTCCCGTTAACATTTATAACTTTCGCTTAATGTATTAAAATATATTAGAGGGTAGATATTTTGTAAAAATGTTATGATGTTGGTTTTCCATTCCAATCAATTGTAAAATAATATCTCTTTTAAGTGTGAGATCCCTAAGAAAGTGATTCAATATATTTATTCACTTTGCAAGGGAGTTATGTGTAGGGTTTTTTAGGTAAATGGAATTAGTATTATCAAACATTATCTGTGATTTTTTACAACTCACATGATACTCTGTGAGTGTGTGTTGCATCCACAACACTAGAGCACAAAAACATTGAACTGTTATATATTCAATTTCTATAGTAGAATGTGCTACTGAGTCTAAATTTTATCATGAACAAGAAACTAATTAATGTCCTCATAAATGACATGTTCTAGATATACCTTTTCTATCCATTATACATCTGATAAAATAAGCATATAAAAAATGTTTAAAAACAAAACCATTTCATGAAGAATAGAAATGCCCTAAATCCATTGTTTCATTTAAATTGTGAAAAATATTTTTACTACATTTAAATGATATTACATATTCTCATATTGATTTCATTCACATAATAATTTTGTTGACAAAAAGTCCAGATAATAAGATATTAATTATAATAAGCATCCAATCATACATCTAAAGAATCATTGAACTACTAGTTTCTCATGATTATCAAGATCAAACGAATTTGAGGAATATATTAGAGTACTTATACTGTTAATTTTTTCAAATACATACTATTAATGAAGATATATAAAATACTTATTTTTAGTTTTATAAGTTCCTTGTAGTTTTTCATATAATTTAAAACCAAGGGAAACTGCTAAATCGCCCATCATACTCATTTCAAACTTAGATTTTATGAGATTCACATATTAATTTGTTAGGGATTACCTAGATTATCCAAATAGAATGTCAAAAACATATATTCGAATAGTCAAAACATTTTTCTTTTCATTTTTTAAAAAAAACTGTTGGATCAACTTTTTCCTTAACATAATGATTTTGTAAAAACATATGAAAGAATATCATACTAGGCTCTAGGGGATTTTATACATCTATATGATGCTTTGGTGTGTTTAAAAACATGTTTAGGATGTTTTGAGTCTTCAAAAGTAGGTGGTTACTCTACATAAACTACCTCTTGATCATATATTTTAAAGAAAGAACATTTCATATGAATTTGAAAAACTTTGAAATTTATGAATGTAGCTGTCGCTACTAATATATGAATAGATTCAATTCTAGAAACTAGAGAGTATGTTTATTTATAGTATATTAATTTTTGTTGATTATATCATTCATCAACTAGTATTTATTTATTTCTAATAATTATTCCATTTTCATCACATTTATTTCTGAATTACCATTTTAAACCAAATACAGATTCTTCCTTGGGTTTTTCAAATATGTACTAGAATTTGTTCCTTTTGAATTCATTTTGTTCGTATTGCATGGATTTAATCCAATCATCATAAAAAAGGATGCATCTGTGATTTTTTGTTATAATTGAAAAAGAAAATTCTAGATTCTCTACTTCATTTCATAGAGAACTTTTTATCCTTATAGTTTGATTTACATCCCTAATGATACTATCTCGAGGATTATTCGTATGAACCAACTAATTTTGGTTTTGTAAACTATGTTATTCATTCTAAGGTAGAAAATTTTCTGGGTTAAATACTACAAAACATTTTCAAGAAAACGTTCCTTATTAGAATAATGTTTTATTAAATGTTGATAATTATTTTTTGAAAACAAATCTAATGATGTAGGGTGGGATTGTTAAAAAATAAAAGGTTCAAACTCATCAAATTTATCATCCATTGTTTCTTCAACATTAAAATAATTTTTTTAAAAAAACTCTATAAGGCTTAGAGGTAGTGGAGTAGCCTCTGAAAATTACTTCATCATATTTGGGTGAACATTTATGTAAGTTATTATTATTACTCAAGATGAATACATTTCATCGAAATACATTAAAGTAAGAAACAATAGATCTATGACCAGTCAAGAGTTCATAAGGGGTTTTATTAATAAAAGGTATAATTTAAAATAGATTTATTGTATAGAAAGAAGTACATAAATCTTTATCTGGAAGTTTTTTATCAATATAATATTCACTCAACATGGATCTAGTTATCTCTTAATGAATTTGATTTTTTCTTTCAACAACTCCATTTTTGGAGGATTTCATAGAGCTAAGAAGTTATGAATAATTCCATTTTTTCTATAAAAAGATAAAAAATATGAATTTTAAAATTCTACCCCATGATTACAATGAATATATATAAATGTATGGGTTTTCTTATTTTTAAATTTAGCTAAACATAAATTAAAATAACAAACAGATTCAAATTATTTTTCTAGAAAAAAGAACCATATAAATATTTTTTAATCCTCAACTAAAAAAATACATATTATTTTCCTCCAACACATATAGTTTGTGTTTCAGAAAAAATATCCATATGAACTAGATATAATGCAAAAAAATATGAGACTTAACTAATTGATTTATAGAATGAATTATGTTTTTTCCATATTTACAAGGATCTCAAACTTTGGAAGAATCAAATCTAATCTATGGTATATCCTTAACAAGTCTTCTGTTTGAGAGTTTTCTTAGGTTCCTAAGCTTAAAGTGATTTATTCTTCTATTCCAAAACCATTACTGATCTTATATAGAACTTACTCATGGTATATCACGGATTCTAAGGTCTTCTATGTTATTTTTGAAAACATTATCATGTCTCTGAGCAGAGAGAATAAACTCTTCATTAGAATTGTGTCCTAAGAATATATCATTCATATAATTCACAAGGTAACCTTCACAAATAAATTTTCTTATGCTTATATGTTTTGTCTTAATACCATTAACAAATAAAACATTTGAAACTAAGGATTTTACTAGAAGAACAATGTTAACTATAACAAAAAAAATTCCTGGGCATTATCTATGAATAGTAATTTTCATCCTCTATTCTGGAAAATAATTTCAAAGAGGTTCTTATTAATAGTCAGGTGCTGCGAACATCAACTATACATATACCATGTATTGATATTGGTAATCCCTATATTTTCTTGAAAATAAAATAGTTAGACATTCATAATACAAAATTTTTTGGCTCATGAATTGTTAGGAAGTAAAATCCTAGTTAGCCACATTTTATTTGGAAAGTAATATTTATGAAAACCTAAGGAATGTGTTTTAGTTTTGGAAACTTTTTTCTCCCAATATCCACCACATTAAAAAAAAGAGCACTTTGGGGAACAAAATAGTAATTACTAAAAACATGTTTTGAGTGAGTTTGACAAAATATAGAACTATTCATAATCGGAAGATGTTTTCAAAACAATTTATCAAATTATTTCCTTCTTGATGTAAAATTTTATAAAATCTTATTTAAGGAAAAAATTTCATTATTTAGTATGACGAATAAATTATTATCCTCATAGTCATTAGTCTTATAGTTTTATTTATTGTATAAAAAAAATTTCATAGAAATATCATTTTCAAGATCATTAGAATGTTTTTCCTTTTTCTAATTAATATCTTTAAAGTTTTTATAAATACATTTAATATCAAATGTTTTGTGATCAATATATTTGGAATGATCTGATACTAAATTGGATAAAATATAAATTTTAAAATTTTAATTATTTAACTTTTTTTTATCATACATTTCTCATTCCAATGTAATTTAGCTCATCCGAAATCTTTTTCCAATGATGGTAAGGTATTATATTTGGATGTAGTAGATTATTTGTCTAAATATTAAAAATATTTATCATTAAATAAATATTTTTTAAAGATTCAAAAATGTCTACCTTATCCCTTAGGTAATGATTTTGAATAGGTAATATGGCTATAAGACCAATATTCTTCTAAGCATGAGATTAATATTCTGGGGATTAATCTGAAGTATCCACACTACTAGAAATCCATGTGTCATTAGAATTAAGGAATTTATTACCCTTAGATTTGTAGTACATATTTATTTTAATTTCACAAAGATTTTTCATTCTATCGTTTCATTTGATCATAGAAAAATCATGTCTGATATATCAATCCCCTTTTCATTCATAACAACATACATTACAATATTTCTTTAATATTCTGCCATTCTTCCTATATCTATACAGAAAATCATTCCTTCACATAATATATTCATCCTTTCAAAAATATAGGCCATTCCATTCTTAGACTGAACATTGTTTCTTGATTCAGATACTATAATATATTTCATATATTTTGATCTAGTAACTCTTTTCAGAGTCGTGTATTTAGATGTAGTTGTAAAAGAGATCTTAGATTACTATTATTCTTTTTATTAAAATTACAATCACTCTACATTATTATATCATGATGATGAATTATTCTTAATAACGCATCATAATTAATGTTAGATACTTTCCTATCCTCATCAATACCTTTCCTTTTAGATTTAAAATCATTATGAATAATATTAATTATTTTATCCATAAGAACATCATAATCAAGAACTTTTTCTAACCTATAATGAATACTGTGGACAATAATCATAAATCATTATTGCACTTTACAAATAGGTTTTCTATAAGGAAACATAAATCCATGATATTCCGCTCTTAACATTGCTTTTCTAGTTTCTATTACTTTTGAAGTTTCAAACTGTTTAATGTTATGTTTCCTCTAGATACCATTGGTTGCTTCACAATATGAAATTTTACTGTATATATTCTTGGAAATTGAACATAAAAGAGTACAATGTACCTTGTAGATTAGTTTATATTCTTGTTTTTTCTAATTTGTGAATGTTTTTTATTTATTTTCTAGGAATTTTGTATTCACCAGTGTGCATAACAAAATTATCCACTCCAGTGTTAATAAAAAAAGACTTCATTCTATATCTCTGTTACTCATAATCATCTCCATCAAACATTGGTGGTCTAGTAAGATTATTATTTTCTATATAACCCACATTAATTCCTTAAATTCTATAAGAGAAATACATTTCCACTTATCGAATTTGTAACAAAATAATTTATTATGAAAATATTTTGGTAAAATTTGAACAAGTAAAATTAAACAAGAAAAGTTGATCAAGAAAACTAATATTTATGTATAGATTTTTAAAGGCATCCTATAATTCAAATTGTAGGTTCAAAATATAGACATAGATTCTCATATACGAGAAGGGGGTTTCATGAACCATGCTGGGTTTCTATCCAACCTGGAACCTGACATGGCCCATGACTTGGCCCGCAGGGCATTCCAAATCCCCACGGGCTGAAACTTGTGCCTAGGTATCAAGAGTAACATTTGGGAATGACTTATCTGAAATAAGAGTCAAAAAAACAACTAACAGGATATATAAAAAAAATCCAGAAAACAAAACTGCAAAAAACCCTTACATTGGACTAAACATAAAGTATAAAATTCAACCCAAAACTCCCAAAAGACTACAATGAAATGAAAACTAATAGGTCTATCCGCACCTTCATGCAACATAAGGAGCCACCTCTTCAAACAACCATCATTGCACCTGCTTGGGTAAATCATCGAAAAACTGAACCACAGTCACTAAGAATGATGCCTCAACCTTGGATTCAAAAATAACAAGGTCTATATACACCCAATGGTGCATGTGAGTTGTATGGAAAATTTCCAAAAGTATACCACAAAATAAAAATGTTCCATGTATAATCATTAAATAACAAGTACATTTCCTGGATTAATAAATGAAAGGAAACCAAATCATGATTGATTTTAGAGAAACAATTTCTATAAATAAACAATTTTAAAGAGAGAAACTTAAATTAATAAAAAACACTCAGGACTTCAAGAGAACCCAAATGTTACACCGTATTACGGTGATGAGTGTAATGTATTATAGGAGCACCAAAAGTGAGAGAGGTCCTATAGGTACTAGAAAAAATAATTGGACTATAGAACATTTTATTTCTTGGAACAGTAGTACAAGAGTCACAACAATATACATTCTCATGCCAGATCCACATGTAGGGAAACCCATCCATAACATAGTGGTCTCCAATAATCATCCAATTTTTAGTTAGTGTTATAATCGTCAGACCAACTAAGTGAAATTGGGCCAGAGCCACATCTATATCACTATCACAATAGATCTAGTCCACCCACCTAGTACCCATGCTTCCCCTTTTTTGCTAAAGATGTTCTAAATTCAAATTTCAGTTCAAAATTAGATGAACAAAAAACATTGGGTGTTACCTAAACCCTATTCCCCACTTTCACTCACAAAAAAACAATGGAAGTTGTATGTACAATAAAAGACTTTATACAACTCAATTAATTTTTTCTCATCGTTACCAATTATTTATTAAAACATATTAAATTCATATAATAAATTTATTTAAAAATAAAATAACATGACGTGACACAAAAATACATACCAACCCTCCTTCATAACCCAACACCCCCAACACCACATTTAAAATACTAGAAAAACCACTTACATCTTTTACAAATCCAACTACACAGTTAAAAGACCATTTTCCCAATTACAGATAACACTAGAAATATTATTAATAAATTTCAGAATTTGACACATGACATTAAAAAACAAAGTTATACTCAAACCCGTTTTTGGACAAAATGAATATGAATGCTACCCCAAAACATAATCTTTTCACATTATAAATTTTCAAAAAAATGCACAATTTATAAAACATACGTGAATAGTTCAATGTGGGTTTTCATAGCAACAACGGACTCTATCCAAGCAACTCCTTCAATTATAACCAATCACATGCCACACCATATTGAAATCAATATTAACCACACATTTACAGATGAAAAACTGACTGCACAAAATATTAAAACACTGGAAATTGACTAAATATAAGTTTTCAGATAAAGAATGCACCCACACCACTTGAACAAGCTACTAAAAAAACCTAAAATGAAGAAAACATTTGGAAAATAAATCCACAACAAAATATAATTAATCAAATAACATTATAACATAATTAATCGAGAAAATTAATTCATTAAATAAAGCCTAAATGCCTAACCACTTACCTCAAGTGAATAATTCCCCAAAATTGTAGTGAATTCATCAATCACACACTAGGCGCATCCCGAGGGACCCAAATTGGACCCTAAATCAAACAACCAAAAAAATATGGAGAATTATCACTAAAATCTGAAAATCATCTTATTTGATAAACTAAAACCCTAAATTAGAAGAACCAAAACCCATGGGAGAAAGGAAGAGGAGCATACTAGGGGATGGAACACCATAGGAGGATTCGACGACTGGGGCCACGGTTTCCAGAAGAAGCACCGACAGCAAATGGGGGAACATCAGACAGAGCCAACTAGTAGGGGGTTCACCTGAGAGGACCGCAACCAGCTGGTGGTGTGCTCACCAGACTGGGTTTGATGGATGGGATAAGGGAACTAGAAGGGACTGCACGAGAAGAGGGGCCCGAGCTAATAGGTGGCTCGATGAACAGAAAGGGTAGGTACCAGATGCATATGTGTGAGGGAGGCATGGCACCGAGGGAATTTCATCGGTGAGGCTGTTGGCCGAGAGGTAGAGCGGTGCAGTTGAGATGGGTGGGGAGTAAGGGTGTGTCACGAGGGGAGGGAGGAGGGTGGAGTCGGGTAGTGGCCTGGTAAAGTGGGGATGGGGTGGGGATCTTCAAGGGATATAGGGGGAGAAAAGAAACCATACCCCCCAACACCACCTTCAAAAGTTATAATAATAAATAATAATAACAATATCCAAAAATTAATATTCTTATTATGATAAAAAAACTCATTAAACATTATCACATTTTTCTTATTTTATATTATTTTTATTTTACAACTCAATTAATTTTATTTCCTTATAAATAATTCATTTCATTAAATTAATTGAACATTGGAGGGTCACCTCGTGGCTGGGGTGAAGCTGTGTGGTCTCCAAATCGTGCATCACCTGAGTGCCATACACAATTTTCTTTAAAGACTCATTTATCAAAAAAACACAATATTCCATGGAGACTCACCCCACACCTCAATAGAATGTTTTAAAGCCGAATAAAATAATAATGTAATAGAAACATAATATAATATTATTAAAAATATTAATTATATTAATATTAACAACATAATAAATTTTATATTATTAATTCAATATATAATAATAATAATAATAATAATATTCTCAAACGATTTTATTATTATCATCATTAAAATATAATCATTAATATTATCATACTACATATTTTTTTATCTTTTTTTTATTCATTACATTTTATTAATCCTATTTTAACATCAGGTAGTTCGTGTGAACTGGGAAAGTTCGCGCAGTGTCCCAGGGAATGTCGCGCAACTTTGACAGTGGGGTGCTAAACACTATTAAGTCCAAAAAATGAATTTTTAAAGAGTAACTCAAAAATTTTTATTTCAGTGTTCAACCTAAATTACCTGATGCCCAGTAAAATAATAATATAAATAATGTAAAAGAAGCCGGTGGGACAATTCTACCCACCATAATGCTTTCCATCCCAGAAAAAACAGAATAACACTTAACCCTAAAGAAGAAAATGATACCCTCTTTAGGATAAAGGAGGATCCAAATGATAAACAAGAGAAAAGAGGCCAACACATTATTCTTAGAGAAAGGGACTTACATGACATCCTCAAAAAACCCATAAAATTATTTTTCCACTAAGTATCGCCCGCCCAAAAGAGCTAAAACACATCGAGTTGATTGATTAAGGAAAGGAACTCTTGAAAGCATAGAAACCAACTTCAAAGGATGAAACACATCGACCACCATTGAAAAAAATAATGTTGTTTGATTGGAATGAGCAAACAAGACCAACCATGTCCAAGGAACACTCTTATCACCTACCACCAAGTCATCTCTAGGAACAAATGTAGAGTCCAACATGGTAAAGCCCAATGGAGATTCCCAATATTAGAAACCTACCAATGCTTGATAAGAGACTATAAAACCAACATGGGGATACCCAAGCGGACTCCCCACCATTAGAAATGAAGGAAGATAAAAGAATATCGATGATTTCCCAACAGTTACCAAAAACCCCACTACATGGGGTGGGGAGGGCTGGGTACAACTACCAGGGCATCAAAATTATGGCCAATGATAGGCCAACATCTCCACATCCCTAGATGAGAACTATTTTTATTTGAGACTGATTTACCCAATAGTCCTCATAAGGACCACTAAAAGTGATTACATATGTTGGGATGCAACCCCCATAAAATTATGGTAACGATACGACCACAAATCCTCAGAGCCATAGGAAAACCCCACACATCCCAAAAAGTCATTCAAATAGTAAAAACCATAGAAAATAATTTAAATTATCATTCCCATCAATAACAATGATAGAAATAACATTGGGGTCCCATACACTCCTAGGTTTTCTGACCACGTGCCAGCTTCACTCTGAGCCCTTTGGACGGAGCCATGATGTTTGAAGCATCTTTTGACTTGCAATTAGGCATTGAAAACTCCCAAATGGAGCTTCTACTTATTGTGCTACATGAAACCACACTGTAACCGATACAACACTAACAAACAAAACACACCACGACACCAATGACTTGCTCATGGAACATCCAACAAAACTAGGGATTCTGAAGGATTCTATGTAATCCACCCTTTCCCTTCAAATATGACTCGCACTGCAAGACGTCACCAAACATGAACCTTACAGATGTTGAAATCACTCCAAATCCATTCCAGACACTAGTGAATTTGGATAACTATGAATTGCCTTTACCCATACCCACTGGAATTCCTTTTACTGTTTCATGAGGGGACGTTCAGACACAATAATGATAAACATCATACCCGATGATATTGACAAATCAAAGAGACCCAAACGTCCTTCAACATCCCTATAATTTGTCATGTCACTATGAGAGGATCCTCTTAAACAAAACATAGAAGGTATATACCTAGAAATATCAATCAAAAGGGATAATCCTTGCATTAATAAACTGGAGGGTCGACCCATAGAGAATTTCATATGGCCACACTTCAATCACATGCTACCAACTTTTTGGGGTGTACACTAGTCATGAAACTGAACCATAAAACCAATCAAATAGGTCCAATGTCCAAGACATACCATAAGTGAACACTAAACGTTCAGGGGGAACCACTGAAAGGGCTTCCAAAATCACATTTCAAAAGAACCCACTAACCACACACTTTCACACCAACTTTTCAATAAGAATTCATACTCAAGATATGTATCAGCCAAAAAGGATTCTCGAATTAAAAATAATCATGTACAACATTCCCAAAAAACAAGGACACACCACATTATCACTAGTTATTAAGACTCCAAATTTTCATTTAAGAAAACATTTTGAAAATAAATGAAGCTGGTTAGATGAAAAAATACCAATGGTGTCCCATGGGCCTCACATATGCATGATATCACGCCACACTAGTTCCCACTTCTGGTCCATCCAGGTACTCATACACTCATACTATTAACCATATCTTTTTCCATATATAATCATGCATGTGCTTTTTCATGAGACCACCAATGATCAAAACTAGACCATTTTTCCAAAACAAATACATTTAACCCACACTTTCCAAACCATACACATTATTTTCATTTTAAAGATCATCATTCCAAAATAGTTTCCAAGACCCAAAACCTTTCTTCATAAAAAAATAGATTTCTCGGAATCCAAAATAAAGAGATGGTTAATGATGCATGTGGGAACTGGTGTCAGCAGGTGACTAGGACATATGGTTTTTTTCCATAAGCTAATCACCCCACCGCCATAGAGTATTGTAGGACAACATACCCAGATCCATATGACTTTCTAGACTCTATGAGTGCACTGGGACTACTAACCCTACTCCCATTCCATTTCCCCAAAATAAGAATAACCTCAAGGACCAAAGACTAAGACAAATGTCATCTTACCCCGGACACTCGAGTCCAGCCATGAGGTGTGCTGGACAAGCATCTTGATCATAGCTAGAACATCGAGTTCTAACACCCTTAACTTTGGTATATGCTAGCTCTATCCAAATGGAACATGACTTGAAAGAGGAAACCTACTCTGATATGACATTGTCATGAACCTGGCTGGGTCACCATCCGACCTACTACCCTACCCAGTCCACAACATTGCCAGAAGGGCATTCCAAATCCCCATAGGATAGCACCAGTGTTTAGGTATCAAGAGTAACATCTACAAATTATTTACCCAAAATAAGTTATAGAAAAAATAGAGATAAATAAAAATAATCCAAAAAACAAAACAAAACAAAACCTAAACATTGGACCAAACATAATGTTTAAAATTCAACCCAAAACTCCAAGAAGACTACAATGAAAATAAAACTAACAAATATATCTACACCATCAAGATAGATGCAGATCCACCTCCTCAAAACACCATTGTCAAACCTTATTGGAAAAATCATCAACCACCCTAACCACCATCACTAAGAAAAATTCCTCAACCTAGGATACACAAAGAACAAGGTATACATACCCCCAAGGTTGCACGCATGGTGTAATCCAAATGACCAGTAGGATTCTACCAAAAAAAGGTTCCATTTATAAACATTAATTGAGTAATACATTTGAAGTCTTAGTAAATGGAAGTACTTGAAAAAATGAACAAATTTAAAGAAATAGATTCTATAAAAACCAATTTCAAAGAAAACAAAATAAATTAAAATAAAACACACTAGAAAAAAAGAAAACCTATTCCTTCATGAAAAACTAAATGTTACATTGTATTCCGACGGTGAGTGTAAATTTTTCCAGGAGCACCAAAAGAGGCAGAGTCCCTATAAGTTCTAGAAAAAAAAGAATGGGACCCTAGAACATCAAGTCTTGGTGAATAATAGTATTTGAATCACAACAATATATGTTCTCATGCATTAACAACTAGGAGGGCAACACATCCAAAACCTAGTGGTCTCCAATCTTCATCATAGGTTTAGTTAGATTTGTAGTGATAAAACTAGCTAAGTTAAACCAGGACTGAGCCACTTTTGTATCTTTAGCATGCTAGATCTTGTCCTCCCACCAAGTACCCATGATTTTTCATTTGTGCTCAAGATGCTTCAATTTCAAATTTCATGTCAAACTCAGATGGACAAAAAAATGTCATACATAAACCTTACTCCACACATTAACACACAAAAAACCATCCAAAGAGTATTCACACCAAAAAACATTCCACAACTCAATTAAAAAAAATTGTGTCATTAATAATTATATATTTATACATATAAAATTATTTCAATAAATTTATTTAAAAATAACATAACATGGTTTAACAAAAAAACCTGTCCAACCCTCCTTCATGACTAAAGACACACAACACCACATCAAGAACACCAGCAACACCACTTACATCATTTAAAAACCCAACTGCACAGTTTGAAGACAATTGTCCTAGTTAAACAAAACACTTGAATTTTTTTTAAGAAATTTCATAATTTGACGCATGACATTAAATACCAAAGGTTCACTCAAACCCTCTTTTAGGACTAAAAGAATGGGAATGCTACACTAAAACAAAAAATGTGCACATTAAACATTTTCATGAAACAAACACACAATTTATAAAACACTAGTGAACAGTTCATCATGGGTTTTCATAGCAACAACCTTCTCATACCAAACTATGGCTTCACTTGTGACCAAATACATGCAACACCATGTTGAAAACATGAATAACAAAACTTGCACAGATGAAAAACTAACTGCACATATTATTAAAATGCTAATGATTGACAAAACAGAGGATTTTAGAAAAAGAACGCAGCCACAACATATGAACATGCTACCAAACAAAACTAACACAATAAAAACATCCGGAAAATCAAATTTTCCACCAAGAAGAATTAATTAACAAACATTATAAACTTATTATGCAAGAAAATTAACTAATTTAATAATGTTTAAATGTGAAACCACCTACCTCATGTAAAGAATTTCCCAAAATCTCTGTGAATTCTTCATTCCAATGCTAGTCGCAGCACGAGGACCCATATTAGACTCTAAATAGAACAACCAAACAAAAATAGTCAAAAATTAACACTAAAATTAGACACTCTTACCATCGGAAAATTGAAACACAAAATAACAAGAACCCAAACCCCTATGAGAAAGGAAGAGGTGATTACTATGGGATGATTCACCAGAAGAAGAGTCGACAGTTGGGGTCGCAGTTGTCAGAAGAGGAATCAATGAAAACAGAGGGAGCACTTGATAGAGCCGACCAGTAGGGGTGCACATGGTAGGGCTGCAACCAGCAGAGAGTGTGAGCACCAAACTGGGATCACCAGATGAGAGAAGGGTACTAGATGGGACTGCACCAAAGGTGGGGTCTCGAGCTACTAGGCGGCACGATGGGAAGATGGGGTAGGCACCAGACACAATTTGTGTGAGGGAGGCAAGGAACTGGGTGGTAGTTCATAGGTGAGGCTACTGGATGGGTGGTCGATCAGTTCGGCTGGGCTGGCTGGGGAGCAAGGTCTCGACGCGTGGAGAGGGAGGATGGTGGAGTCAGGTGGCGACCTGATAAAGGGGGAAACAGGGGGGTTCATGATAACATATTGGGGGGAAGGTAAATCCCTACCCAAAAAAATAAAAATAAAAATAAATTAAAACCTATAATAATAATAATAATAATAATTATTATTATTATATCCTCAAAAAATAATTCTATTATTATCATAAAAAAATTCATTAAAATTTTATAACATTTTTCTCATTTTAATTTTTTTTATTTAAGAAATCAATTAATTTTATTTATTTATTAATAATTCATTTTATTTAATTAATTCAACACTGGAATTTTACCCGATGGCCCAAGTGAAGCCACATGTTCCCCATATCATGCATCGCCCGAGCGTCGGATGCTGCCAGCCACAAAGACTCATTTAAAAACATGAACTCAAGTTTAAACCAGGACTCAACCCACAAATCAACATAATATGTTAAAGACAAATAATATAATAAACTGGTAGTAAGAGAATATAATATCATAAATAATATTAATTATTATAATATTAACAACTTTATAAAATTTATACTATTAACATTATAGATGAAAAAAATAATAATAATATTCTCAAAAGATATTATTATTACTATTGTCATTAAAATGGATCCTTGAATTTTATCACACTTCTTATTTTTATTTTTTTACATTTTATTATTTATTAAATTTTATTCATCTTCCTTAAACATCGGGCATGTCTTGTGAACCGAGCGAGGTCGCACAGTGTCTCTGGAAATGCCACACAGCTTCAACCGCTATGGGATAAACAATATTAAGGAAAAAACGTGTGTTTTTAAATAAGAACTAAAATATTTGATGTCCAACTTCAACATAAATTACCAGATTCATAGTAAAATTAATAAAAAAAATGTAAAAGAGGAAGCTGTAATAGGGGATGAATTGTATGTTTAAAAACATTCATTTTTAAACTTAATAGAATCTTTTTTTAACAATGTTAAAAAAGGTGAATTATAATATTGTAGGATCTAAATAACGATGTATATGCTCAATATACAAGAGGAGGATGAATTGTAAACTTTAAAAATTTCCTTACACAAGGAATGATCTAAGTTTAAAAAAGTTAAACTAAGCAAATTGACAACACCTCTAACACCAATTGGAGAATTGGAATAAGGTATGAAGTTATAAACTTCATGTTATATACACTTGCTTAAATCTAGATAGTGATTCTGAAAACAGGTTCCGGAAATATGGATCCAGAAATTGAAACATAACCAAAGTTTACAAAATGAGATTCTACCTTAAAGCGTATAGAATCTAAATGAATAAAAGTACAAGTGTACGGAAATATAATAAGTTTATACTTTCATTACAATACACAATGTAGCAGAAAAACATGTAACAAAAACAAGTAATAAGATATAAATCTTTTAACCCAAAGAGAAGGGAATCCAACAACCTTGGATAAAGGTCCCTTGATTTATACATTCATGCAAGTCTGTCTTACCCACACTAGGGTAAGCCATCGATACGAAGATCAGAGTATCTGTCTTTCTATCATCGCACGCCCTCAACTTCAAGGTAGTTGGAACCATTGTATTCCTCAGCAAGGAATTCATCGAACATAAAGGTAGTCGGCACCTCTGTCTTCCTATCCCCTGAAGCCCTTGAAAGTAATCACCAACATTCGGAGTCTAACTAAGCAATCTAAAACATTTACCTAAGAATAATTTCTACCCTATGTTGATGAACAAGATTTAAAAAACCCAAACCAGTCATTTATAAATAATAATCCTAGTAATAGTATCTTTGTTGATTTAAATCCACATGTAAGGACTAGAAGTTACTTGAGGAATGAAGTAGAACATCAAGAAATTATTTCCCAATTAGAACAAAAAAGCACTGATGAAGATTTAGGTGATGATTATTGGATCAAAGTCATGCAAGATGAACTAAATGAATTTGAAAGGAATAATGTCTGGACCTTGGTTGAAAGTCCTAAGGAAACTTCTGTTATTGGAGTAAAAATGGGTCTTCAGAAATAAATTATAACAATGTTATACTTTCTTTATATATAAAAATATTGAGGAATGAATACTTATAAAAAACAAGAAAACAAGATGGAAATATTTTAACTCAATGATAAGGGTATGCAACAACCATGGATTAAGGTCACTTGATTTATACAATCTAGAAAGTTTGTATTACCCACCCCAAGCTAAGCGCTCAATAAAAATATCAAATTCTATCATGTATTCCCTACAATCCATCAAATATTATGGTATTATACACCTCTATCTTGCTATCACCAGATGCCCTCAATTGATCATCCAATCTATGTCGCACTAAAAAAACTAAACAAGTTGTTAAAAGATTTAACAATTTGTTAAAGGAATTCAAAAAAAACATAAGAGTCGCTCTCTCTATCTCTCTCCAAAAATCACTTCAAAACATCACAACATGTAATTTGTAGATGTGTCAACATTTGTCCATTAAAATAATAAACTATCTATGGTATTTATAGAATAAATCCCAACGATAATATCCTCCCCCAACTTTTATATTTTTTCTTCAAATTTGAAGGTACTTGTGCATGTGTCACTCAGCCATTGGTTAGTTGAAATTAGATAGTATGACAACATTTCATGTAAGAAAAATAGTGAAACATTACCAAGATTATGAAACAATATAATGTAAGGAAAAAAATATTATGTTTAAGAAATATAAGTGTAATAGTTTCTGATAAATTGAAACGTTAATTTAATGAAATAAGTAAATTGTAAAAAAATTAATATCATGCCTATGAAATTGATAATTGGAGTTTAAATTATAAGGGATCAAGAATTTGATTTTGGGTGGTTTTGAAGTCTTATTTTTAGGGAATATAATTTTTGAATTCTGATGAATTTGGAGTCTAAATTCTAGAGAATTAAGAATCTAATTTCTACAGAATTTGGTGTCTGGATTTTTAGGAATTCATTTTTTGAATTATAGAGAATTTGGGGTTTGAATTCTGATTAATTCAGAGTCTAATTTATAGTTAATTAAGAGATTAAATACTAATAAATTTAGAGGATAATATCTAGAGAATTCAGATTTGGAATTATGTTGAATTCAGAGTCTGAATTCTAAGGGATTCAGAGTCTGAATTCTAAGGAATTCAGTGTATGAATTCAAGAAAATTCAGAGTCTCAATTCAAGATAATTCAGAGTTTAATTTCTTAAATATTCGATGTTTGAATTATAGAGAATTCAGAGTTTGAAAATATTAAGACTCAGTATCTCAGGAGACGTATGATTCTGAGGTTATAGATGAAGATATGAATATTCTTATAAAAATTTTGTATTATGAAAAAATATGGTTAAACTGGGATAAGGGAAATTAAGAATAAAATATAAATCATAATTAAGGATTAAGAAAATAGATTTCCTCACAAAAATAAAACTATCCTTAAAAAAAATATTCTTATTAAAAGATATATTTCCTAAAGAAAATGTTTTTGGGATTTTCAAAACATAAAGGAATAGAAAATTCATAAAGGATTTTATGGTCATAACATAAAGTGAATAACAAAAATATAATAAATCCCATATAAGGTAAAGTATTTTATTTTCATAATTTCATCCTCCTTTATCTTTAGTTTAAGGTATATGAATCTCATGTCTGTCACAGAAAAATGATGAGATCTTTGAAGCCAATCAAATAGGTCCATGATATGAGTAAACATAAACTACATCATAATTATAATTTTACTCAAAGGTATATAATAAATATAAATCCTCATGGAATCATATTTCTTTTTATCGATAAAAAAGGAAGTATTACCTCAGGAAAAAGTGCAAGGAAAAACGTCTCCAATATCAAGAATTTGATAATACTAATTTTTAAATACCAAAACATCCTCTTCAGAAAATCGATTATGGGGTTTAGAAAACATCATAGCATCAGGAAATAAGACAATTATAAATTCATTTTTTTGAGTAGGTATAAAACCAAAAAACTCATTTGGAAATATATCCAATCATTCAATTATCAATACCTATAAGGCCCCAACCTTAATCATTACATATTATTGAGTTAAATAAACAATTCATATTGAGTGTCTTTTTAGGATTAGTGTTTTATAGGATTAGTCCATAAGAATTATAAAATATTCCTAGACATTATATGTGTATTCTTATACACTGTATCCACCTTTTCCACTAAAGGAATCCCTTCAAAAAACACAATTTCATTTTTTTGGATAAAAATATTCATGGAATCTTCATTTCTCTAACTCTCCCTTATACCCTTTGGAAAAACTCTTAGAAACATATGATTAGAATAAAAATATAAGTATGGAAAGTGAAATACAGAATAAAACAATTAGTCTATAAATATATAACACCCTTGATTTTTTTTCAAAATTTCATAGTTCTCACCAACAATGAATAAACTATTTAGCGTAAATCATATAATGATGCGATTCATACAAAACTTCATAGAAATATTAAAACATAAATGTAAATTGTGGAATCCATAAAGTACTTAAATTTTAGATTTCAGAGCTACATATAGATTAACTATCATTGTTATATTTGGAATACCCATAATAGAATATTACCTATAACTCTTAGCATAAACCATAATATTTATCTATATAACTTTAACAAATTCATTGGAGATCTATCATAGGCTCACAATACCTTTTTTTATCATGGAAACACTCATATAGATAATAAACTCCCAAGAACCATCGCATAATAATAAAAAATTAATCCAACTTAAAATAAAAAATAATATTTTCACATTTTCATTTCCAATATATCAATTCATGATATTGACATTATCAATACAATTAAAAAACACATTTAAATCATTCAAAAAGATAATTTTATTATAAATGTGTTCTATACTGCTTTGAAAAATATAATTGATTTAGTATTTAAAAAAATAACGTCCATACAAATAAGTCCTTAAATCTATTTGGAAATCATGGACATTAATGAGAAAGACTTAGAAGAATAAATCTTTAAAACATTTAAAAAGATTTTTTAGTTAAAGAGTCCCTTACATATTGAGAAAGTACATTAGTAAATATAATTAATGAATAAAACTAAGAAAATGTTAAATATCATGAAAATATTGATCCTCATGATATAATATATTAGTTGGTAGTATATAAACCATATAAAATTGAATTGTTTCATAACAACAAATAAGTTTCTATGGAATGTAAATTGAGATAAAATCCCATAAAAATCAAATCCTTAAATTAAGGACAACTGAATGACAAAATTATGCATGAAAAATATATATACACATAATATAAGTGGATATTCAGTGTAAAACAATCAGATTTCATACAAACATATTCTTGGAAGTACAAAACCAATGACATGGATATTGAATTCAATGAAATGAGATTTAGTTATGATTTCCCTTAAAAACATCATATAAATGACTTAACAATTTATAGATGGGGTTATTATGTGTAGAAAAAGTATATTCACATAGAGGGAATGTGAAATTATAACATAAATAAATAAAAATTTATTTATCACATAATCATGTAATAATATAATCAACAAAATATGTGTAAAACCCATTGAGTTGAAATTGAGTTTACAAATTCCTTTACCTTGTGTCTCACTCATCACATTTAATCATTATGTTACCTAATAATAAATATTGGTTAATTTTTACTTTAATGAGAAATTTTTTCAATTTTATTATTCCTTTCATATCACTTATATCCATGTTATAAAAATTAAACAATTATTTATGTTCATAGTGGTCGTTTTGTTGATTTTCAGTACTTGAGATGAAAATGATTTTGTTTTGATGTGAAATTTCCATGAGCTGAAACATACATCATACCGAGAATAATATTAATTATTTAAATTTCATATATATCTAGTATATATTTCTTTATAATAGTCAATTATATTTGGAGATAAGAAATGTAATGCACAGTTCATTGAGAAGGTAGGTTGTACGTATGCATGAATGCTACATTCATTTAATTCTAATTTTAAAGGAATAATCGATAAATAATAAAAATATATACTATAATGAAATAATATTTTATATGTTATATATGTTACATAATTTCATTAACTCTGTCATTTATACATTCCATGTATGGCATGAATGAGTCATATCACATTGTGGGGGCAATAATCAACACATCCTCAAATTAAATTAGCATATATAAACATTATAGAAATAATAATGGTATGTTTTAAATAAAAATTAATAAAATAATAGAGACAATATAAAAACAATATATATCATCTAAAAATATATTTCAATCATAATGGACCCATGAGTGGTTGTATGACAAAATTGAACAATCGTCGTTTCATGATGCAGTATTTTGTTGTACACAGAAACATTATATTATATATTCATTAGATGGAGGTGTGTGGAAGTGTAGGTCAGGAACATAACATTAAAACATCCATGAATATTGAGGATACTGGATTCTTTATGATATAATAGAATAAGGAGAGCATAGGTGGTGGATATGGATAACAAAGGAAAGTAGTTTGAGAGAATGCGTTACCTCTAAATTGGGTAACTCTTTACAATTTGTGCCAAAATTACTTATTGAAATTCCTTAATTCCATGTTAAAACTTCTAGAAGGTATTTAGGTATGTTGGGAGCTTATTTGAGTATAATTTTGATGAGAAAGCATACTTGAGAGGTGTTATTGTGTGCATAGATTTGGTGTCATTTTATAAGTGGGAGGAGGGGCACTTTGGAAAAGAATTGAAATATTATGTTATTATAAATTTATTTTAGAATTATAATAAATTTAATGTGATATATTTCTATTTTAATATGATAATGGGTCCAAACCCTCTCAAACAATATGTTTTTGAAATGTTTAGGGAACAAATTTAACTTTATCTATTGCCATTAACCCTTAGTGAAATAACTTTACTCATACAATGTCTTCTTGATTTCGATATCTCATCCAATATCATTTTTATAGATGTTCGTGTGGTTTTATATTATTATAATATTATTTATTTACCTTATTTAATGTATTTACTCTTTCCCCATGGTAAATAAAAAGAATTACTGATGTTATTATTCATAATATACAAAAAATAAGTGGAACCTATTTACATAATTTTACATTCTTATTCCATATATAGAATAAATATTTACATATTAATACCCCAGACAATTTATTAATTAATTTAAAATTAATTCTCGTGGTGAAAATGATAAAACATATTTTCAAAAAGTAATAACTATAAAAATATTGTTGTTCATTTATATCTATTTTCAATACAAAATTACATCCAATTATAAAAATTGGATTAATGGATAAATATGTATTATATTTATGATTTTATACCAATTAAATGTAAATTATATTTATATAAAAAATATACTAAAATTCAGTTTTGAATTAAAATCTAGAATTTTTCATTATTTATTAAAAAATTAATTTATTAAAAAAATAGAAATATTCAAACAATAAAAACTATGATTTAACAATTCTTATAAGGAAGTTTATTTTTAAAAATAGAACATAAAATAGTTTCAAAAATATGATTTAAAAAGGGTTTCCATAATAAGGTTGTAAAACTATATTTCATTGACAAAATACTACTTTTATCTGAAAAAATCGATTTGTTCTTATATAAAATCTAGAAAACATAAAATATGAATTCTAAAAAATTAATTGAATATATAACATATAAAAATTCAAAAACAATGATATGATTTTATAAACCCAATTATTCTCTTCAAAATAGGTTTTCATTTAAACATGTCCTTTATATTCAATTGGTTTTTATTTCCACTTCCAATAAATATGGTTACCAGTGAATCATTATTTAAACATGTTTATACTATATTTTTATAATTTGTTTGATACTATTCATTCTTTCTTTTCCAAGGGATTGGTTGTAATGGTATCATTTAAATAATATTTGGTAATTTTGTTTTTGCTTGATGTAGGCCATCATGTGTTCTATTTAACATAGTCTTTCTTTTTTAAAAATCATGATGTTACATCCTCCACCATTAATAAATTGATTCCTCAATATGTGAGTTTGGGGTTAGTTAATAGGGTATGACTTATCAAAATACCATTTTGGCAACCCCATGTAAAAAAATGGTTAATAAAAATATCACATTGAAAGATATAATGTAAATTATAATGGTCAATTGAGATAACACATACTAGGGTTCCATGTATGAAAACATGGATATCGAAAAAAAAGTGACATGATGTGGCGAAGAGTGATAAAAAATGATAAAATGAAATTTGACCATTAGAAGACCCCAAAATTCTGATGGGTTAAATGGTATTTGATTTCGTAGTAGGAAAACTAAACAGAAAACATTTCTATTTAAAGATTCATTTCATATTGTTGAGGAATTATTTTACTACAAAGAATTAGAAAAAAATTAAATATGCTTACTTAAAAGGTAGATTATCATCATTTTATTAATTTCCACCACACAATAATCTTTATTTTCAAACAATGTGAATTTTAGATGAATTTTTCATTCCGTAAGTACTATAAAATTCTTATAAAGACAATTAGCATCCACAAAATGTAAACTATCAATTTTTATTACCATGAAACAATAACCAGAAAAAAATGGATAGTATGAGATTAGATAATCCTCGAAAAGAATATTCCATTATAAGAATAAAGACAACATTTAATATCCAAAATTAAATAGTAATACCCATGTTCTACATAGACCACTCAACAAAGAGATGTCCTTAAAATTCTTAAAAATAATCCAAATTTAGATTGAAACCCAAAATTTCGAATGATTTGTTTACATTTTCAACCATGATAAATCTTAATGTATATCTCAAAATAACAATGAGTACTCTTAAAAACTCAAACTTATAATTAATGAAACTAATCACATATTCTCCATGATAGGTTAATCATTTCCATAAATACCCAAATCGCCATATGTCCTCAATAAAAATTTGGATTCATAAAGAATAATAGTATCCTTAGTCATATAGTGTTCCCAAAAGATAGAAATTTTTCCAATATAACATTTATCACTTAATTACCAAATCATTTTAATATATTAAGGATATCAATTTGATAAAACATAAGATCAAAAAATCTACTTATTATTATTATATAAAATCATTTAACTGAAAATATTATGTCATAATAACAAGAGACATCATGTAGGCATATGGTAGATGATAAATCCTAGTCTCACTTTGATTGTGGGTTTGATTCCAATGGATTTTCTGATTCGATGCGTTTTCATATAGATTTCAAGTTGTCATTTTTCAAAAACTATATAATTTTATAACATTATAACAATGAAAGAAAATCTTCCAAAATAACTATAACATTTTTTAGCATAAAAATTTATTCTATACCTTTCATTTTTCATCATCAAAAGTACAAACCCCTAACTACATAAAAAATAAATGTGTCTTAAAATAACATTATTTACCTTGAAATATAAAAACATAATCCTCAAGATGGTATTCAAAGACATTGAACATATGATATACCTTAAAATTATAAACCCATGATAATACCCTAACTATTAAGAAAAAATCATAATGTCAAAAGTTCTCTAAATTTTCCCCTGATTCCAACTATAAGGCCCCATCCTTAAACAATACATAATATTTAGTAAATAAAAATACATATTGATGATATTTTCTAATTTATTGTTTGAGAGAATTAGGCCATAAATATTACACAATAGACCCAAATAATACTTATAGATAGTTATACTCAGTATCCACTTTTTCAAACAATGGAAACCCTTTAAACATGATATGAATTCCATTTTCATGAAAAACAATTTTCTTGACATATTCCATTCTCTTACCCATCCTTATAACAAGTGGAAAGAATTTAAAAAACATGGGATGAGCATAAAAAGATCAGTAAGGAATAAAAAATAATGAATTAAATTTTTATTTCATGAATATTTAAAACCCATGAAAACATTTTCACAAAATCAAACTTCTCACCCATAAAACATAAAGTATATTGCTTATATAATGTAATAAAATGATTCCTAAAAAACAACATGGAAATCGTAAAACATAAATGTAACCAGTGGAATAAATATCATACATACATTTTAGATTTCATAGCTTCATAAATATTAACCTTCATGGTTACATTTGAAATACCCGTCAATGTATATTTGCTAAATATCATATGGGAAACAATAATATTTACATCTATCACATTACCCAATGCATTAGAGAGATATCATAGTCTCACCTTCACATTATTTATCGTGGCACCATATGTATGCATAATCAGTTCTCAAGAACCATAAAATAATATTAAAATATAAAACCATCTTATGGAAAACATAATATTTACACATTTCCATTAGTAAGAAATCATTTCATGATATTCACATAATCAATATAATATAAAAAAACATATATAATATTTAAAAATAATATTTTTGAATCAATCAATCTCATACCACTATGAAAACTGTAAATGAATTAACAGTTGAAAACATTAATTTTTTTATAGATAAATCCTTAAAACTATTTTTAAGACAATGAAATTAATGAAAAATATTAAGAAGAATAAATAATTAAAACATTTTCAATGGTGTTTTAGTTAATTTGCCATTTACTACATTATAAAATAATTGAATTTAAATAGATAATGATTAACATTAAAATAACTTATCATATCATGTAAATATGGTTCTTCATGATATAATATTTCAAATGGAATTATATACACATATATAAATTCGAATTGGGTTATAACAAAAAATATGACTCAATGGAATGTAAATTGAGACGAAATGCCATGAAAATATCGTATCTGTAGATTACAGATAATTAAATGAAATAACTATTTGTAAATATTATAAAAACGTCCAATATAAGACGACATTATGATCAAATCAATCCGAGGTGATTCACACATATTATTGGAAATACAATAACCAATGAAATGAATATTCAACTCAATGAAATGAGATTGAGTTATGACATCCCTTAAAAATATACTATAAATGAAAAAACAATTCATTAATGGGGTGATTATGTGTAATAAAAAAATAACAAAAAGGGAAGTGGAATTTATAACATAAATATAACGACCCATACTTTACATACATTTTTAGTACTTCAAAATTGAAGTACACTTATTACAACGTATAACAAAACCATTAAAGGACCATATAGGTATAGAGTCTTTAGAAACTGGGAAACATAAACAACTCGTTCAAAAAGCGTCTATACCGTATCCCATTTATTTCATCATATTTATAGTCCCTTTTGGCATATCTTACTTAATAACCTTCTTCCTGACCTGGGGAAGGAAAACATACAAAAGGGTGAGCTCAAATTCTCAGTAAGGGTAAACAAAAGAAATATCAATCACATCATATTCATAAGAACATATCATTTTGGAAATCTTACCCTGCAAAAGAGATCAAAATTTCATAACATGGGGTAAATCATGGAAGTGAAATGTAAACACAATAATCATAACTTAAAACATGAAGCTTTATGGAATACACACATAATCATAGAGAATCATTTCTTATTAGTCAAGACTCATTTCCAAGACTATCTTAGTGGACAAAGTCCATTTCTGAACTGAGTTCATTCCTCGTTTCAGTCCTGTTTCACTGAACCGGTTTAACCTGTCGTTCCATCCATGTCTATCTCATGAGATATAAAATATTTACCCAATGCATTGGATGGAGATATAGGTCCCACACATCTCATAATGATACCATTATTATTTGTGCCACAAAATCATAAATCATACATCATTGCATAACCCATGTAATAAAAATGGGATTCTTAAACATCATGACATCATAAAACTATTCATATAAGATAAAGGAATTCATAAAAATAATTCCATCACAAAATAATCAAATCAATGTAATAATAGGGATAGAAACAGAACCCTATATTATCTTAGATGGAAAATAATTTTGATAAAACACTTTAACTCCATTCTTAAGGAAAATATCCTTTCAAAAACATTTTCATTTCATAACATGTCATACAATTTTAAACAAAAATAAGTTGATTAAAAATAAAATTGAAAACTTGTAAAGGAAGATTCTTGGAAATAATGTTTTAAAAATCCATTTATTTCGTATAAGTTAAAAAAACATTCTTCTTGTACTTTTGTCAGAAAAGTCAAAAAGTACCTCGTACGAAAAACGACAAAAGATTCCTTTCATATCTTTTACTGAAAACTCACCTAAGGGTAAAATTGGATTTAAATAATTGTCGATGGATTGAAATAATATTACATATTGAGGAAACATGGATGTGGATTATAAAATACACCCCAGTAAATACCAACGTATAAACAATCTCGGATAAAATGAGATTGTGATATTTTCCCTTACCTTAGGTCCGATTTGCTTCGTAAGTGTCCGAACCTCCTGAATAATGATTTAAATAATGTTACTGACTTAATTCAGAATCATACTCATTGTTATGATATCATATATGGTCATATTATTATCTTATTATTAGTAATATTTCATTGCTACTTGTTATTCGGGAGTTTATTACTTTTTGTTCTTATGCGTGTTTTGTCGAATAAATTCTTATTACTCTCTTTAGGTTATATATACATCATTTCCAAAATGGTATTAGTGTAATATATATCATATTAATTCATTCAATTAATTTATATAATCATTATGCAATGAAGATCATGTATAATGAGTCGCATCACATCGTGGAGACGGTATTCCGTATGTACGCACGAGGGATGATATCGTTCCCATGATCATTGAATTGTATTGGAGTGTATGTATACTATTTCAGAATCAATATCACTTTAAAATAATCATATATATTCATTCATTACACTATTATACCCATCCAAGTATGGTGGTGGTGGAAAATAGATTACACCACGGCGTGGAGACGGTATTCCGTACGTACGCACGCGCTGTGATTTCGTTTTCCGTAGGATGGATATATGGTGAAATATGGTTGTTTCATAATTATAATAACATATAATTATATGATTGATACTTATGTTATTAATTCATAATGAAACAACTAAAGAAGAAGAAGAGGAAGAATAAATAAAGTTGAAAGAATTGGTAACAGACATTACCTCTTCATTGAAGCGCCTCTTTGAGACCTCCATTTAGGGCACTGAAATTGGTATTTGAAGAAGACCAGGACCTCTAGGATTCTTCTAGGGAAGTGGATAGGAGTTATTGGTAGAGTTTGGACGATCTTGAAGGCTCAAAGTGGTGTCAGGAAGAGAGGGAGGAGGTGCCCTTTTATAAGGGAGGAGAGGGGCATCTTTGGAAAAACTATAAATATTATCTTATTATAAAGCCATATTCGGTTTTAAATCGCTCCAAATTGATTTATTTCTACTCTAAGGTGGGGAGGGGTCTAAATACACTCATCCACTAGAATTTAGACAAGTTGAGGTTATTATATTAACCTTATCATTTAGATTTAACTTTAAGTTAGATAATTTTACTTTTACCATGTCTTTTTGTGTTCTTACAATATAAGGTTAATAAAATTACAATAACAAGACACAAGAACCCCAAGATTTTTATTATTAATATATATAACCTTATCTAAGTCATTTTCCTGAACCTTAGATTTTTAGTAATAAAATATCAATTAATAATATAATATTGTTTTTAAAAACTATTTTTTGTTAATTTTGACACTATTTGGTAATTTATTTTTTTGAAAATCATAACAGAATTCTTAGTTCTAGAAAAGTTAATTAAATCAATAATAACATGTCATATTAACATAGAACATTATTTTAATTCATAAAAAGTCTAAATTACATTTATTTTTGTATTTATAACATCAATTATGTCAATCTTTCATTAATAAGATAATTACTGCATCATCATTGTGTCATAAATAAATTAAATTACGTAAAGTCTAAAAATTATAAATAAAATATAATTATGTAGTAAATCTTTTTATCTTTCTAATGAATATTTATAGTCGAATTTATCTTATGTATAACCATATATTAAAAATTATTTACTTATTAAACTTTGATTTTAACTATTTTAACCCTTCTTTAAATAAATTAATAATAAATGTCCTAATCTAATCCATGTGGGCCTAAATGGTCATATAATATTACTAAGGTTGTTTTTGGTCGAATGATACTTATAAAGTAGAATTAAGACATGTGTTAGGGTAATAATAATATCATTTTTTCTCTTAGTTACCCTATTTACTTTTAACCGTGGTAAAAATGGTAAAAAGTTACTATTCACCAAAAATTATTTTCATCTCATTGAACCACATTTTAGACTTAGATATTAACTGTGTCTCTCATATTTTCAAAATTCCACTCATAGAAGCGCTAAAATAAAGTTTTATGTAAATTTTCAAATTCTTCTAGGAGGTGGGTAAAAGACGGTCAAAAGTTCAATAAAATTTTTATATATCTAGAATTATTATAAAATTACTCCAATGAATTACTTTGATCATATATCTAGGATAATTTTGATATTCCGAATCCAAAAATGAAGTCCATTTTGAAAACTAAAATTTACAAAATTTCAAATAGTGGTTATTACTATTCATAACGACTAGTTTTAATAATATTTTAATAGCATATCGTTGCTTAGTGAAACTCGGTATTGTGTACGACGGAAGCTATCGAGGAAGACCGCGGTTGCGTGTAAAGAAAGCCAAGCTACTGTTGTGTGTAGTGAAAGATTCTTTTGATGATTTATATAACATAAAAACAAAATAATTCTCATTAAAGTCTGGGGCGTTACATTCTACCCCCATTAAAATGAATTTCACCCTCGAAATTCATCACATTGTAACAAACAGATGAGGATACCTTTCCCTTATCATATCCTCAAACTCCCATGTAGCTTTTTATAATTGGTGGTTCCTCCATAAAACATTAACCAATCGAGTGGTCTTGTTCCATAGGACTTTTTCACTACGATCGAGAATCTCTATCGGCTGTTCTTCATAAGAAAGATCTTGTTCAAGCGGTACAACTTCTGAGCTGAGTACATGTGAAGGATCAGGTATGTACTTTCTCAGGAGAGATACATGGGACACATCATGAACTTGAGAGAGATTCGGTGGAAGCGCCAATCGGTAAGTAACCTTCCCAACACGATCCAGTATTTTGAAAGGACCGATATATCTAGGGCTCAACTTTCCCTTCTTTCCAAATCTCATGACCCTCTTCCAGGGAGATATTCGTAAGAACACTTTATCACCCACTTCAAAATCTAGGTCTTTTCTTCAGTTGTCGGCATAACTTTTTTGCCGACTCTGATCTGCTCTTATGTGTTGTTGAATAGATCTGACCTCTTCTGCCATCTCATCAACAAGATCAGGTCCTAATAGCTTTCTTTCCCCAACTTCATCCCAGCAAGTTGGAGTCCTGCATTTCTTTCCATAGAGAGCATCATAAGGATCCATCTGAATACTGGAGTGAAAGATATTATTATAATAAAATTCCACCAATGGTAGGCGTTGATCCCAACCACCTTTGAAATCCACAGAGCAAGCTCTCAACATATCTTCTAGAGTTTGAATTGTCTTCTCAGACTGACCGTCTGGCTGAGGATGATAAGCAGTGCTGAAACTCAACTATGTTTCTAGAGTATGCTGAAGACTTCGCCAGAACTTTGAGGTAAATCTCGGATCCCGATCAGATATAATGGAAAGTGGTACTCCATTCAATCTTACAACTTCCTTTACATATATCCTGGCAAGCTGATCAAGAGATAAATCCTCTCTAATAGCAATGAAGTGTTAAGACTTTGTAAGACGGTCAACTATGACCCAGATAACATTATTTCCTTTGTATGTTTTAGGAAGTCCGATGACAAAGTCCATAGTGATGTTTTCCCATTTCCATTCGGGTATGGGTAATGGTTGTAACATCCCCTTAGACTTCAATCTCTATGCTTTAATTTGATGACAAACCAAGCATCGAGAGACATATTCAGCAATTCCTCTTTTTATGCCATCCCACCAGAAGTACTCTTTCAGGTCCCTATACATCTCCATGCTTCCAGGATGAATAGAGAATGAAGAACTATGAGCCTCATCCAGCAGCTCCTTCTTTAATTCTGGGATGGGAGGAACACAAACCCGATTCCTGAATTTTATTACCTATAAGGCCCCAACCTTAAACCTTACTAAATCTTGTGTTATTACAAGATTACACATTAAGGATCTTTTCAGGTTTAGAGTTTTAGAGAATTAGATCATAAAACTTGCATTACATTCCACATTTAAACAAAGTGGTTACATAAAAGATAGTATTCATTTTTCCCATCAACATAAACATATTTAAAATAAAACATGGATTCTTTCTTGACACTTACTTGACACTATCATCATATCATGTACCCTTCCCTTGACCTGTGAAAAACATTTCAAAACCTTGGGATGAGCATAGAAAGCTCAGTAAGGGATATAAAAATATGGAAAGGAAACATGAGTACATGTATACATAAGAATGAAATCATAATTTACCCATAAAACATAATCACTTTAACATAACTCATAAAATCATGAATAAATCATAGAAATCATAAGACATAAAGGTAACTTGAGGCATTCATAACATTTTTACGTAGGGATTAACCCTCATGGTTACGTTTGGAATACCCATCACAGTATATTACCTAAATCTCTTCGGAGAAACCTTAACGTTTAACCCCTTCAAATTACCCAATGCATTGGAGAGATATATCAGGCTCACCCGCCCTTAGTTTATCACGGAACCACCCGTCTTCATAATAATGCCCAAGAACCATAAGATAATCATATCACATAAAACATGCGTGAAGGAAACATAACATTTCCACTTTTCAATCACAAGATATCAATAAAACACATTGATATAAAAACATTATGAAAGACATTTTCAATACCAAAATAAAATAAAAGTAAAACATGTTATTTGTTTTTCTTTAAAAAAGGTATGTATTGTAGAGGAAGCTGAAACTCAAATAATGGTCACAGTGGCGGAGAAGTCGTTGTCGCCGCATACGTACGACAAAAACATTCCCTTTTGTCGTTTAGTAAAACGCTTTGTATAAAAAAGATTCTTTTCAGATAAACATAAATTTCAAAGGGGTTTATACACCGTATAAAAGAAGGTTGTGTATAAAACAAAATATGCCTCAATGAAAGGAGATTGAGACGAAGTCCCATACAAAGACGGTATCCTTGGATTAAGGATAAATCAATTACATAATTATTTGTGAAAAAACTAATACACCAAATATAAGTGGATATTAAGTGTAAAACAATTAGAGGTTATTCACACATATTCATAGAACAACATATTCAAGGATTACAAGCTTATCCCAAAGAATCAAAATTGGGTTAAGAAGTTCCCTTGCAAAAATTTGACAGCCTAACGGCATCACTACAAAATTCAAAAAATGAGTTGATGAGAGATAAAAAGGGTATCTCATCACTTGAACATAAAATTTAAATCACAAAGGATATAGAAGAACATATCCCAACATAATGTTATGTGAATTAAAAGACATAACAAAAAAATATTTTAAAAAGAGGAGGGTGAAAGGTTCCCTTACCGACATGGGTATCTTCCGAAACATACACCCTGTGAAAGAAGGACAATACAACATTGATGTAAATACTCATAAATGAAATTATATTACATAATGAGTAAAATAATGGTCAGTACATAGACCACTCAAAGGAAATTGTGGCAAATGTAGCATAAATCTCATGGGAATAAAAGTGAGATGAAAAATCCCTTACGAAAACTCGGCAGCCTAACGACGCCACTTAAAACATCCAAAAATGGATTGATGAGATCAAATAGGGTCTCTAATCATATTAAAATAAAATATAAAGAGTAATATAAAGTAACATCCCCCATCATAACAAAGTGGAGCTTAAAATAAGTGACATAAAGGAGAGTACTTAAAAAAGAAAATCAGAGGTTAGATCTCTTACGAAAATTCGGCAGCCTAATGGCGCCACTCAATGCTTACAAAATGGATTGATTAGAGAGAATAGGGTCTCTCATCATATGAACATAAAAATTACAGTAAGTGTAATATAAAATAACATCCCAATCACAAGAAAGTTTATCTTAAAATGAATGACATAAAAGAGTGTACTTAAAAAGAAATAGAGGAGTAGGATCCCTTACCTCGGGATCGACTTGACTCAATCGTTCTTTAACGTCCCGAATAATAAACATGAGTTAATTTATACATTATTAAGAACCTTTTCAAGTTCATTATTTCTTTTATATCACCTATTTCCATGTTATAAACATTATTTAATCATTTAAGTTAATAATGTTGTTTTGTCGATATTTGGTTCTTAAGTCGAAAGTGGACTTCTTACAATTACATGTTGTTCGTGTGGTCAATGGTACATTATATCCAGAATGATATTCATGATTTGGATATCATATATATCGTATATATCTAGAATATACATGTATTTATAATATTACATAATCATTTAGAGGTAATTAATGAAATTAACCGTTCATGGAGACGGTAAGCCGTACGTACGCATGAACGCTACTTTCATTTCTATGTCATATTAATGGAATTAAAACTAAATGAGAGGTATGTATATTTTAATTCCAGAATTATAATCATAACTTATATGTAACATAAATCATATATAATAACTTTAAATACATCCTTTATACATCCCACATATGGCATTAATGAATCAAATCACTTTGAGGGGGCGGTAGTCCGCACTTCCTAAGATAAAATAATCGTGTTTACCCACAATGGAAACCAAAATGGTATGCCACAAAAGATAAATGAATAAGCTTAAGTAAAACTTAAACATATTATATATCATATATATATATAGTGAAATCTTAATTTCCACCTTTTAAGGTGTTATATGAGTGTTGAACAATCATCATTTCGTGAGGCATAAATTCTCCATCCACAGAAACAGTATGTTCTTTAACCATTTGATGTAGGTGTGTGTAAGTGTAGCTCGAATACTTATTATAACAACATCCTAGTATATTTATTATTCTATAGTTGTTACAAAAGAAATGAATAAAAAGAGTTTAGGGGGTTGGAGAAGCAAAATAAAACAAAAGAACACAAGTGAAGACATTACCTTAAAATCGGGTAACTTCCTTTGATTTGAGCTCAAAGGCTTCCTTGGAAAGTATTCATCCAAAATTGAGTCGTCAATGATTAATATATGGATTTGGAGAGATTAAATGGTCTGGGTTTGGCCGAGACAAAGGCTTGAGAGGTGTGTGTAAGGTGGTAGAGGTGGGGGCCTTTTATAAGAGGAGAGGAGGGGCACTCCTGGAAAGTTACAAAATGTTACATTATTTTCAAATGAGTTTCGGATTTTAAAGGTCCCAAACTGATGTATTTCGAGGATAAGGTGGTAAGGGTTCGAAATCCACCCATCCAATAGGTTTGTGACAAGTGTAAGTTATATTTTTAACATTACCTTTTCATTTTATTTAAATCCCTTATTAATGAGGTAATTGATGCATCATCATGATGTCATAAATAATTTAAATTATATAATGTATAAAAATTATAAAAAAAATATCATGATGTAGGAAATCTTTTTAGATTTATAATGAATATTTATAGTCAAAAATATGACTTGTATAACCCCATTTAAAAATTGTTTTAGTAAAACATCTCATGTTTGTGACATTTTAATTTTAACTTTAAATAAAAAGGTATTTATGTCATTTTCCAACCAAAGTGGCTCCATGGGGTCCCCAAGCTGACCAATGGATTGTCCTGGTCGGACATGACACATCCAATTAGGGTAGTACATGTTTCAAGTTCATTTCATATTATTAAAACATTATTTTTACCTTAAATTACACTAATTACCTCTAATCGCGATTAAAAACATAAAAGTTACTATTCACCAAAAAATTATTTTAATCCCATTGAACCAAAGTTTACTTCATAATGAAAAACATGTAAGTCGTATTTTTGAAATTCAAAACACAGAAGTGTTAATGTTTCATTTAAACGAAAAATTAGTTTTTCAAGTACCACTTAGTGGTTTCACTATTCATCAAAAATTGAAGTTTTTTAGAAAAATACCAAAAATTCACCCTAAGCTATATTTGTTATTATGAACTCAAAAATGATGTCTATTTTAAAAAATTCAAAACATATAAGTTTCATTAATTAATTTAATAATTAATTCCCGCTGTCAAAACAAATAGCGTGTTTTTATGAAACAATATCTATTAAAAGATTGACACTAGTGTAAGTCCAATTTCCAAGGGAAATTAATTCCATTGACCACTATTGGATTAAATGATAAAAATATATTCTAATTTTACTTTAAAAACAATTCAAAAGATAATCTAATCATATAAATAAATTATATTAAAAAGTGGGTTTGAATTAAAATACAACATTTTTCACTATTCATTAAAAAATGAACTTTATCAGAAAGATACCAAAAATTTATACAAATAAATTTTGATGTCTCTATTCTAAAGAAGAATTTTATTTTTCTCAAATATAACACATAAAATTGTCAAAAAGTGTATTTAAAAAAGGTTAGCCATCAAAAGGAGGTTAATCAACCTTCTAAAAAACATTAGAATGTTTACGCTTAAAAATTGAATTCATTCACATTTTTAATCCTCTAACATTTGTTGTAAAAAGTAAAAATATTTGACAAAAAAATATAATCATTTTGTAGTTAGTTCTGTTCATTCCCACCGTTACAATGGCTAGGCGTTAACTACCATTTAAAATAATATTATTTTATTATTAGAGTGCAATGTAATATTCCCAAGAAACTCATTGTTGCGTATTTGGTACGCCATCGAGCATAGCATCCACTTTAAAGTAATATTAATATTTTATTCACAAATATTGATAAATATAAAAATTTCATATTCTTTATTTACCTGGGGTGTTACATCCTTCCCCCTTTTGGGAATTGCGTCCTCACAATTTTAATATTGGGCTCGGAAACATCCTTGAAAGTCCCACATCGGAACAAGAGTCGGTAAAACAATCACTTTAAAATAAAGAAAGAGAAGTAAAAAGGTCACCCGAGTTAACCCATACTAGGATTCCATGTAAGAAAATATGGATATGGGGGAGAAAACAAAGGGTTATGTTCTGATGGAGAGTGATAGTAAACATGTCTAGGAGAAATTTATCCATAAGAAAATCACAAACTTGTGATGGGTTAAACAGTATTCGATTCCCCAATAGGAAAAGTTAACAGACAACATTTTTGTTTTAAGTTACTCTTCATTGAGGAATTTATTTTTGAGCTTAACTAAATCAAAATGAAACATACTTACTTGTCATGTAGACTTTCAACTTTTACTAGATTCCTTAATCAAACTCATATTTTCTCCAAAAGACAAGTATTTAGGAAGACTTGTTCGCATTAAGAGTACTATATAATTCATAAAACATTCCACAAATATTTGAAGGATTTAGTCACATAGTCTTCCAAGGTACAAATTAACCTTTATCTCCAAATAACATCAGTTGCTCTTAAATTCTCATATTGAAAAGTAATTAACCTAATCACATATCCTCGATGATAGTTTAATCATTTCCATAGATAACCCAAAATAAACTTACTCTTGATTCCTAAAATCATCTAACTAAAATGAATTAGTCAAACTAACCAGGGACTTCACGTAGTCTAGTGGTAGGCGATAAATACCAGTCGCACTTTGGTTGTGGGTTCGATTCCCATAGCTTTGTCCGACGTGACGGGTTGTCACACGGTCTGCGTGTTGTCCTTTTTCTAAAACTATATAATTCATAAAACATTCCAAAAAACGAGATAAAATCTTCAAAAATGATCATAACATATTTTAACCTCAAGTTTATCTCATGCCATTTATTTTCCATCATAACATATAATAACCCATAATTACAACAAAAGTAAGGATCGTATAAACTCTAATGGTTACCTTTATAATTATTACCTGAACTTCCACATCGATTATTCATCTCGTACATGATGAATTACAGATCATACCAAGGTTCAAGTAGTTGATCATGACTCCTTGATAGTTGGTTTAGATCAACCATGAGTTTCCTCATTGAGTCCCCCATTTTATCTAGTATCTTAATCAGAGAACCACCACAATTTCCTTCAATCTTGTTGTCTCTTTGGTGCCTGCTAGATCCATCCATTTACTAAAAATAGAAATGTCAGTGTGAGTATATCAACAAAACCATCATTTACTAATGAGGAAGGTAAATACTAAGATATACTTACTCATTCACTTTATCTAAAACTAGGACTCTTTCTGAAATCCAAACCATTATGGTAATGTCACTTGTGCTTAGAGAATACCCTAACCTCTAAAGTTATCTAAACTGACCTTTGATACCAACTATAAGGCCCCAACCTTAAACCTTACTTAATCTTTTGTTATTACAAGATTACACATTGAGTATCTTTTCAGGTTTAGAGTTTTAGAGAATTAGATCATAACACTTTCATTACATTCCACATTTAAACAAAGTGGTTACATAAAATATAGTATTCATTTTCCCCATCAACAGAAACATATTAAAAATAAAACACGGATTATTTCTTGACACTTCCTTGACACTATCATCATATCATGTACCCTTCCCTTGACCTGTGTAAAACATTTCAAAAACTTGGGATGATCATAAAAAGCTCAATAAGAGATATAAAAATATGGAAAGGAAACATGAGTACATGTATACATAAGAATGAAATCATACTTTAACCATAAAACATAAGCACTTTAACATACCTCATAAAATCATGAATAAACCATAAAAATCATAAGACATAAAGGTAACCTGAGGAATTCATAACATTCTTACATAGGGAGTAACCTTCTTGGTTACGTTTTGAATACCCATCACAGTATATTCCCTAAATCTCTTTGGAGGAACCTTAATGTTTAACCCCTTCGCGTTACCCAATGCATTGTAGAGCTATATCGGGCTCACCCGCCCTTAGTTTATCACGGAACCACCCGTCTTCATAATATTTCCCAAGAACCATAACATAATCATATCACCTAAAACATGCATAAAGGAAACATAACATTTCCACTTTTCAATCACAAGATAACAATACAAAACATTGATTAAAAAACATTATGAAAACCATTTTCAATACCAAAATAAAATAAATGTAAAACATGGTATTTATTTTTCTTTTAAAGAAAAGGTATGGCTTGTAGAGGAAGCCGAAACTCAAATAATGGTCACAGCAGCGGAGAAGTCATTGTCGCCGCATACGTACGAAAAAAACATTCCATTTTGTCGTTTATTAAAACACTTTGTATAAAAAATATTCCTTTCGGATAAACGTAAAAGTAAAAGGGGTTTATACACCATATAAAATAAGGTTGTGTATAAAACAAAATACGACTCAATGAAAGGAGATTGAGACAAAGTCCCATACAAAGACGGTATCCTTGGATTAAGGATAAATCAATTACATAATTATGTGTGACAAACTAATACACCAAGTAGAAGTGGATATTAAGTGTAAAACAATCAAAGTTTATTCATACATATTCATAGAACGACATATTCAAGGAGTAAAAGCTTATCCCAAAGAATCAAAATTTGGTTAATAAGTTCCCTTGAAAAAATTTGACAGCCTAACAGCGTCACTACAAAATACAAAAAATGAGTTGATGAGAGATAAAAATGGTATCTCATCACTTGGACATAAAATTTAAATCACTAAGGATATATAAGAACATATCCCAACATAATGTTATGTGAATTAAAATACATAACAAAAGAAGTCTTTTAAAAAGAGGAGGGTGAAAGGTTCCCTTACCGATATGGGTATCTTTCGAAACATACACCTCGTGAAAGAAGGACAATACAACATCAATGTAAATACTCATAAATGAAATTATATTACACAATGAGTAAAATAATGGTCAGTACATACACCACTCAAAGGAAATTGTGGCAAATGTAGCATAAATATCATTGGAATAAAAGTGACATGAAAAATCCCTTACGAAAACTCGGCAGCCTAACGGCACCACTTAAGACTTCCAAAAATGGATTGATGAGATCAAATAGGGTCTCTCATAATATTACAAAAAAATAGCAAGAGTAATATAAAATAACATCCCCCATAATAAAAAATAGGAGCTTAAAAGAAGTGACATAAAGGAAAGTGCTTAAAAAGAAAGTGAGATGTCAGATCTCTTATGAAAATTCGGCAGCCTAATGAGGCCACTCAATGCTTCCAAAATGGATTGATGAGAGAGAATAGGGTCTCTCATCATATGAACATAAAAATTACAGTACAATTAATATAAAAGAATATCCCAATCACAAGAAAGATGAGCTTAAAAGGAATGACATAAAAGAGTGTACTTAAAAAGAAAGAGTTGAGTAGGATCCCTTACCTCGGGTCCGACTTGATTCGATCAATCTTTAACGTCCTGAATAATAAACATGAGTTAATTTCAACTTTCTTAAGAAAATTTTTCATGTTCATTATTCCTTTTATATCACTTATTTACATGTTATAAACATTATGTAATCATTTAAGTTAATAATGTTTGTTTTGTCGATATTTGGTTCTTAAGTCGAAAGTGGACTTCTTACAATTACATGTTGTTCGTGTGGTCAAAGGATCATTATATCCAGAATGATATTCATGATTTTGATATCATTTATATCATATATATCCAGAATATACATGCATTTATAATATTACATAATCATTTAGCGGTAAGAAATGAAATGCACCGTTCATGGAGACGGTAAGCCGTATGTATGCATGAACACTACTTTCATTTCTATGTCATATTAATGGAATTAAAACTAAATGATAGTTATGTATATTTTAATTCCAGAATTATATTCATCATTTATATGTATCATAAATAATATATAATAACTTTAAATACATCCTTTATACATCCCACATATGGAATTAACGAATCAAATCACTTTGAGGGGGCGGTAGTCCGTACTTCCTGAAATGAAATTATCGTGTTTACCGACAATGGAAACCATAAAGGTATGCCAAAAAAAATAAAGAAGCTTAACTAAAACATAAACATATTATATATCATATATAAATATTGTTACATCTTAATGGCCACCTTTTAAGGTGTTATATGAGTGTTGAACAATCATCGTTTCGTGAGGCAGAAATTCGCCATCAACAGAATCAGTATGTTTTTTAACCATTTGATATAGGTGTGTGTAAGTGTAGATCGAATTATTTTTATCAAAACATCCTAGTATATTGAAGATACTGGATTTGTTACAAAATAAATGAATAAACAGAGTTTATGTGGTTGGAGAAGCAAAATAAAACAAAAGAACACAAGTGAAGACATTACCTTAAAATCTGGTAACTTCCTTTGATTTGAGATTTAAGGATTCCTTGGAAAAGATTATGCCCAAAGTGAGGCTTCAATGATGAAGAGATGGATGTGGAGAGATGAAATGGTCTGGGTTTGGCCTAGCCAAAGGCTTGAGAGGTGTGTGTAAGGTGGTAGAGGTTGGGGCCTTTTATAGGAGGAGAGGAGGGGCACTCTTGGAAAGTTACAAAATGTTACTTCATTTTCAAATGTGTTTCGGATTTTAAAGGTCCCACATTGATGTATTTCGAGGATATGGTGGTAAGGTTTCGAAATCCTCCCATCCAATAGGTTTGTGACAAGTGTAAGTTAGGGTTTTAACATTATCTTTTCATTTTATTTAAATCCTTTATTAATGAGGTAGTTGGTGCATCATCATGACGTCATAAATAATTTAATTTATTTAATGTATAAAAATTATAAAAAAAAATATCATGATGTAGGAAATCTTTTTGGATTTCTAATTAATATTTATAGTAAAAAATATGACTTGTATAACCCCATTTAAAAATTGTTTTAGTAAAACATCCCATGTTTGTGACATTTTAATTTTAACTTTAAATAAAAAGGTATTTATGTCATTTTCCAACCAAATTGGCTCCATGGGGTCCCAATGTTGACCCATGAATTTTATTGGTCGGCCATGACACATAAAATGAGGGTAGGACATGTGTCATTTCAATTCATATTATTAAAACATTATTTTTACCTTAAATTAAACTCATTACCTCTAATTGTGATTAAAAACATAAAAGTTACTATTCACCAAAAAATTGTTTTAATCCCATTGAACCAAATTTTACTTCCTAATTACAAACATGTATGTAATATTTTTGAAATTCAAAACACAAAAGTGGTAAAGTTTCATTTAAATGAAAAATCAGTATTTTAAGTACCACTTAGTGGTTTCACTATTCATCAAAAATTGAAGTTTTTCAAAAAACTACCAAAAAATTCACCCTATGCTATATTTGATATTCCGAACTCAAAAATGATGTCTATTTTAAAAAATTCAAGACATATAAGTTGAATTAATTAATTTAATAATTAATTCCCGCTGTCAAAACAAATAGCGTGTTTTTATGAAACAATATCTATTAAAAGATTGACACTAGTTTAAGTCCAATTTCAAAGTGAAGTTAATTACAATGACCACTATTGTATTAAATGGTAAAAATATATTCTAATTTTCCTTTAAAAACAATTCAAAAGATAATCTAATCATATAAATAAATTAAATTAAAAAGAGGTTTTGAATTAAAATAAAACATTTTTTACTATTCATTAAAAAATGAACTTTATCGGAAAGATACCAAAAATTTACAAAAAGTAAATTTTGATGTCTCTATTCTAAAGAAGAATTTTATTTTGTCAAATATAACACATAAAATTTTCAGAAACTGGATTTAAAAGAGGTTCGCAATCAAAAGGCGGTTAATCAACCTTCTAAAGAATATTAGAATGTTTACGCTTAAAAATTGAATTCATTCAAATTTTTAATCCTCTAACATTTATTGTAAAAAGTAATAATTTTTTAAAAACATATATAATAATTTATTATTTAGTTCTGTTCATTCCCGCCATTACAATGGCTAGGCGTTAACTACCATTTAAAATAATATTATTTTATTATTAGAGTGCAACGTATGATTCCAAAGAAACTCGTTGTTGCGTATTGGGTACGCCATCGAGCATAGCGTGCCCTTTAAAGTAATATTAATATTGTATTCACAAATATGGATAAATATAAAAATGTCATATTCTTTATTTACCAGGGGTTTTACATTATCCCATCACAATCAAGGTTGAATTCAGGAATATTTCTCACCTTCTTTTGTAACTCTACATCTTATTTCTGTGCCTCTTTAATCTTCACATGTATAGATGGTTGAACATTCATTTGAGAAAGATATGATTTCCGCCCTTCCATTATAATTCCAAGATCCATCCTTTGTAAATCCATAAATATTGGATCTTTTGTGATCCTCATCATGGATAAACTGGCATGGTCTTGTCGACTTAATGCATCTGCCACCTTGTTTGATTTCCCAGGGTGGTAATGAATTGAGCAGTCGTAATCCTTAATCAGCTCCAACCATATTCTTTGGCTCATATTCAGCTCGTTTTGTGTGAAAATATACTTTAAACTTTTATGATCAGTATAAATATCACACATTTCTCCATAAAGATAATGCCTCCAAATCTTTAATGCAAAGATTACCGCAGCTAACTCCAAATCATGTGTTGGGTAATTTTGTTCATGGATTTTCAACTGTCGTGAGGCATAAGCTATCACCGTATCATTCTTCATAAGAACACACCCCAGACCCTTCTTTGATGCATCATTGAAGATCACAAACCTTTCTCCACTACAAGGAATTGTGAGTACAGGTGCGATGGGTAACCTTCTTTTCAACTCCTTGAAATTCTCTTCACATTCCTCTATCCAAACAAACTTAACTCCTTTCCATGTCAACCTGGTGATTGGATTAAATAATCCTGGAAAATCTTTCACAAAACGTCGATAATATCCAGCCAAACCAAGAAAAAATTGGATCTCGGTTACTGTTGTTGGTCTTGACCATTTTTTGATAACCTCTGTTTTTGCTGGATCCACATATATCCCCTCTGTTGAGATTATGTGACACAAAATGCAACTTTTTTAAGCCAAAATTCACACTTGGTAAATTTGGCATAAAGCTTCTCCTTTCTTAGGGTCTTCAATATAATTCTCAAGTGATATTCATGTTGTTCCATGCTCTTTTAATATACAAGAATATCATCTATAAAGACTACCACAAACTGATAAAGATAGTCTCTAAATACTCTATTCATCAGATCCATGAAGATAGCAGGGGCATTAGTAAGACCAAATGGCATCACTATAAATTCATAGTGTCCATACCTTGTACAGAAAGTTGCCTTTGTTATATCCTCCCTTTTGTCCCTTAATTGATGATACCCTAAACGAAGATCATTCTTGAAAAAGTATTGATCTCCGCGTAGTTGGTCAAATAAGTCATCCATGCACAGGAGAGGATATTTGTTCTTTATAGTGATCTTGTTAAGTTCTCAATAATCAATGGAGAGTCTCATTGATCCATATTGTTTCTTAACAAACAGAATAGGTGCTCCCCAAGGTGATTCACTAGGGTGTATAAATCCTTTATCAAGATTCTCTTGGATTTGCTTCTTCAATTCCTGCAACTCAATTAGGGCCATTCTATAAGGTGTCTTTGAAATAGGCAAAGAAACCGGTACGAGTTCTATTGAAAACTCAACTCCACGATTTGGTGGAAGACCCGGCAATTCCTCCGGAAATACATCATCAAACTCCCGTACAATGGGAATATTCTTAATCATGAGTTTCTCACCAACCATTTGAGATAAATAACCTTCGTTTAGTGGAATCAAGACCCATAAGATGGAAGAAATTTCCACTCGAAGGTTATGTTCATCCTTGCATCGATAAACGATCAATGATTGATCTGGAATATGAAATGTGACTTCCCTTCTTTGGAAATTGATAAGAGATCCATATAGAGAAAGCCAATCCATGCCAAGAATCACATCAAATTCCACTATAGGGAGGATCACAAGATCTGCAGGAAGCACTTTCCCACCAACTTCAATCAGAGAAAAATTATAAACTTTTGATGTGAATGTTGTGCCATTAGGGGTTTTCACAGCTAACTCAACATCAAATTGTTGAGGTAATACAATGATACCCTTAAAAAATTCTTCAGAAATAAAAGGGTGGGTGGATCCAGAATCAAATAAAACATTTTCTACTTTAGAGTGGATGGTAATTGTACCTTCCACCACTTCGTTGTCATACTCCACATCACTGATAGAAATTACATGTGACTTTCCTTTGCCTTTATCCTTATGATTTTGTTGATGTTGATCATCATCAACAAACCTTGGATTAGGGCATTTATTGGCATAATGCCCCCATCTCCTTGAACATGAAACATTGAAGTGTAGTAGTTTCATTCTGTGTGTCCCTTCCTTTGTTTTCATCATTAGACATCTTCTTCCCATTATTGCGGCATTCAAATGCCTGATGAACTTCCTTTCCACATTTGAAACATTTACTTATCCCTTTAAGAAAACTCCCTCCATGTTTCTTCCCACACTTTGAGAATAAAGGAAAGATCATCTTCTTTTCAGTGTGATCTTTATATTTTCCTTTGAATTCCATTTTCCTTCTCTTATCAAACCCATATGACTGATGGGTTACTCCAATCTCCATCTCAAATTTGAGAGTACATTGGAATATTTCCTCATAGCTATTGAAGTCCTTTGTGGATAACGCCCTTCGAAGACTTGGTTTTAAGCCACTAACGAATCGATCGATCTTACTCTCAGGTTAGATAATAATACCAGAAGCATACCTTGCAAGCCTTGTAAAATTTGCTTCGTATACACCAATAGATTCATCATCCTTTTTCTTTAGTTCAAGAAACTCTTTCTCTATCTTTGTTCAAATAATATGAGGGAAGTACTTATTGAAAAATAATTTCTTGAACTCATCACATTCCATGGACTCAATTTCATCTATTGGCCTCGTATTCTTGATAATATTCCACCATTGATCAGCTTCACCTTCCAAAAGATATACTGCTAAGATGAATTTATCATGTTCAGAACATTGAAGAACTGAAAATATCTTTTCAGTAGTACAGATCTATTGTTCGGAAACTAATGGATCAGTAGACCCGTTGAATGAAGCTGGACGCTATCTTATGAAGGATTCAACAGAATGTTGCTCTTTCCTTTGCTCGTTTGGAAGTCCTGTATAATTCAAAGTTTAAGAAAATTGTGTGATCATGGCTACAAGATTTTGCATTCTAGATCCCATAACGTTTGGTTGCTCAGGGGGACAATCATTGCATTGCCCGTCGCATTCCGCATTAACACGGTTCCTTCGGGTTCCAGCCATTGACTAAAACCTAGAAGAATAGTGTGAGAAACACTAATTATAATAGGAAAACCACATAATCAAGAATAAAATTTCACACTTAAGGTCTTATCATAGGTTATTCATTTCCATTTCTAAAACACTAAGATTGTGTTCTATGCTTAGACTTATCCTTAGGGTTCTTACTAAGGCTTTCACATCCAAGTTTCCAAAGGTTGACTACACCTTTCCTCTGATACCAACAATAACGACCCATACTTTACAAACATTTTTAGTACTTCAAAATTGAATTACACTTATTACAACATATATCAAAACCATGAAAGGACTGTATAGGTATAGAGTCTTTAGAAACTGGGAAACATAAACAACTAGTTCATAAAGAGTCTATACTGTCTCCCATTTATTTCATCATATTTATAGTCCCCTTTGGCATATATTACTTAATAACCTTCTTCCTGACCTGGGGAAAGAAAACATACAAAATGGTGATCCCAAATGCTCACTAAGGGTAAACAAAAGAAATGTCAATCACATCATATTCATAAGAACATAACATTTTGGAAATCATACCGTGCAAAAGAGATCAAAATTTCATAACATGGGATAAATCATGGCAGTGAAATGTAATCACAATAATCATAACATAAAACATGAAGCTTTGTGGCATACACACATAATCATAGAGAATCATTTCTTATTAGTCAAGACTCATTACCAAGACTATCTTAATGGACAAAGTCCATTTCTGAACCGAGTTCATTCCTCGTTTCAGTCCTGTTTCACTGAACCAGTTTAACCTGCCGTTCTAGCCATGTCTATCTCATGAGATATAAAATATTTACCCAATGCATTGGAGGGAGATATAGGTCCCACCCATCTCAAAATGACACCATTCTTATGTGTGCCACAAAATCATAAATCATACATCATTTCATAACCCATGTAATAAAAATGGGATTCTTAAATATCATGACATCATAAAACAATTCATATAAGATAAAAGAATTCATAAAAATAATTCCATCACAAAATAATCAAATAAATTTAATAATAGGGATATAAACAGAACCCTATATTATCTTAGATGGAAAATAATTTGGATAAAACACTTGAACTCCATTCTTGAGGAAAATATCCTTTCAAAAACATTTAACTTTCTTAACATGTCATTAAATATTAAACTAAATGAATTTGATTAAAAATAAACATGAAAACTTGTAAAGGATGATTCTTGGAAATAATGTTTTAAAAACCCATTTATGATGTATAAGTTAAAAAAACATTCTGCTCGTACTTTTGTCAGAAAAGTCAAAATGTACCTCGTACGAAAAACGACAAAAGATTCCTTTCATATCTTTTACTAAAAACTCACCTAAGGGTAAAATTGGATTTAAAAAATTGTAGGTGTATGGAAATAATATTACATATTTAGGAAACATGGATGTTGATGATAAAATACACCACAGTAAATACCAACGTTTAAAAAATCTCAGATAAAATGAGATTGTGATATTTTCCCTTACCATATGTCCAATTTACTTCGTAAGTGTCCTAACCTCATGTATAATGATTTAAATAATGTTATTGACTTATTCCAGAATCATACTCATTGTTATCATATCATATATGGTCATATTCTTAGCTTATTATTAGTAATATTTCATTGCTACTTGTTATTCGGGTGCTTATTACATTGTGTTCTTATGCGTGTTTTGTCAAATAAATTCTTATTCTTCTCTTTAGGATATAGATACCTCATTTATAGAATGGTATTAGTGTAATATATATCATATTCATTCATTAAATTCATTTATATAATCATTATTAAATGAAGATCATGTATAACGACATGCATCACATCGTGGAGACGGTATTCCGTACATACGCACGAGCGATGATATCGTTCCCATGATCGTGGAATTGTATTGGAGTGTTTGTATACTATTTCAGAATCAATATAACTTTACAATAATCATATATAATCATTATTTACACCATTATACCCATCCATGTAAGGTGGTGGTGGAAAATATATTACACCATGGCGTGGAGACGGTATTCCGTACGTACGTACGTGCGGTGATTTCGTTTTCTGTAGGATGGATAGATGGTGAAATAGGGTTGTTTCATACATATAATAACATATCAGTATATGAGTGATACTGATGTTATTAATTAATAATTAAACAAATAAAGAAGAATAAGTGGAAGAAGAAATATAGTTGAAATAATCGGTAATGGACATTACCTCTTCTTCGAAGTGCCTCTTTGAGACCTCCTTTTAGGGCACTAAAATTTGTCTTTGAAGAAGACCAGGACCTCTAGAATGTTTCTAGGGAAGTGGAGAGGAGATATTGTCAGGGTTTGTATGATCTTGAATTCTCAAAGTGGTGTGAGGAAGAGAGGGAGGTGGTGCTCTTTTATAAGGGAGGAGAGGGGCACCTTTGGAAAAACTAAAAATATTATTTTATTATAAAGCCATATTTGGTTTTAAATACCTCCAAATTGATTTATTTCGAATATGAGGTGGGTATGGGTCGAAATAATCTAATAAAATATAATTTAGACAAGTTTTGGTCATTATAATAACCTTATAATTTAGATTTAACTTTAAGTTAGATAATTTTACTTTTACCGTGTCTTTTTGTGTTCTTACACTATAAGGTTAATAAACTTACCATAACAAGACAAAAGAACCCCAAGTTGTTTATTATTAATATATATAACCTTATCTAAGTCGTTTGTCCGAACCTTAGATTTTTAGGAATAAAATATCAATTAATAATATAATATTGGTTTTAAAAACTATTTTATGTCAATTTTGACACTATTTGGTAATTGATTTTTGTGAAAATCATAACAGAATGGTTAGTTCTAAAGAAGTTAATTAAATAAATACTAACATGTCATATTAACATATAAAATTATTTTTATTCATAAAAAGTCTAAAATTAAATTTATTTGGGTATTTATAACATCAATTATGTCAATATTTCATTAATAAGATAATTACTACATCATCATTGTGTCATAAATAAATTAAATTATTTAAAGTATAAAAATTATAAATAAAATATCATTATCTAGGAAATCTTTTTATATTTCTAATTAATATTTATAGTCCAATTTATCTTATGTATAACCCTATATTAAAAATTATATACTTATTAAACTTTGATTTTAACTATTTTAACCCTTCTTTAAATAAATTAATAATAAATGTCCTAATCTAATCCATGTGGGCCTAAATGGTCATATATTATTCCTAAGGTTGTTTTTGGTCGAATTATACTTATCCAATAGAATTATTACATGTGTTATGGTAATAATAATATCATTTTTACCCTTAGTTACCCTACTAACTTTTAACAGTAGTAAAAAAAAGTAAAAAGTTACTATTCACCATAAATTATTTTCATCTCATTGAACCACATTTTAGTTCTTGATATTAACGGTGTGTCCCAAATTTTCGAAATTACACTCATAGAAGTGGTAAAATTATGTTTTATGTAAATTTGCAAATTCTCCTAGGAGGTGGGTAAAAGACAGTCAAAAGTTCAATAAAATTTTTATATATCTAAAATTATTATAAAATGACTCCAATGAATTACTTTGAACATACAAAGGTATTATCTATCAATTTTGACCTAAGATAATTTTAAATAAAATAAATAATTATTTAAATAAAAATTCGGTTTTTAAATAGTAACCCAGTGTTTTCACTATTAATCAAAAATTGAATGTTTTCAGAAAAATACCAAAATTTCACCCTAGGCTATTTTTGATATTCCGAATCAAAAAATGAAGTCCATTTTGAAAAATAAAAATTATGAAATTTCAAAAATTGGGTATTACTATTCATAATGTCTAGTTTTAATAATATTTCTTTAGCATATCGTTGCTTAGTGAAACTCGGTATTGTGTACAACGCAAGCTATCGAGGAAGGCCGCGGTTGCGTGTAAAGCAAGCCAAGCTAGTGTTGTGTGTAGTGATAGATTACTTTGATGATTTATATAACATAAAAACAAAATATTTCTTATAAAAGACTCCGGCGTTACAATAAATAATTAAAGATTGATTCCATACACAATATTGAATTAATATAATCAATGAAGTATGCATAAAACCCAATGAGTGGGAATTGAGTTTAGAAATTCCCTTACCTTGAGTCTGACTCATGACATACAATAATTACATTACATAATAATAAATATAGGTTAATTTATAATTTATTTAGAATTTTTTTCAATAGTGTTATTATTTTCATATCATTTGTTATCATGTCATAAAAATTAAATAATTATTTATGTTCATATCTGTCCTTTTGTCGATATTCGGTACATGATTCGAAAATGAATTTTTATATGTAAATTATATATGTTGTAAAAATTACATAAACATAATAATAATATTTATGATTTAAATATAATTTACATCGATTATATATGAATTTATAATATTTCATAACATTTTGATATAAAAAAATTAAATGCACCATTAATGGAGACAGTGGACCATATGTACGCATAACCACTACTTTCTTTTCATTATCATATTAAATGAATGAAATGTAAGTGATAAATAGATATATTATAATTCAAAAATAATATATATATTATATATGTTACATTATTTCAAAAACTCTATACTTTATACGTTCCTTATATATCATGAATGATTCATATCACTTTGAGGGGGCAGTGGTCCACACTTCATCAAATGAAATTGTTATATTTACATATTATAAAAAGAATAAGGATATGTTGTAAATAAAAATTACCAAAATATAAAGTCAATATAAATATTATATATATCATATATAAATATAGTTCTATCATAAAGGACACCACGAGAGGTAGTATGAGAAAATTGAACAATCATCGTTTCATGGGGGAGCAGTTTGTCGTACACTGAAACAATATGTTATATATCCATTATATGAAGGTGTAATTAATTATTGTTAGAACTCTTATAATTATAAAATAATAGAATATTATGATAATTAAATTTTTAGGTAATTATATAATATTAAGAGTATATGGAGTGGGAAAGGAAACTAATGGAAGGGAATTTGAAAGAAGACGTTACCTCTAATTGAGTAACTCTTTTGTATTTGAGCCAAAATGATTTCATGAATTTCATTAATCCAAAGTTAAGTCTTATATGAAGAATTTAGGTATTTGGGATGATTATTTGAGAAGAAATTGGATGAAACAAGGAGATTTATAGGTGTTATTTTGTGGGTATAGGTGGTTTCATTTTATAAGAGGGAGGGGGAACACTTTAGGAAAGTATTGAAATATTATTTTATTATAAATTGATTTCCAAATTCTAATATTTCCTAATTAATATATTTCTAGAAAATAATTAATATTATTCTGAAGCCTTTAAACCAATAGGTTTTATAATTTATTAGATCACAAATTTAACTTTATCTTTTGGATATAAGACTTTGTTAAATAAATTAACTCTTACCATGTCTTCGTAATGTTTTACACTATACTTTTAATATAGTTTTTTGTAAAATACAAACAAAAAGTAAATTGGATCATTCACTACACTTATATAATTATATATCTTATTGTAAAAAATATAAGATTTTTTATGTCTATTATATCATTTAATAAAATAGTTTTTTTAAACTCATTTATGTCCAATTTGACACTATTTGGTAATTGATTTTTGTTAAAGTCAAAAAACAAGATTCAATAGAAGAAACAAAATTAACTCAATTATAGAATGCCATAATAATCCATAATATTCGTTTATATCATCAAAATGTTCATTTTTAATGTATTTTGAAATTTATAATATTATTTATTTGATTCTATCATTAATAAAGTGATCACTACATCAACATTGTTTCATAAACGAATTTATTTATTTAGTGTCTAAAAATTTTAAATAAAATTCCATGATGTGAGAAATATGTTTACATGTCTAATGACTATATATAGTAAAATATATTAATTATATAACCAAATATTAATATTGTTTTGGTAAAATGAAACTTGTTTTTGTTATATTTTTCATTACTTTAAATTAATTAATATAACATGTCATTATCACAACCAAGTGGTTCCCAAATTAGAATATATCGACCAAATAATTTTTTTGGTCTCCAATTTCTCAACCAATAAGATAATGACACATGGTTGTGTAGTTTTCTATTCTTATAATATTATTTATTTACCCTTATATACCAGATTTATCCTTTAACCATGGTATATAAAAATAATCATTGATGTTACTATTCATAATGTCTCAAAATAAAAGGGGCCTATTTACACAATTTAGAAAATATGATTCCAAAAATGGATTAAAAATTTTAAAAATTAAATAAAAATATAAGTCATAGTATTTAATTTAAAATTAATTGTCCTTGTCAAAATGAAAAAATGGGTTTTTAAGAAGTAATAGCCATCAACAGATTTATGTGCATTTATATCTAATTTCAATGTGAGAATAATTAAAATTTTAATATTTTAGATTAAATTATAAAAAATTAATCCAATTAAACCTTGAAACTAATTAAATGTATAATCTAACAATACAAAAACATAGATGAAAATGTAGTTTTGAATTAAAATTCAGTATTTTTCAGTATTCATTAAAAAAATGAATTTTTTCCCTAAAATAAAAAAAATAAACCAAAGTATATTTTGATTTCATGATTCTAATGAAGTTGTTTATTTTTTCATATAGAACATATAAAAGTGACAAAAATGTGATTTAAAAAGGGTTCACCATCAAAAGGCAGTAAAACAATATATTTTAAAAAAAATACTTATTTAATCCGAAAATATTGGATTTCTTCGTATATCATATCTAAAAAACATTTAAGATAAATTATAATCATTATGTTTAATTTAATATATATATTTATATATCAATATAGAGTGTTATGATTTTATAAAAACAAATAATCCTTTTTTAATTGGTTTTCATTAAAACATATATTTTATATTCAATTGGTTTTTAATTAAATTTATAATAAATTTGGTGACAAATAATTATTTATTTAAACATGTGTAAACAATATTTTCTATAATTAAGTTGATATCATTCATTCTATCCCTTCTAATGACTAGGTTATAATGGTAATATTCAAATAATAGTTAGTTTTTCATTTAAGCTTGATGTAGCATATCAAGTTTGCTATTAAACATTGTGTTTCCTTCTTATAATTAAATATGTTACACTACCACTTCATTAGTATGAAAATTTACTATTTTGAGTCAATATATGCTATATAACTTTAATTTTAATGTTTTAACAGCTTCTTAGGTTCTGCATAGGTTATCATTGTTATTGGTTCATTATTTTATACATAAAATAAAATTTCTAAAAAATAATTTCAATAGAACTACCATATTTCTAAGCATAGTCAACATAATGGAAATACATATCCAAAAAATCGTCTCAAACAATATGATATGAATCTAAGGATCGTTGGAATGTTCTTTCGACATACAAATTCAAGGAGATTATTATAATTTTTTTACCTCAATATTGACCCTTCGTATTTCTACCATAACTTCCAGTTCGAATTCATTTGAACAAATTTAAAATATACAAAAAAAATTCTCAAAAAGAATGTAATTTGTAGACCCCTTTGAATATAAGAAATTAACATACACTAATTAATCAAATAGTCTACCTGTTAATTCCCCATTGGATTGACCAACATCTACTAAAGTAGTTGTAAAGGACATAACTAAAATATTCAACTTATTGTCTATATGATTCTCTCCATTCAGATCTTTTGTTTGGAAGGTATTTTCATAATCCCAATCTTGCTATATATCAAACACATGTTAAATTGATTAGAATAATTGAACTTACCAATACAGATATATTTTTCATTTATTTCTAATTTTATATATTCAAAAAAACACATCATTAGAATAATCCAGATTTCATATAGCTTTCCCGAAGGAGTTTTCCACCACACATTCTACAAGTTTCTAATAAATTTTGAAATCATGGGATGCTAATTCACTTTGATATATTCGATTCAATCCAATGTAAAAATGATTGATTCTACAATTAAGATCCCAAATATAATCTGGTGTAATTTTCCAATTGAGTGATATTATCTTCAAACATAGCCACATGATATTCTTAATTTTTTAGTTCTAGGAATATATTTTCTATCCTATGTTGATCCCACTAATTAATATATTTTTCGAGTAAAATATTCATAAATTAATCCCATTCATGGGCATCACTGACTTTTATTTCCCCAATATTCTTGACCATTGACTAAAACTAGTTTGAATCACCATCAAAATGATAAATAATAAGACTAAACAATTTATAATATAAACATTCATTAAATTGAATATATTTTCAATGTATTCAATCCACCCTTCATCCAAAATTGTTTCAAAATATTATCTAAAAGAAGGAGGGTGATACCTCGTAAAATATTCCACTAAATCATGTACCTTTTTGGTATCATTGGATATACACCTACATGAATGACATAATAATTTCTATCCTAAATCAAATAATCCCTTTATGTCTCCATGTACTTAATTCAAATCCCAACCATTACAGGTGATAGATTTAGAAGGATATCATCCACTCCATGCCTTCTTGCTTTATCTTCCGCATTTCATCTTTGAAAACCCACATTGAAAAAACAAAATTTTGATGAAGAAATATGGTAATAATAAAATTATATATCATATAAACATAATTATAATTTTAAAATAATTTATGTTATTCAATTTAAATCATCATAAACCTCTAAATTTAGCTAATTTTTTATCTGATACTAACTGTAGGAACCCAATATTTTATATTATATATTTGATTTATATTAGACTATAATTTAAATTCAATTATTCCCAAAGAACTATTAGGATTAAAAATTTATATAAATAGTTTATAATATGACATAGGAAATCCATACATTATAAATATGTACATTCATACTTTATCTGTTTTTTCCCTAACATAAAAGTCTTAAAAATGATTACACTTCATGAAAATTCCTCACAACATTCATCTTGGCTTCTTCTTTTCTCGTACTCATTCATAAAGCATATAGAATAAATATTAAAACATAGGATGAGAAAAAAATATCCATAAAGGACATCCAAAAAAGTAAATTAACAATTTTTCCATTATACATACTAACACAGGAAGTCATTTTCTCAAATATATATTTCTAACCATTAAACATAACATATATTTTCTTTATAAAGACATGATATTTCCATTAGAAATAAAAACCACAAATAAAAATAGTAATTATATTTTGGAATAATTATTTTCATAATTAATTTTTTTAACACTCATGGATACCACATGATATTTATCCCTAACTACTATAATAAAATAACCCTTATGGTTATACTTGGATATAACCATCGCTGTTATACCAAGAATGATGATTATGTTGTAGATTATGCTCACTCAATTAATTTAAGGGATATAAAAGACCCAAAATTATTTTTTTGATAATGTATCCACCCATAATACAAAATAATGTATATGAACTAGATAACTATGATAAATGTGTATATTTTTATCATAAAACCATTACTTGGGAAATAGAAGTTATTTTAATATAATAGTTCACACATGAAAAAGAATAAAAATTCATTGAAATCAAAAAATTAATATTTTATCTTAGACATAAAAATACTAAGGAATAATAAATGTGGGAAAATATTCTCATTTCTTGCCTTCTTAAGAATATTCTATTTGAATTTTGTAAAAAGATACATTAATAAGAGTTATTAAAGGAATTCCCCTTAACTTATGTGTGAATGAATTCATTACATAAATTTATTGACCTTGATAATAAAATATGATTCATCAATTAATTAATTCAGAACCTATACCACATATATTTTATTCATTATAATTTAATAAATATAATTTACATTTTTTTATATGATTTATAAAGATCAATTTAACAATTCTTGGGGCCATTTATTCCATGGTTTGGTAGTTTTTAAAATGTGTCTATTTATTTATGTACTTGATAAATGAGTTTAGTACTAAATAAGTATAATTTTATTTTTTTAAAAGACACTATATATATTTATATGGTTCCATATATAATTTTTCATTTATACATGAGGATGATTCATTCGATAAAACAATAATGATAATTTTTTTATTTAGTACTGCAATTTTTTGGTTCATCAAAAATTAGTTTCATTTTATTTAAATTAGGTATATATATTAGCTTCATAACATATAATATGTTATAATATACTCATTAATAAATTATTTCACAATAATAATATTTTTATGATGATCCATAAAGGCTTTAATGAAAAATGGAAACTTAATGTCCACGTAGACGGTTCATTGCCCTAATTTGGACATTGGTTTTGTTTCATTGAATAAGAGGGTATAATAAATTGGATGGAAAGAATATATTCAACTGGAAATGTAAAATTACAGTATAAACATGATACTTTATTTATTAGGCCTCGATGGATGAATTAGGTGCATGGTGGGAAGAAGAATAAACAAAATTAAGGGAAGTAGTTTAAGAACGTCACCGCTTGAATATTACTGCCTTGATGGATCCTCAAGCAACCTGGAATTTATCTTATGGTGAGATCATCGCATCTAGAATGTTTCTATGGAATTGGACAATATAATTTTGTAGAGTATGGATGATCTAGAATGATCAAGGTTATGATTTTAAGTGATATAAGGGGTTCCCTTTTACAAATGATCTTAGGTACACTTTAAGAATTTCATTGAAAACAAAAATAAAATAATGCCATTTTAGGGAAAAAGACTTCCAAATATCCTTCATATTCAGATGGAATTATATTTATTGAAATATATTTTCCTCTTTTTCTTATTTAAGATTATTCTTATTTTTAAATAATTTAATAAAATACCATATTCATGAAATATAATTATTTTAAAATTTAATATTATTCATTACTTTAACACTAAAAACTTCAAAAGGATCAAAATTATAACCAAATATTGTTATAAATAATATAAATGAAATATTTATCTACATAATTAATTAAACATCCTAATAATATAATATTATATTTATTTTAATATATTAAATATAATTTATTATATTTTTAATTAATTTAATAATTACAACATTATAATTGTGTAAGCATTTAAGGTATTTATTTCTTTCCTAAAAATTTAAAAAAACTACTAGGAGTAAAATAAATATTTTATATTTCAAAATTATATTTATGGTGTGAAATATCTTTTGGATAACCAAATATTAAAATTTTATAATAATTGAAAACTACAGTGCGAACAATTTGACTTTATATTAAATAATGTACTATAAGGGGGTTTATCTAAAGCCAGTGGATCCAAAATGTCTTGAAGTAGAGTCATGAATTATTATGGTCAATACATACTAATCCTATAGGATTTATAAATATTTTTTTGACATTCAATGGTTTTTATAATTTTAATTACAATTATCATAGTGACTTCTCTGCTACTAGAAAAAGTAGTGTGTTTGTGTTGCAAAGGAATTAATCATAATTATTTAATAAAAAATTATATCCTTAAAATAAATAAATTAAGTTCAATAAAATTTTGTATATTTAATCATTATGTATCTTTACTCATATACATTTCAAGACAACTTATTTTATTTATTAATTTGACTCTTTTTGGCATGCACAAGTATTGGAAAATCATTTAGATAATATTCTTGTTATATTACCATAAAAATATATACTATTAGATTCTGTTGTGCCCAAGTGAAGTAATTGCATTTGTTGTCAATAACTTGTCATGGTGTGCCATCTGATGAAGTACATCTTGAAGATTGATGATTACAGAAGCATTACATCTGACGATTGTTGAGCTGATCTTTAAGTTCATAGAACTTGTATCAACTGGATACAAAGTCACAACATTGATTAAAGACCATGCATTGTCCTCACAATGCATGAGGAGATGAAGAGAGCCATCCACAACTTCTAAGTAGATGAAGTGAGCTGAAGAAGACCATGTACTAATTCTTAGTGCATGACAATGTGAGTGTGATCCAACTTGACCTCTAATTGGATCATTGAAGTTTATTGAAGAATTTATGTGATTAAGGAGCTCGTTTGAAGGAAGAACCTTCTACATTTCCCTCCTAAGTGAAGATTATTTGTTGAGTAGGAGTGAGGAATTCAAATGAAGAAGAAAATGAGGAAGAAGGCTTGGAGTGGCATTTGGCTTGGAAGAACTTGGGTTGGCATTTTTCATATGGGATACTTTGTTTTTTAACAAAGTGCTTATTCTTTGCCTTAGCCAAAAAATTAGCCATCTCAAGCCAGCCCACGGGTTCAACCCCACGGCTCATATGGGCACTAGGCGCCACGCCCATGGGGGATCCCATGGTGCAAGCTCGAGAGGCAGGGGGGCCGTGTATAAGCCCCCGAGGGCACGCAGTGGTGAAGCCCGCGCGCCCGGAGGATGCATAGTGGGCGCTAGGAGCGCGCCCGCAGGGAGCAGAGTGGGCGCAGAGCGCGCCCGCAGGGAGAACACGGTGCGGGGCGGCACCGTGGAGGAGGAAGTTCAATTGCCGGGTTGAGGGAGCGGCATGGTAATAAGCCGCGGATAAACCGGGCCTCGTTTCGATGTGGGACGCAGATTTTTCCCGCAGAAGCGATCCTGGCCGTCCGAGCGATCTCGCGGCAGATCACGGCCGCCCGATGCATCGCGCCGCTCGCGATCTAATCCTGGCCGTCGCGCATCACGATCCGACGGCCGAGAGCTCGTCCTCTACCTCGAGCTCGTCTGAAGCCTCCCGCGAGCCTCCGCTGAACCAGAGCCACCCCGATGACAGAATTTGAGTTCCCGGCCACCGCTGATCGAGCCAAAGCCTCCATTGTGATCGTCTGGCCGCTACGAACACAATCATGAAATAAAATATGCATGCACACGATGGTTAAGAGATTTTGGAGTTCGGCCGAAGGCAAACGAAGTGCCGAGGCCACACGGTGTTCATGTTTTGCATGGGATGGATTAAACAGAGGCTTGCATGCGTTTTAAAATGCTTGCACGTGGATAAAGGAGAAGGAGAAGAAGTCCGCGTTGTGCAGAGAGAAAGAACGAGATTCTCGGCCCGCGTTTGAAGTTTTCAAAGAACCGAAAATTTCGGTGGATCAAGATTTATATCCCGCGGATGTTTTGAGGATTCCTATGCCTATATAAAGAGAGGCCGAGACCTCTGGATTCGCTGCTGATCCTTTGAATATTTGAAGTCTCGTGAGAGTCCTTCTCTGCCTCGCGAAGTTGAAGCCCCGCGCATCCCACTTGCGCGGCTGTTGTTCTCGGTGCCACTTGAGGCCCGAAGGAGCCCCCTGCGCGCTATACTTTGCGCGACAGGAAGGAGGAAGGGTAGCGCGACCTTGCGCACCCCCTCTGTGCACCGTGCCTCCTTGCACGGTTTGCACCTGCGTGCCCGCGGTGCCTTGCACCCGTGGCTTGCGCGGCCCTTGTGGCTTGAGCCTTGCGCGACAGTGTTGAGGAAGAGAGGCCGCGCCTCATACCTTGTGCATCTGTTGAAGAAGAAGTTGCCCGCGGCTCAACCAGGACCTTGCGCGCCTTCATTTGTGTTGGTATACAGGTGTGAGCAAGAGGAGGCTGAGGCCTTTGTGCCTTTGTGTGCAAATAAAGGTGAACCCCAGTGTGTGCATCAAGTGAAGACCACACTTTGTGTGTGTTTATATATTGAAGAAGAAGGACAAGTCAAGTGTGTGCACTAAACGAATGAGTAGTGTATGTGTGCACATGTGAAGAAGATCAACTTTGAGGAGTACACACTTATGTGTGTGAATACAAAAGAACTGATCATTCTAAGTGATTGGGTTCTTGTGAGCAAGACCAACGAGATCTTTTGAAGACTGTTGAAGCTACTTGAAGTTTTGAACAACACCTTTGAAGAAGTGAAGTGAAGCCATGATGAAGATGATGCTGTGGAGTTGGGGGGTTTAACCAACTTGTAATTGGGGGGGGGGTAACCAATTACTGTGTAATCATCTTTTGGCATAGTGAAGAATCCGTGTTGGGGGGGTGTAACCAACACGGCAAGGAGTAGGTCTTTGTACCGAACCTTGTAAATCTCTGTGTTCTGTGCTCTCATAATTACTGCATCACTAAAAGAGTAGATCTAGGCTTTAACCACCTGCAGAGGTTGGATTGATAATCCAAGAGGAACAATTCATAAAAAAAAAAGAAAAAGTTATCACTGATTCACCCCTCCCCTCTCAGTGATCACAGCCGATCCAGGCATTTCAAGTGGTATCAGAGCCAGGTTCCCTCTGTAAGGATCTACTTCTGAGAAGATGGACAATCTGAATTCTGTTAATAGTAGGGGTGTTCCTACATTCGATGGAAAGAATTACCACAGCTGGAAGAATCGGATGTTACCCTACCTTCTATCTCTCGGCCTTGAAGTTAGAAATGCAGCCTTATTTGGATTCCCTCCTCTTGCTAATGAAGCTGCTATGACACTCGATGAGAAAAGAAATATGGAAGTTGATGGTAAAGATCAAAATGCCATTCTTATGTCACTCTCAGAAAAGGTATACACAAAAGTCATGGGACTCAAGAATGCTAAAGAAATTTGGGACAAATTGGAAAGTAGTTATGAAGGCAACATGAAAGTCAAGGAAGCCAAATTACAGATTTGGAGAAGCAAGTTTGAAGATGTCAAGATGGGAGAAGAAGAAAATATTGATGATTATTTCACAAGAGTCAATGAAATTGTCAGTAACATTCGGGGCTTTGGAGAAAAGTTGGAGGACTCCACTATTGTTAAAAAGCTAATGAGAAATTTTCCTGACAGGTTTGACCCCAAAGTCTCAGCATTAGAAGACAGAGATGATCTCTCTCTTGATGAACTACACAACATTCTCATTTCATATGAAATGAGGAAGATCCAAGTATTCAAGAAGAAGATCAAGGATGAGATGGCTTTTGAGGCCATGAGACAACTCAAGATAAAAGATGACGAAGTCCTAGAATCAAGTGATACTGACAATGAAGAAAAGGATGAAGATCTCAACACGATTATTTCTCTTTTTTCTAAAAGGTTTGGAAAAACTAAATTCAGGGGAAAAGGGAAATCACCATCAAGATGTTTCAATTGCAAAAACATCGGACACTTTGCTGTAAACTGCCCCAAGAAGAGATATAGTGCTCCAGAAGTTGAAGATGAGAAGTCACAAAAGAAGAAATGGAGTAGATACCCAAGAGAAGGAAACAAATCAGGTGTAACAAAGAAAAAGTTCGTTCCAGGTGAAAGAAGAAGCTATGTAAGGAAAGAGGAAGAATCAGACTCTACTTCAGCCAGTCAATCAGAAGAAGAAACGAATTTTATGGCTCATGTGGAAAAAGGGTTTGATACCTGCAGCAGTGAAGATGATGAAAGTGAATGAACAGAGCTTGAATACATATTGAAAGATGAATTAGAGCCTTGCCTTGAGCAAAACATTAAACTCAAGAAAGAGAAGAAATTGTTACAAAAGGAAACTAAAAGAATGACTGAGGAGTTGGAAGAATGTATGAAGAAAGAGGCAATGTACATTGAAGAAATCAAGAGACATAAACTGAAGGTAGCTGAGCTGGACAAGATAGCAAAAGATCTTGAGGAGAAACTTCACCTCAAAGAAGAAGAGCAATCAGTGACACATTCCAAGTGGATTGAAGCACAGAATAGCTTGACAAAGATGAGAGAAGACTTCAACAAGGCTGTTGAGGTCAAGGCAGAATCATCTTATGCTGGTGCTCAGAGGCAGGTCAATTTACCACTAAGTAAATCTCTAAATACATCTGTTATTCCTAACAATGCAGGTTCAAAGATAAAATTGAGACAAACATGGCATGAACCAATCTGTGTAAAATCATCTTCAATGGAAGAAAGGAAATCCTTAGGAAGGACTACTCAAATCTTGGACAGAAAATTACAACATGACTCTTATCAACAAAGAAGGTCAAGGTTCAGAGGCTACTGCTGGTGTTGTGGTGTGTTTGGACATAAGGCCTATGCATGCTGGTATAACATGTCTCGTCCAAACATGAGGCATGAGTCAAGGGGGAGACATCCTGAAACCCAGAGTGTTTTGCAGAAAGCATCAAAACCACCAACTCAGAACACATTTGACTGCCTGAGTGAAGCTTGTGGAAGATGTGACCAACAAGGTCATAGAGCTGATAAATGTATGACAACTCTTCCTGAACAAAAAGTCAAAGACATGAAAGGGAAAGGCATTCAAGAAACCAATGATGAAATCACATGCTTTGCTGAAGTGGCTCTAAAAGCCAGCAGTAAAACCAAGTCATGGATTCTTGATAGTGGATGCTCATCCCACATGACTGGTGATACAAAAATTCTAAGCAACATTGAAAGTCATGAGGGAGGAACCGTGGTGTTTGGAAATGATCGTTCTCTGAAAATCATGGGAGTTGGAAAGTCTATGATTGCAACAACAAATCTTAAATCCAATGATGTGTTGTTTGTTGAAGGATTAAAGCACAACCTACTCAGTGTAAGTCAATTATGTGATGATGGACATGAGGTGTTGTTCCAGAAGGACTCATGCATCATCAAGAGCTCAAAGGATGGAAAAATCATCACTCAAGGAAGAAGAACCACTGGAAATCTATTTCAAATTGGTGATCCCATCAATTCTTGTTTTCTTAGCTCTAAAGATGAAAACAACCTCTGGCATAGAAGACTTGGCCATCTTGGCCAAAGGAGTATGAGTAAACTTCTGAAGTACAATGTTGTACGAGATCTACCCAATTTAAAGAGAGAAAGAGATGAAGTCTGCGACACATGTCAGATTGGAAAACTGACCCATAGGTCACACAAAGGAGTTGATATCATGACTACTAGGCCTCTTGAACTCATCCATACAGACATATGTGGACCGATGAGACAGAAGTCTACAAGAGGAGATTTCTATTTTATAACCTTCATTGATGATTACACTCGGATGACCAATGTCATGTTCATGAAACACAAGTCAGAGGCAATCACGATGTTCAAGACTTTCAGAAGGCAGGCTGAGAAGGAACTAGAGCTCTGCATCAAGAAAGTAAGATCAGACAACGGAAAAGAATATACCGGTGATTTCTTTGAAAGCTATCTGGTCAAGCATGGAATCAAACATCAATATAGTACACCATATACTCCACAACAGAATGGAGTGGCTGAACGAAAGAATCGAAGCATAGTTGAAATGGGGAGGACTATGTTAGCTGAGCATGATATCTCTAAGTTTTTCTGGAGAGAAGCAGTATGCACTGCTATACACATACAGAACAGATGTCTCCTGAGACCAGAAACACAAACGACAGCCTATGAAATGTGGTTTAACAGAAAACCAACTGTTAAATATTTCAAAGTCTTTGGCAGTCCCTGCATCATCAAGATTAAAAACATCAATCTGGGAAAGTTTGACGAAAAAGCTGAAGAAGGAATCTTTATGGGTTACCTACCTAATGGAAAAGGCTACAGATGCTGGAATAAGAGGTTGAATAAAATGATTGACTGCAGTGATGTCATAATAATTGAAAACAACACCAAACCATACACTGTGGATGATGATGACTCAAAGAATGACACAGCCTTGGAACAGAAGAATGCAGAATTACCTGAGCCAACACCAACTGCTGGTGAAATCAACTCTGAATATACCAGTGATGAAGATGAAGGTAATGAAAATGGAAGAAGAAGATACAACAAATTGAAGAAGCATGTTGACACAGAAAATGTCCTTGGAGACCTACAGTCCTCAGTAAGAACTAGAAGAAGATTGAGATTGGAAGATCAGACTGCACTGGTTTCTCAAGTTGAACCTCACACAGTGGCTGAAGCAGTTGTACATGAGGAATGGATACAAGCTATGCATGAGGAACTCAATCAAATTGAAAAGAAATCCACCTGGGATCTTGTGCCAAGGCCCAAAAATAAAAATGTTATTGGGACAAAGTGGGTGTTTAGAAACAAACTCAATGAAAAGGGAGAAGTTTCCAGAAACAAGGCCAGACTTGTATGCAAAGGATATTCACAAATGGAAGGAATCGACTTTGAGGAAACCTTTGCACCAGTTGCAAGACTGGAAACTATCAGAATGTTCTTAGCAGTTGCAGCACACAAGCAGTACAAGGTCTATCAGATGGATGTGAAATCTGCATTTCTGAATGGAGATCTTGAAGAAGAGGTGTATATTGAACAACCAGAGGGATTTTTGCTAGACAAAGATTGCAGTATGGTGTGCAGATTGAGAAAAGCCTTGTATGGATTGAAGCAGGCCCCTAGAGCCTGGTACTCAAAATTGGATGGTTGTCTTAAAGACATGAAATTTGTCAAAGGAACAGTTGACAGTAACCTCTATGTCAGAGAAATGGCCAATGGTACCCTCATAGTCATTATCTATGTGGATGATATCATTTTTGCTGGTAACAAGGAAGGACTATGTGAAGAATTTGCTGAGCAGATGAAAATAACTTTTGAAATGTCGATGCTTGGTCAAATGACATATTTTCTAGGATTTCAGGTGGAACAAAGACAAAACTCCATATTTCTTTCACAAGAAAAGTACGCAAGGGACTTAGTGAAAAGGTTTGGAATGGAAAGTTCAAAGGAAGTCTCCACACCCATTTCTGTCGGAACCAAGATATGCAAGGATGAAGAAGGCAACAATGTTGATCAGAAAGAGTTCAGAAGAATTATTGGCAGTCTACTTTATCTCACGGCTTCAAGGCCAGATATAGCATATGCAGTGACTTTGTGTGCCAGATTCCAAAGTGACCCAAAAGAATCTCATTTAACTGCAGCCAAAAGAATCCTGAGATATGTTAAAGGAACCCTCAACTATGGACTCTTATACAAACACAGTGCAAACATACAGTTGTTGGTATTCACAGATGCTGATTGGGCTGGTGATTGCACTGATAGAAGATCCACATCTGGTGGAACCTTCTTTCTGGGAGAAGGATGTGTTAGCTGGTATAGCAAGAAACAAAATTCTGTAACATTGAGCACAGCTGAAGCAGAGTATGTGGCCGCTACACATGCATGTACTCAAATGATTTGGATGCAGGTGCAGCTATCAGATTTGAGGATTAAAGCTGAAAAACCATTGAGGATCTTATGTGATAATCAAAGTGCAATTGGGTTGTCTAAGAATCCTATCCAACACTCCAGATCCAAGCACATTGATATAAAATATCATTTCATCAAAGAAAGGGTCGCCAATGGAGACATCAAGCTAGACTACATTCCTACTCAAGATCAGGTGGCAGACATTTTCACCAAAGCTATGCCTACGGAAAGATTTGTTGAATTGAGGCTGAAACTTCATGTTCAGCCTTCTACTCTCACATGAGGAAGAAGAAGGTCCCTCCTTATTCCCTAAATTTTTTTTTTATTCTTGTACTTACATGCAGGGAATTGACGGAGATGAATGCATCCCCTGAGGGGGAGCATTGGTAGTTGAAGATGTGCAGGTTCCAGAAGCTCTATACTATGAGTATGGCTTTCATTCATCCCTTTGCATTTGTTGGCCAATAAGGGGGAGAAATCATCAGGCACAAGGCACACGACATTCTATCAGTGTTCTTCGGAGTATTGACAACCAAATACAAAGGGGGAGATTGTTGTTCCCAAGTGAAGTAATTGCATTTGTTGTCAATAACTTGTCATGGTGTGCCATCTGATGAAGTACATCTTGAAGATTGATGATTACAGAAGTATTACATCTGACGATTGTTGAGCTGATCTTTAAGTTCATAGAACTTGTATCAACTGGATACAAAGTCACAACATTGATTAAAGACCATGCATTGTCCTCACAATGCATGAGGAGATGAAGAGAGCCATCCACAACTTCTAAGTGGATGAAGTGAGCTGAAGAAGACCATGTACTAATTCTTAGTGCATGACAATGTGAGTGTGATCCAACTTGACCTCTAATTGGATCATTGAAGTTTATTGAATAATTTATGTGATTAAGGAGGTCGGGTGAAGGAAGAACCTTCTACATTTCCCTCCTAAGTGAAGATTATTTGTTGAGTAGGAGTGAGGAATTCAAATGAAGAAGAAAATGAGGAAGAAGGCTTGGAGTGGCATTTGGCTTGGAAGAACTTGGGTTGGCATTTTTCATATGGGATACTTTGTTTTTTAACAAAGTGCTTATTCTTTGCCTTAGCCAAAAAATTAGCCATCTCAAGCCAGCCCACGGGTTCAACCCCACGGCTCATATGGGCACTAGGCGCCACGCCCATGGGGGATCCCATGGTGCAAGCTCGAGAGGCAGGGGGGCCGTGTATAAGCCCCCGAGGGCACGCAGTGGTGAAGCCCGCGCGCCCGGAGGATGCATAGTGGGCGCTAGGAGCGCGCCCGCAGGGAGCAGAGTGGGCGCAGAGCGCGCCCGCAGGGAGAACACGGTGCGGGGCGGCACCGTGGAGGAGGAAGTTCAATTGCCGGGTTGAGGGAGCGGCATGGTAATAAGCCGCGGATAAACCGGGCCTCGTTTCGATGTGGGACGCGGATTTTTCCCGCGAAAGCGATCCTGGCCGTCCGAGCGATCTCGCGGCAGATCACGGCCGCCCGATGCATCGCGCCGCTCGCGATCTAATCCTGGCCGTCGCGCATCACGATCCGACGGCCGAGAGCTCGTCCTCTACCTCGAGCTCGTCCGAAGCCTCCCGAGAGCCTCCGCTGAACCAGAGCCACCCCGATGACAGAATTTGAGTTCCCGACCACCGCTGATCGAGCCGAAGCCTCCATTGTGATCGTCTGGCCGCTACGAACACAATCATGAAATAAAATATGCATGCACACGATGGTTAAGAGATTTTGGAGTTCGGCCGAAGGCAAACGAAGTGCCGAGGCCACACGGTGTTCATGTTTTGCATGGGATGGATTAAACAGAGGCTTGCATGCGTTTTAAAATGCATGCACGTGGATAAAGGAGCAGGAGAAGAAGTCCGCGTTGTGCAGAGAGAAAGAACGAGATTCTCGGCCCGCGTTTGAAGTTTTCAAAGAACCGAAAATTTCGGTGGATCAAGATTTATATCCCGCGGATGTTTTGAGGATTCCTCTTCCCATATAAAGAGAGGCCGAGACCTCTGGATTCGCTGCTGATCCATTGAATATTTGAAGTCTCGTGAGAGTCCTTCTCTGCCTCGCGAAGTTGAAGCCCCGCGCATCCCACTTGCGCGGCTGTTGTTCTCGGTGCCACTTGAGGCCCGAAGGAGCCCCCTGCGCGCTATCCTTTGCGCGACAGGAAGGAGGAAGGGTAGCGCGACCTTGCGCACCCCCTCTGTGCACCGTGCCTCCTTGCACGGTTTGCACCTGCGTGCCCGCGGTGCCTTGCACCCGTGGCTTGCGCGGCCCTTGTGGCTTGAGCCTTGCGCGACAGTGTTGAGGAAGAGAGGCCGCGCCTCATACCTTGTGCATCTGTTGAAGAAGAAGTTGCCCGCGGCTCAACCAGGACCTTGCGCGCCTTCATTTGTGTTGGTATACAGGTGTGAGCAAGAGGAGGCTGAGGCCTTTGTGCCTTTGTGTGCAAATAAAGGTGAACCCAAGTGTGTGCATCAAGTGAAGACCACACTTTGTGTGTGTTTATATATTGAAGAAGAAGGACAAGTCAAGTGTGTGCACTAAAAGAATGAGTAGTGTATGTGTGCACATGTGAAGAAGATCAACTTTGAGGAGTACACACTTATGTGTGTGAATACAAAAGAACTGATCATTCTAAGTGATTGGGTTCTTGTGAGCAAGACCGACGAGATCTTTTGAAGACTGTTGAAGCTACTTGAAGTTTTGAAAAACACCTTTGAAGAAGTGAAGTGAAGCCATGATGAAGATGATGCTCTGGAGTTGGGGGGTTTAACCAACTTGTAATTGGGGGGGGGGGTAACCAATTACTGTGTAATCATCTTTTGGCATAGTGAAGAATCCCTGTTGGGGGGGTGTAACCAACACGGCAAGGAGTAGGTCTTTGTACCGAACCTTGTAAATCTCTGTGTTCTGTGCTCTCATAATTACTGCATCACTAAAAGAGTAGATCTAGGCTTTAACCAGCTGTAGAGGTTGAATTGATAATCCAAGAGGAACAATTCATAAAAAAAAAAGAAAAAGTTATCACTGATTCACCCCTCCCCTCTCAGTGATCACAGCCGATCCAGGCATTTCAGATTCAATAAAAGTTATATCATTTGATCTAAATATATTATAGTTTGTGTAATTTTTAGAACTAAATTAGTATCTATATGATACCATATTTGTCTTTCCCAATGATATGCAAGAATTGCATCAGCCCTAAAGATAATTTTCAAATTTACCATGAAATACATTATATTTTATATTTTATAAATTATTTTTTACAATATAAATATTCTAATATCATACTTTTATTCATTAAATTATTTTATTAAATTTTATATCAAAATATTATATTAGAGATATTACAATATATAATTTATTTGATAAAAGATTCTGTATTTATTACTATTGATTTTTTTCTCTCTTTTTCAATAAATTATAAATAACTCATATTAAGATATTTTCAACACATTGAATTAAAAAATAAATTATTTTCTTCAAAAAAATTCTATAATGTTAAAATTAATCATTTAAATATAACCGTATTTGAAATTATTTTATTAAAAATGAATATTTAAATAATTACTTAACATAATGAAATTACCTACTTATTTCATGAATTATAATAAATATGTAAAAATTATATCCATACCTGTATTTCTACCACATATTATATAAAATGTAAAAAATAAATAATTATAATAAAAGATCATATGTTATCATAACATTACAATACAAGTATAATTATTCTACATAATAAAATTTTACTCAATTATTCATAGATCCTATACCAGGAGTCCTATAATATGAAATTACAAAATATATGAAAATTAAAATGATTATTTTGAAACAAAATTTTGTAAAAAAGATATATATAAGAATAATATTTTCATAATAATGACCCTATGGTTGTAGTAGAAACACGAGAATGGGTAAATATTACATGATGGTGGAGGCTACAACACCTGGTTCTCAAAAAATTATGGAGAAGGCTATACCACATGACTAATAAAAAATAGTGGAGTAGAATAAACCATATAATTCCAAAAAAATAATATATTAGGTGATAATAGATGATTATAATAAAATACTGATGATGATTCACTATCTAATCCCCACAATAGAGTGACCATAATATTCTTTAGTTCCCTAAATTATAACTAGAGATCAAAACCCATAACCAATGCATTGGAGGTTGATAACTGAACATAGCCATAATTATTCATACATACAAGTTCCAAATAAAATAAATAATTCATCATTTGTTATAGAACCCAACGAAATGAAAAATATTTTCCATCAATACATTATACTGAACTGAGAAAAAGAAAATATGTTCAAGGTCCATTACAAATGGATCACATAAGAACATAATTAATAATTATAATAAAATAATACCATAGAAAATAATTGGTTATTTAAAGATAAAAAAAATTAAAAATCACTATCATTAAATAAATATGATGATTAAAATGGTATATAATCCCCATGTAAACAAATTTAAATAGTTTAGTCAATAAGATCCCAAAACTATAGATTTATGGAATCTATTTAAACCCAAATCAATAATGGAAATGAAAAATAATATTTTTAAAATGAGATGGGTTATAGAAATTAATCATTCATATATCAAAAGAATTATTTAGAATAAAAATATAAATGATGGACCAAATATTTTATTGATGAAAAATTAGATAATATGTTGCAATAAATATGATAAATTGTAAAATTTTAAGAATATAATTGATTAATCATATGATATTTCCAAAGGCAATTTGTAATATTTAAATTTCCCTCATGAATTAAGATAAATCACATTGGATTATAAAATATCATTAATATTTTGAATAAAAATTAAATAGTTATTTTATCAAATTGATATTAAAAAATTTCTATTAGAATCGATGAAAATATTGAGAGATAGGTATATATAAAAAGAAAAATGTGGAAGAAATAAGTGTTTAAAGAGAAAAAATAAAAAAAAATTCTTTTCAAAAAATAATGAATATTCCCTATACAAATAATGCTAAAATATCATTAAAAATTAAATTTGGGTCTTGTATTAGAAAATGGAATTAACAAATTATTGGATCATAGAAAAAAAATATTACAAATCCAAACCATGAAAAAAGACATGTATAATGGGAGGATCCCTAATGAAAAGAATTTTTGGGGCTAAATTCCATAAAATGAAACAATACTGAAATATGGGGAAAATAAATAGGGAGAAGATAAATGAAACACAATGAATTAACATAGTAGAATATAATTATTTTCATATATTAAAGTTTAAAAATTTCATATACGGAATATATGTCACAAGAAATATTAATTTAAAAATGACATTGTTGATTAAAATGATGTGGTGCGGGTATGATTAGAATAAATAAAGATGGATCAAAAGATCATTTATTGGTAATTAAAATATTCTTCACTGGAATATATTTAATCCTTGAATGTAATGGTATAGTTAACACACCACATAAAATAAATAATGATTTTATTATCAAGCATGTGTCATGAAATTAAATTTGAGATAGGGAACCCCATAAAACCATAGAATAATTTTTGTAAAAATCCATTAAAGATTATGATTACAAATGAAAAATTAAACACCATGATTAATAAGTGGATCATGATACATAAAGGGTACTTGAAACACAACTCTAATGGAGATAAGGTTTGTACTAAAAAATATGTCTGAAGTGTGAATATTCGAGATAGGAAACCCTTCCTCAGTCCTAATTCAATCTAAAAATGTGGATAATTTCTTGAATAAGAAAGTGAGTTTAGTTAAATACCATATCAGGTTTTTTATTAATTTATATTTCATTTAATATTAATAATTAAGTGTAATTTCATATTTAGATATTATTTTTCATATGTTTCATTGAAAATTGATGTTAGGACCACTTAATTTATTAATATTTTTTATCATGGGATATATATAAATAATAAATAAAATAAATAATATAACCTTTCTAAAAAACAATCATTATTTATTTATAAGATAAATATACCATTATCTTCTGTATGCCTTTATTTTACCATGATAGAAATATAGGTTAATAAACCAACCCCATACCAGATCATTCTATATTTCGATGAAATATTATGGTTAAGGAATATTTTAATTTTATAATAAATGAATAATGAGGATTTTTTTAGATTATTATTTTGGGTGAATAATATTTTATATTTTTGGATTAAAAATGAAAATCAATATCAATGATAGAAAACCATATGTTGTGGAGGTGGTAGTCCATATAATGAATAGTTAACACTATTTTGGATTTTATTTAAAGATAAAAAGTAATAAATTTGGGTTTTTACATTATTAAATTATAATTTTATATTATCAATGGTATTTATTTCATTATTTTACATTTTTTAGGGTTCGTTTGGAAGTGAAATAGTAAAATGAAAAGGTAAGGGGTGAGTAAAAATCACATGGGTATGATGAAATTTATGTTCAATTTCTCATTTGAAATGAATTAATTTTGATAATATATTTATACCATAGGCTTAAAATTATTTTATAGTATTCTAGAAATCAAATAATTTATGAGTATTAGTTATAAATTTGATGGAATTTTTGTGGAATTTATTAGTGGAAGTCTCTAAAAATATAATTGAAGAAAATTGATCTTTTTTTAGAACTCAATATTACTATAAAATAGAATGAAACTATTCAAAGTTCAATTGATAAAAAAATTAACAAATAATGGATTAAGGGGTGATATATGGTTAGGAAATCCTCCAATAATAATTTTATCAAATATTTTAAACATTTTTAAATCCTCCTAACACATCAGTTATTTAAATTTTTTGATTTTTTATTTTACCTTGGTGAATAGTTTTTATCCATTTCAATTATATATATAAATACATAAGGTAACCAAAATATTTTTTTCATATTCAAAATGTTAATTTTGGATTCATATAGTTTATTTCAATTAAAAAAATATAATTTACTTTTAAATTATACCAATCAATATAATAAAAATTATTTGACTAAAATGATTTTTTTTTTCACTAAGATGTTGAAATGATATATTGTATTTATCAGAAATTAAATTATTGGTAACATATTTTTATATATATGTAAATTAATAATAATAATATTAATTATATAAAATATATCATTTAAATTTTATTAGATAAAAGTTAAAAAAATATAATAATGAATTTTATCACAAATAAATCATTCACCATTACCATGATCATTCACATTAAGATTGATAATTATATTGAAAATAATGCTGAACTAATTGCATTATATGGTCATTTTTATCTAAAATATGAAATTCATATTTTACGGTTTAATTTATATATGTTATGAAAACCATGTTATAAAATATGAAAATCAAAATAGTTGTCATAATACAATATTAAATATGTTTTCGGATCATTAAATAGGAGTTTTAAAATTTTGATAAAGTTTTATTTTAAATAAATTATTTCCTTCTAAAAATATATAATTTTATAGAAAAATATTTTCAAATACTTTCTTTCGAAAATGTGGTGGTATTATAAAATAATTATTTTTCCAGTATTCACAAAAAAAATTACTTAATGAAAATCGTAAAATTTTATCCTAACATAATGTTTAAATGTTTTATTAACTGTAAATTACATTTATTAAAATTAATATATCAAAATTAAGAAATATTATTTTAAATTGTATATTCATTATATAAAGGAAACCATATTTTATATAAAATAACATTTTCAAATGTCATATTTCTATAATCATCATTCATACTAATATCAAAAAAATTATATTGATATATTAGATTAAAAAAAGTTATTAACTATTTTATTATAATTTTAATTGTGATAAATCAAATTTTTAATGTTAAGTTTTGTTTAAAGGATGGAATCCTTTTATAAATATTAACCATTGTTAAATAATTTTATGAAGTTATTTTAATGGACTAGTCTATTTTTATCTACTGATCATTGTATTCTGTATGAACGTTAAATAATTCATGAGTTCTTTTAGTTGGATGTTGTATTAGATTTTTTCTACCTGTTACACATGAGATTGAATATATTATTAAATTAAACAAATATAGAATATTGAGTCAATACAATAGTAGTATTCAAATCACAATCCTAACCATAATAATAATTTTAAGCTAATAAAAATAAAAAAGGTAAAATATTATTACTAACACCAAAATCTACATAGAATAATTTTTTTATATTTTCTTATTATTTTATTATTTTTATTCCAATAATTTATTTAATAAATACTCACATGAAAAGTTCAAAAAATTAGAAAAAAAGATTATAAAGAATATATAAATACCTTAGCACAATTTGAGGATAAATAATAATATTCTAAGAAGAGGTATAAATCCCACATGAATTCAGTAATGTGACAATATGAAGTCCCAAGAAACCAAGAAGTCATCACTTAGTATCAACGATATTGAACCCCCTCCCCCCTAAAAAAAATAATCATCCACCATAAACAACATACTCTATTAAGAGAAGAAACAAGATGGAATGAAACAAATGGAAATATATTTACACCATAGGGTTTAACATTGTGATCATCAAATTTTAATGCCCCATACCAATTGTTGGATGAATAAAATGGAACTAAAGGAGAAAAAAGGATTTAAATGGATTTATAGATGGTTTTAGAGGTAAAAAATATTACATGTGGGTATACAAACTTTTATAAAAAATATGGAAACACAATATCATGGTGTGATGTTAGGTAATCACGGTGGAATAGTTTTTTGGTAAAAAATTACAATAGAATATGAAAAACATAATGGTCAAACACTATTTTTAATCATCATAATCAATTAAAAAAATGTAAATATTTGTTATATCAAACTGTAATACATAATGTCTAGTGAATCTTGCTGGAAACCACACTCATTTACCATAATATTGATAATATTAAAAAAACACTATTAAAAATGTATCAAAATAAACAATCAAAACTCATATAATATTAAAATATAAATACAACTAAATTATACACTTTGTAACCTATAAAAGCATTACAGAAGAATAATCATAAACATTTTATGATAGACACCATATGATCATGTGCCATGCCTCAGTGTTGTACTCCAGACTTCACGTGGTAATCCATATCATGACAATGTAGTGACCAAAACACATCCATCCAAAGGAACAATAAACATTCATATATCATGGATCTCTATATAAAACCTCACCCTAAAACTCATCTCATATTACGACATTCATTCTGAAACCCCATCTCAAACTCCATTGGATAGTAGTGAAAAAACACTTCTAATGACCCAAAAACATTCATCCAAGTAAAATTTTATCTAAAACTCCACCCTAATTCCACCAACATCCTCAAATATCACTCCCAGCATACTCAACATGATGAATGAAAAATGATGAATTCTAAGATAAGTGTAAGCCTAAATATTTTTATTTCTTATGAAGAATATTTTTTAAAATAATATCATTAAGATTCATAATTCCTAGTTTTCCAGTAAGTATATTCAACCTAATGTTACAAAAGAAGCTTATAATAAAATATTATTACTTATATGAAATGCACCTTATGATTATTGGATTATATAAAACATGTAATATAAAAATATTGATATAAATATTGGGTGATGGTTTCTCACATTTAAAAAATAAAATCATATATGATATTAAATTAATTAACTTATTAATAATTAAAAACATTATAATGATAACTTTTTCTAATATTAATATAATTTTTAATATTTTTTCATTTTAATTGACATTTTATTATTATTATATAAATGAAATAATTTTTTCCCAATGTTGAGAAAACTGATCTTTTTATTGAACAATAATGGGGAATACATATTAGATTCTGTTATCCAATTTTTTTTCAAGAGCTCTAACATGTCTTATTTTTTTTGATAACTAATCTTATGTTAATATTTAATTTTTTTATTAATTATTTAAATATTATTTATATTATTATATTTAAATAATTTTAAATTTAAAATTAAAAAATAGTCAATATTTTTGTCTTTTTCAAATTTAAATATTTTATATTCTCTCACTTTATTAAATATTATATATTAAAAATAATTGTTTTTTCAAATAAAAAATCATAAATAATGATAAATTTGAAATGAAAAAAAAAAATTTATATCAGTATTATTAAAAAAAATAATTTTGAGTTCTAATAAAAATCATAATTTATATAATAGTATGTGGTTTCGTGTATTTTTAAGGAGACTATAAAATTAATACTTTTATTGAGATATATTTTTATTTATAAAAAAAATGACACATTCTCTTAAGATTTGAATTTATATTAATAAAGTAATATCACACTTCCATAAACATAAACCATTCATATTGAATCTGAAAAATAATGATGTATGGTGTGTTTGATCATTTGTTTTAAAATAGTTCCCTTCATCTATTTTGAAGAGCCTTAGAAATGTTTTGAAGACACTATGAGTGTATCGGGTATCATAGCTTTCTCAATTTTCTCTTTTTAGTTAATGAAAAAATATATAAAAATTAAAATGAACTTGTAATATTTTAATCTAATTTAAAAAAATAATATAAAATGTATAAAGGTATAATTCTAGGGTGTAGACAATATTTATTCGTGGTTTATATCCCATTTTAGAATATTACATTCTTGGGGATCATTAAAACATCCTTATAACATATAATATCATAGATATAAACTATTATTTACAATGATTTAAAGGATGAATCAAGATCAATATCTCTATAAATTTGGTATTTAAGAAAAAAAGGTTTTAAATTTCAACTATTTGTTAAATATTTTATTAGATTCACAAGGAAATTTTTCTTTCTTTCAGATTACAAAAGTTTTATGATGGATATTCTATTATTCATTATGATAGTATAAAAATAATCTAATTATTTATTAATCTTCTTAATATATGTTACTTCTCATAAAAATAGATATTTTATATCAACCTTTTCTATCTGTAATTACTATAACACTTTCCCAATGCACAATTTTAGACGCTCTTAATGTTTATTCTATCATTCCCATGAAAAATTTGGCATTAATTAGTTTGTTATAAAAAAATTATAATGATAGTATTAAAAATTTAATTCAATATTACTTTTAGAAAATATTTGACCCATTTTCAGTATTGATATATCAAATATATGAAAATGATTTATAGATTTATGCTTTATGAATATTTTTTAATAAATTTTTTTTCATATTTTTAAAATTAAAGTTTATTTAAATCTAGTATCTGGAAAATTTAATTTCTATGAATACCACTACAAATTCCATTGATAAAAATTCAACATATGTGTTCAAATATCTATTGATTAAAATATCTATATATATATTTTTGTCTCAAATTATGATATGATAACTATCAAATTTATATTATAATCATTTGGAACTTTTTTAATCATTTCGAATAATATAGTGTTATAAATATTCTAATAAATATTATTAGTCATAAAAAAATATTCCTTTATCCAAACAATTATTTTAATGTCATGGTAATAAAGTAATCAATTGAACTAACCATTCAAATAAATCATATAGAACATATTAAATCAATACATTTCTCATGGTATAATTTAATCTTGAATAGTTATATACCATCAAACTATTTAATCAATATCAGGTAAGCATGAAATCGATATTATACAAATAAAAACTAGATATTACATAATTAGATCAAATTCAACAGGAATTTCTAATATTCCACCAAGTAATAATATTAAATATTTTTAATGGAATGAAAACATTAATCTTATCATCAATGATTTTATTTCATTGTTACATATCATAAATAAATTACATCGAATTAATACTTAGTATATAAAAACTAGATAAATTTTATTTAACTCGATAAGAAAATATTCTCCAAAAATTTACTTTATATTAAAATCCCTTATTCAATTGATACATTTGTTTTTATACTGACATTGTTCTTGATAAAATTAGTGACATCTAAAATGATCTACAACTATTCATAATGCATAATTTTTTTAATCATTTATTTTGTGCTAATTATTGCTATATTTTAGTAAAAATTATTTTCTCCATTTCAACAATATTATAATATTCTCAATAATATTTGATGCATGCTCTAATTTCGATTTGTTTTTGATAGGAATGTTAATGTATTTATTTATGCAAATTAGATATTTATTTTTAAATTTATATTCATTGAATGTGTGATATGTTATAATATTATTTCAATATATATTATATGTCTAAAAAAATGATTAAATTTAATCTACGTGGATTTTTCTTTTTTACTTGATATTGAAATTTTTCTATAACCATTTCATTATTTTTTTTAAATAGTGTTTATAGAGTATTATTCTTGATTTGTGGATTATATTTATTTATATTTCTAATTAATTTAATATAATTTAAACCCATATTATTATTACTATTATTTTCAGTATTGAATAAATGAACAAAAATAGATGAAATATAGTTTTCTATTTAATCATATTTCAAAGGAGAACATAACTCTTAATATGTTTAAAAAATTATATGATAGTGTATCACTATGTACTAATTGTGAATTGTGTGATATGAAAAAATTATATGATATTTTGATTATAGTGATTCAATTTTTGATGATATAACATCATTAACTCAATATTAATCATTGATATAATGTTAAAATTGAATGAAAATATGTTCTATAACAATGAGGGTACAAGTAGTAAATATAAACCATTGTTTTATTATAAATTTAGACATTGAAAATGTTGATGGGTTAGTGTTCTACACCAAATCCATTTACGAAATAATATATGAGTAAATAATTAAATTTATTTGTATAAAATGAATAAAAAATAATTAATTCTATATAGGATTCATCATGTAACAATGGTTGAATCTCAACTAAAAACTGATTAATGACGGGGGAGGGTTACTATTTTCTCAATGAAACAGTGGTTGTATCATAAGAAAATGATCTTCAAACATTTATTAACAAAAAATAATTTTGTTTTAAATCCTAAATGATTTTATTATTTAAATAATGTGGGTTAAATTATGAAATATGAATTCAAAACATAAATACTTATATATTATTTAACAAATTTGAATTAACTGAGAATTTATGGTGTTTAATGATATTTTATATTAGGACCACTCTGAGCAACAATTATATTACATAGTTCCTCAGACTAGTAATTCTTTTATACATTTTTATAAATATTTATATCTTCGTAATATTATAATGTTACTGTTTACAAAAAAAAGGTCATTTAATTGGGTAATATCACCTTATAATATAATAGATTTATTCTATAGCCTGAAAAAAAATAATTTTAGTAAATGGATTTTGGATTAAATTATTAATAAATTTCATGAATATGAAAACATTTTATAATTATAAATCATATACCAATCCATTGGATATATGAATGATCATTTTTCAGAAACAGATGATGGTAATCACCAAACTAGGCAATCAAGTTGGCCCATGAAAGTCCCAATTTATGGTATCAATCCCCAAGAACTAGTGATGAGCACTTGGGTATGAAGAACTACCATTGTAAATGATTTATAAAATAATTAACAAAACCAACAATAGTTGTGATATAGAATGGAAATTAAACATGCACATTTGAAAGTATCAATATTGAGAGAAAATGTATATGGAAACTAAAGTGACAAACCAAAATAGGTGGAAAATATCTGAGATTATTTATAACACATTACATTCTTCTATAACACATATAAAAATTTAGTAGTATTCCAAATCTTCATTTTCTTTTGATAACTAACTATCAATACATGTCATTTTAGTACAGAAATTTTAATTTCTATACCAAGCCCTTTGAAGCTCTGATATTGAGAGGAATCATATAGAAAGATGATATTAATATATTTATAGAAGAACTCATGGATATAATTTAACTAGTTTGAAAAGGAAAACAAACAATTCATATTTTAAATCCACTCAATGATCTCAAAATTTACCACTTACCTTAATTCTATGTTTCCTACATCAAAAATGAATGGTGACCTAATCGTGATGATTCATTCATGAAAATGTACTACCCAATGAAAAATCAAAATATATAGTTAAAAATATAACTAATATTTATGTAAACTTTTTGAAATTACTAATACATTATGAATTATTTGTACCTTCATCGACGTCTCCTGGATATTTTTTGGTCCAACAAGGGAAGTATCACCCACCTATGAAAAATAATGGGGTGTTTTAAAAGAGAGACCATGAAAAACCTAAATGGTATATTTCAAAATAGATTATTGATAACTATATTTTAAGGATTACTAAAAATTTACAAATCTTTTTTAATATCCACCAATGTCTATGAAACATTCATTAGGAATATCTTGAAGAATCAAAATAACTCACTTTGGTTACCCATATGTATGATGATTGTAATCCATGTTTAGCCAATCATGAGAAATAATATTCTCTCAGAAGAATGTTCAAAATTGAGATGTAAAATGGATATCCCTCTTAGAAACAATATAATATGACCCTTTGTTGAAACATCATGATTTTATAGATGTATTGAATTATTAAGTACTCTACCTTGGTGGTGCATTAGATGAGAATGAAATGAGAAAATGTTGTTAGCTGATCAATCACCAAAAATATATATTTATCCACATAGGGAGTCCACAATATTCGAATTATTAAATCAATTAAATCGTCATCCAATTTCCATGTTGATATTGTACGAGACCAAACAAATACTTAAGGAATTGTTGTTCACACATAATCTAAATAAAGGTTTATAAATGGTAAAAAAATGAAGAAATAATCAATTTAATCCATGAAACCAAAAATAATTTTTCATTCCTAAGTATATATTCATTTTTCTAAGAGGGACCACCAAATAATAAAAATGTTAAATTTCCATCCTTTTATTCCACCCAAACGAAGAAACAAAATACTAGTTCTTAAAATAAAAATGCCTTCCAAGGGAAAAAAATTATATAATAGTCTACAATCAATGAAAATATTTTTTTTATCTCCTAAAATTTTCATCCAATTATTTATCTTTAAAAATAAATTATGAATATGAAAGTCCTAGTATGTACTTGGAAAAATGATATGAATGTTTTCCACTATCACATGATATTTCATCTGATAAAACTATTCCATAATATTTCATTCATTTATTAACTCCATAAAATAATGGGAATGAAACATTAAATTGAAATAATTTTTAAAAAAGTTTCCCATTCATAGGGCATAAGAAATATTAAATCTAATCGACATAAGATACTCCACGCATCAAAATTTATTAACCCTTAAGAACATATAATATAAGATGTAACAAGAACCATTTTTTCAGAATAGATAATGAACCTCTCCAAAAATTAGTAATTTCACTATCTCATTAGTGTGTGTATAACTATAAAATGGTCTAGATCCTAGGTGGGGTAATTCTATCTATTTGTATGATTTGGATAAGTGTTTAATGCCACTACATTATATTTTATCACAAGAAAACAACCCAAACTATAACCTAATGCATCATAGACCCATAGGTAGACCATTATGTCTTCTAGTAATACAAAAATAGGAAATAAGGCTATATATCCCATTAATTAGTCATAAGAAGATGAAATATTACTATAAAATATGACTTTTATCCCTTTTTGGCAAGAGCATTTAATATAGATGAAATAATTGTGAAATATTCCAGAAAACGCATGTTATATACAACACAAAATTAGAATCATGAAATATAAAAGATAATTCATGTATCTAATGTTGATAAGTCATGTTTACCATTCTTTGTATAAAATTATTCTCCATATTATAAAACCAAATATCTATGTATATTATATTCATGATGAAAAAAATTACATTTTTATAACATATAATTTGTTCACCAATCCCTCAAGATTCAAAAAAAGTATTTTTTTAATACTCAATATATTCCATTGATTTCAAATCGACTAAAATTTCATTGAAAGATATGCCAAAAAAGAACAAAGGTACTATTGGAAAATATAATTAATTAGATTCACTAGAATTTTTGAATCAATTGTAAAACCAAAAAAACATCACATGATATTAAAAGTGAAAATGACTCCTCTAAAAGAATGTATTTGTAATATCCAACTCTTTATCTATGAGTTTATTATACATATACTGATTGATATTTTTTAGAAAACATTTTCCCTATTAATTGATCAATAAATTCCATGATACATGGACAATGGTACTTTTTCTTCATATCCTTGTGAATAAGAATCTAATAATCAGATAATAAATACATATTTCCATCAAAAAATCAAAATAGAAAAGGGAATTTCCAATATGATATACATGAGAGAATGAATCCTTTAACATTCAAATTATCCATCCTAATATTCAATTCAATCACTTCATTTGGTGCCATATGTTATGAAAGAACATATTAAGGACATGTTCTGGAAACCAAATTATTTTAGTTGTCAACTACCCTATTTGTTTTATAAATATTGAAATATTCTATAAAAATATGTGAAATTTCCAAAATATCAAATGAAATGTTAAAACCCGGAAAATTATATCTATGATCAACTACAAAATGGGAAATCAGAATTTGTATTTTTTGAAAAGGATGTCTTGTTGTACTTTATCTCTAATCTCAATACCCTGAAAACACCCAATAGCTATCTTATTATGTATTAAATAATACATGTAGTTGTTAAAATATCTCTTTGATTTATGGGAAACTTAATAATACATAATGAGGTTAAATTAAAAGATATGAAATTAAAAAAATTGATATATAAAACAATATTTAAATATAATATCAAAATAAAACAAGAGGGATTCCAAAAACCCTCTTCCATCATCTTTCTATAGGTCTTCATCTACTCCATATACATTGGAATGAATTATGTTAGTATTTTAAAATTGTCATGAAGTAAGTAGATATAAAAGAATTATCAGATCCAATATCAATGGACAATATTTCAAAATATGAAACAATAAAGTTATTACTTGTCAATATTTCATGTAATGAATTGACATCCTCCCAAGACTCTTCCACTACATGGAACTGCATCTAATGAGATGCCAGTGGATGAAACCATTTATTACACAAATCATCTGATATCACCATATATCCTTTACGCAATTAAAATCATGTGGGATTACATAAATTTTAAATTTCATTTAGAATCATCTGTAAATCAACTCATATTATAAAAGTTTATTAATATTCATATGTTTGGGTTAATAACTCTTTGTGTAACCCTTTTGAAAACACTCATAGTAATCCTTAGGAAAGCCAAAAACATCTACAAATGTTGTAGTTTAGGTGTACTATGAGGATCTATTTCCACTACCTTTACATTACACTATTTTAATACACTTCATTGTAGAGAATAAAAAATAAATACAACTATGTAGATGTGGATTTAAAACTACCCTCTTCCTTTCTTCCAGTTCAATCTCTTCCATAAAATATATATCCACCACCATAGAAAAATAAGAAAGATTAATTATATAATCTCAAGACCAAGAATCATATATGATGAAAATAAAAAATTTCTAATCTATAAAATTATCACTCAATAAAATATCTTGATTGAAACAAATAAGATAATAAATATAGTTATCATAGTTTATTAATGTATAATCATCATCTTGAAGGGTGAGTAAATCTATTTATTTATTTTTCCAATGATTCAGCAAAAAAATTCAAAAAATTCAAGAATCTGAGTAATTAAACTCAATAATATCATATTTGTTTCCATATACCATAATTTACATTCATCTTTTTATAGGGAATTTTATTATAAAATAAGGTCATTCCATTTTTATAACACATGAACATTACGTGAAATACAAAATGCACATGATCTTCCCCAGAAATTACATTGATCATGAGGTAGATTTGTTCCACCGAAGGATGGTGGCTTCTATAAAATAAACTATTAGGCCCTAAAATTATCTCATAATGTCCTTTTTTCCACTTCCCAAGAACAAGTCGATGCAAATATTACATTGTATTCTATAAAAGTTACCAATCACAATACTTATTCAAAATGATCCTCTTTTACATGATGGTTTCCTCATAGAAAATATTCTACATTAACTTCATATTTTTTTCCTATGAATCATTTTTAATAGAATAGATGTACGAAAATGATAGATAAAAAATCATTTAATATGTGATAAATACCATTTAAAATCAGGGGAACAGAAAAAATAAGTGAATGAATATAGGAAGTCAACTTGAGGGATGTAATTACTGATATCCCATCATAATGTAAAGATTTTTATAATGAGAGAGAGCTAAAAAATCACCCATATACTAACCTCTATTTCATTAAAATCATATATATTATATAATAAAACATATTTCTATAAGATATTGATACAAAACTATGATTCCTTCAAAAACATTTTTCCTGAGTCAATCATTGTCGTCCCATATTGGACAACCGAGTTGTCCCCTAGAGTGGACCAAAAGGAATTATCGATCCCCATATGATAGTGAAAATTTACAATGAATCGTTTCATATAATTAGCGATGCCTTATAACATTGAGAACCTAAAGAATATTTTTCATATACAATGTAAAGGTAAAAACTAGAATAAAGATATGGAGTAGAAAATAATGAGTATAATGAAATTATAGTTCAAAATTAAATCTGGGAAAACAATGTAGTATAGACAAAAAACCCCATCTCTATGTGAGATGAGGGTAATCATGTGACCAATTCACCAACATAATCTTACTCCCTACTAGTACGAATACCCAATTCCACTATGTAGTGAAATGTCTTTACTGGCATAAATTAATACAATAACATGAATCAACTATTTTATGTATTGGATATTAGAAAACCCACATCAATAGGATCCCACTAAGTGTTATGTAATAATTAATAACAATAAAACAATTATTAACATTATAATTAAAAAATAAACAAATGTATTTTCACATATTACATTAATGAGTGGAAATCCACTATTTTCAAAAAAAATCAAAATGAATTTCTAATAAATCAAATTTGAATATAATTATTAGAAAATTCTATATCCATTAGAACAACATTTAAATGTGAGAAATTTTATTTTAGAACAAAACATTTCAAAATGTATCAAAGATAATGATCATTGAAAACATTTCCAATTATTGTTTTGGTTCAAGTGAGAAAATATCCTCAATCCAAAGTGAAAAATCATATCTATTGCATTTATATGTCACTAGATAAATTATCCTAGGTACAAGAGAAAACCTCAATATGTGAAACCTAATAATGTGTCAAAAAAACAATGTTTATTTAGATTTTTATTTATATATATATATATATTGTAGAAAATAAATTTAATGACTAGAAGGATTGTCCCCAATTCACCACCTTTTATGTTCACATGGTTTCCATGTTCTATACATATATCGATGCCAATAAATTCTATGTAATGAAAATTAATTAACAACACTTGTAAGAAATTCAATTTCAAATACCACTCATTGAAACCATATTTCATCAAAAAAATCAATGAAATCAAATTTCATCAGAAAACTAAGGGGATATTATATTTCCTTAAAATAAAAAAAACATAACCATTTCCAAACATCCTAAATATTATTTTTATCAATTTAAGAACCAATTAAAATTGTATGATTATGAAATATTTTTAGAATAAGAACAATTTGGATGATACTACCTCAAAACCCATGGTATTATAATTATTTTTATTAAATTCAAAATCCAATAGATGGTTTTCTTAAAAATAGTTGTTGATGTACCTAAACTATATAATTGACATCGTTAATTAGATAATCAACTATCATGAAGATCAAAAGTAATAAATGGAAAAAATAACTATAGTATTATCAAATAAACAAAAAATAAAATATTAATAAGTATTTCTCTCACTTATAATAATATCACATAATATTTGAATGAATATATGAACTTAATGATATATTTCACCTTATAAAATAACAATAATGAATATTGATTGACAAAAAAATAATACAAATCTATTGAATCAAAATCCCTAGAATGGGAATCGAAAAGTGGGTTAAAAGAAGGATGTACATTACTAAATGCATTAATTATCCCACCACCGTAATGATCAAACATTCCTAATTCAATGGTTATAACCTCCTTTAAAATATTAAGTAGTTGTTTTATCCATTTCAGATTATAGAAAAATTGTCACCATGACATATTAGGTGTTCATCCTACCCATGGTGGTCCTAGTCATACTATGCAATGTAGACCAAAATAATGCTTGACTATATAATGATGCTGAAATACTAGTTGTTTCAGACCTAACACTCCCTAAATCATTATGTGGTGGGTTCCAAACATGATATATGGCATAGGGGGACTCTCCAATATCCTGGAATGATGCCCCTACCTTTACAATGAATGTTGGTATTTTCCATTATATAGAAGTTATTCATAGTACTGAAATATATTAGACCATGTGGTGGTCTAGCCAATTTTCATCATAAAATTACAAAAGACCCGTTTGATTCCCCTAAGTTTGAAACAAAAAAACTAAATCCCAAAAATAAATCAAAATTCCCATTAAAAATAACATTATACAGAACATGATGTGACAACCTTTACTCTTTTGTCTTTCTGATATCTTCCAACATGAAAATTATAAATCAAGATTCATTTAAATAAAATAGTTTTTATCTTTTATTTGGTTTTATGTGGTCTCAATGCATTTTAATTGTTTAATAAATGGTCACATAGAGTTAAAAATGGGCATTTATCTCTTTATTATTATCATCCTTAAGGATATGAGAGTTTTGGATATAAATATAGAGGCAAGATGTATCATCCCACTCAAGTAAACTATGGGTTTGGGAAAAACGTTTATATAATAATAGGTAATATAAATGGATGTGTAGGTATCCATTAGATTCATTGTAAATGATTAACTATAAAATATTATAGTAAATTTTTTCCATGTATGATGGGGGAATTATTAATAACTCCATATGGTTATTATTTTCTTTCTTCCTATTTTTTATATAATTCAAAAATTCCCTCATTAAAAAGGAAACAGATGTGCTAAATGGTCTCACTTTAAATATAAAATGTAATATTCACTTGACATGGATTAAGGTACGATAAAACATGATCTTCTAGTTTCTCACATGCATATAACCAGCCCACTGATATGTAGAGTATGTATCTACTAAATTGGATGTTATTTTTTCTGAGAAATCATGGATTTTTAAAAACATGTACTGAAGGTATCGTTATGGTACATAGGCACTCTATAGTGAGGGATACATCAATTAGATTGGGGATTTATTCTTCCATTGGTTCCTTCAACTCATTTTGTAAATATATCATATAATATTTTTCTCTTAAGACCCATTTAATCATCCCCCATGAATGTTTTCTTATCGTGGAATATTCCATGTAAATCCTTTTATAACAAAAAATTAATTTTTCACAAGAATTAATTTATATACATTATGAAATATTCCAAAAAATATTACACTATTTCCCATATTTTAAAATAAAATTCTCTTCTTTTTGGAATCAACTTATAAGGATTGTAAATATTAGTGAAAATAATGCTTCCTCAGTAAGATATTAAGTGTAAATTCTAGAATAGATCATATTGATCTAATACACTAAAAAATAAATTTATTATTTCTTTATTAGAGTCTATATAAATTTATAATTATCAATTCACCACCTTTCCTGAATATTTTTTGACATCTTCTATATGGAATGTTGGTATCTAAGCATCGAATATACTAGATAATTCTTTTATAGTAAAAATTATCCTAGTTATTAAACTATTTTTATAAAAATATATTTTTAGGGAAGGTTATAGACTATAAAATTTGTGGACACTATAGGGGCCACAATACATTGATGTGAAAAAACTAAAGGAAATGGAAATATAATATAGTGGAATATCAAAATATTTAATTAATTAGTTACATGAAATGTATGTTAAAACCATATAAATATAATAATGGTTATTTTGATAGACTTATTATAATGATTATATAAGGTATATTTTGGTAGAAAATTATAAATATATTTTAAAAAGAAATTATTATAAATTAATGTTGTCATACATAAATATGAATGACAATATATGTGTTTTATATAATAATATATGAAAATTTTTATAAATTTATAAAATGATAATGAAATTTTCTAGGGGATGATAAGAATATACCATAAATATATTTTAATGCATAACAATGAAACTATAAAATAATTATATAATTATATCACTATGATTGTTTCTCAGATCACATTTTTTTGAGAAACATTAGTTAATTATCATTTGGTGGACTAAAATATAAGATCATCACTAGTTAAATAAAATGGATTGAAGAAAGAAACCAACTATTAAAATTACTACACTGGATATTTGATAAAAGAACACAATGTTTGACATTTAAAATATGAACATGCGGTTAAAATATGTAATCATTAAAAAATGGGTCACTTTTATATTAGAATGTATTTGGGGGATATTATGGTGTGTTATATATGGGAAAAACTCCTAATGAATAAATATGGTATGGTTGATGATATAGTCTTTGAAGAGTGGTTTGATATCATAGAGAAATATAGTAGTCTAAAGGAACTCTTTTAAATTATAAATTATCAATATTGATGGATCATGGTCTAGGGTGATGCCTTACTCTTGTCAAAAAGCTATCATGGCCATGGTCAATTTTTTCAAAGATACATGACACTTATAAAGTTGTTTCATGAATATATTATTGAACCATCATTATTTTATTGCATATTTTTTTTTTAAAAAATTATCTTGTTGTTGTATCCGTAATAAAAAACTAGATGATATTATATCCCGCACACCCTCTTGTCTTTTTATATTCTCTAATTTTATTGATTTTAAAATAAGTCATATGGCACATTATTCTGACTCATCATGCATCTCCCAATTAAGATATTGTATCAATCACATAGTTAGCTTATTTATATAAAAGATAAAGAATGGGTATATACCAATATATGAAAACATAAAATGTAATTGTGTGAATCTTATAACCCGATATGATTGATATAGACATTATAATGATTATTTTGTGGGTCACTTATTTATGAATGGGGTATGGGTGTGAATCTTGGGGAATTTACTTTGGAATACTTGGGTTATAAATGATCTATCCAGATATTTAAGAATATTATTTCACATTTTATTGTTAAAGAGTAGTGTACCTCATTTGTTATGAGATCCTAAATAATTTTTTCACTATATGAATCTAGTGTATCCAGAGATAACATAATGAATCATTATTCTCAGACTCATAGTTGACCATGTTGGGCCTATAGATTAAACTATAATTGGTTATTGGTGAAAATTATAAGTAAAATATGGGATTCCCTGTTTCGATATATTTCTATATTTTGTAAAATATTACCTAGTAGTATTATCCACTACATCTAATGATCATAAATTACCTATTGGTGGCATAAAAAACCTGTCATATGGATTCAATATTAAATATAATTGACGTTATAAAACTTTTATGGTGTGCAGATGTGGGATAATTTGATATGGTTGATGATCTATCAACCATTAATTTATTAGTTTTTATGATGAGGTAAATTCTCTCATAATGTAATCCTAGATTATCATTAATGGTGTTATATTAAATTGTCTATATAACATTACCCTTTGTGAAGTGTAAACACATTCAATTTGGCATTCAAAATACATGAATGGTAGTTCCCATAATCATTGGTTACTGTCATTCTTTATTAGGGAATGAAGGATCCTCTATGAACATGGAATGATGATAAAACAAACATGGTTTCATAGAAATAATTTAGAAAACTATATATCCTCTAAAGGTAGCATGAATTTCCCACATAATATTTTGTTTTGAATGGGTCGACTTCCAATTTTTTGTAATTATATATTCCATAGAGATTCTATCCGGATCTACAATTTTATACAACATTATTATCATTATCATATCATCATAATAAATATATTATGGTTGATTATTGTGTTTTATTGGAAGAATCTAGCGAAATAGGGATGCAATGGGAATAATTATTTTCATTTAAATCATATAATATCTTATCAACTGCATCTTTTGAAGAATGTGATGTATAAATGAGTGATAAATATTTAGATCAAATTTATTAATGTATGAATATTTTTTATCCAATGGTATGGTTTGAATATATTTATAGGTTAATATGATAAAAAATATGATGAGACATAGGATATGAAAGATAACATTGTCAACACATTACATTTATTTAATATAACATGATATGGGTGTAGAAATAATGTTCCCTTCATACCATATAATAAAAAATATAAAATTATGAGTATTTATTAAAAAATGGATATAATGAAAATAATTTTATATTGGAGTTATTGTGAAGATACATCTTTATTTAAGAAAATGAAATAGAAAACGAATCATAAAAACCCATCATATATGTTTTCTTAATATTATTATTTCACTAAAATAATATATTTTTAATATCTAAATGAAGAATCTGATATGTTACCTGATGAAATTGAAAATATCTTACATTTAAATAGAAAGGAAAAGTAGAATTATAATGAGATAGTCAATTAAAATAATTGTTTTATATAACAATGTAAAATAAAAAACACTGAAACCAAAACATAATAATATGAATTAATTTCTATTGAAACCCTCCATATATTTTTGAAAATATAAGTACTGAATTATCTAAGTTCTATATAAGAGGTAAAATTTCTAGTTTGATGAATATATAAATTGAAATGTTAATTCATCAATATTTTTTGTAGAAAATACAATATTATATGTTGTGATGTAATTATTTAAGAACAAATGGAGGTGTTTATTATTTTAAATTCAATTATGGTTTTAGTGAATAGTATATATGTACATGTTTATAGGATCATTCAATGTATTTGGTATATACAGATGAAAGAATTTTCAAATCCAGTTTTAGATGAATTACACGTAACACAAAATTAAAAATTTTCTCAATACATAATGATTTATATTACAATAAAATGATATACAAACAAAAATGGGTATAAAATATTTACTCAGTTCGATAATTATGTTATAAAATATTTTGATGTATAAAAATTTAAATATCTTACATAGATATTTAATGGTTATAAAAAATGAAAGGATCACAACCAAAATTCAAATTTTTTAGAAAACACGATGGATAATATATATATTTATTGAATAAAATTATAGGGATACAATCCATTGTTTGGGAAAAGTAGGCTTTAAGGAATCACCCATTATAGGTTTGGTGTTTTATGTTAACTCTTTATATTATAATCCAATTATTATCCCAAAAATATAACATTATGTCATTCCTATTACATTTAGGATTGCTTAATTTTTTGTGCTTAAGAATTATTTTATTCAATTAATTTTATTTTGAAAATACATTTTATGTACTAATAGTTTAAATGAGATTTATATATTTATTATTAAATTTATGAATACCCTATAGTAATTTTTTATAATAGAATAGAATGTCATTGATATTTTGAGGTGGTTTTCAAAGAATTTTAGGTATATGAATGTTTTGAAACATCATGATTTTAATATTTAAGGAATATTATAATTTGATACAGATATGAAATGAAATAAATATATAAAATATTTTATTATAGTCACTGAGAAAAATATTATATACATTTAAATATTTTTCACATATAATTTTTTAAAATAATAGTAATAATAGTTAGTGTTGAAAATGCTAATACAATGTCACTATGGATGATTACAATAGATTCATATGTTTATGTTTTCTATCTCAAAATAAGGAACATTGTTTTTGAATTAATATAGTAGTATTTTGTTTCACATAGAGAATGTATTTATAGTTATTTATTTCATATATTGTAATTTATAATAGATATAGAATGATGATATTAAAAATTATGTGCTGGGGAATTATGAGGGAATTTTTATTCTTTTCCGAGGATTATTTAATAGAATCGAGTTGTAAGAAGAAGGAAGAATTCCATTAATGTAGAGGTTTGGACTTCACCTGACGATTAAAATCATCATAAATATTTTTGGACATAATTTAGTACCCTCAGTTTCTGGTATTTAAACCTTTATTGAGGATTTTAATGGTTTTAAAGTTATGGGTGACGAATGGGAGAGTCAGGAGAACATTAAATGATGTTTTGAAGAAAAAGGGGAAGTCAAACAGGCGGCAGACGGTTTGTCTAAACCGTGCAGCCAAACCATGTGTAGTAGGTCTTGGAGGAAGTATCTACTGCACGGGCGGCCCACGGTTTCTCTAACCGTGGAGCCAAAATGTGAGAGAAGGGTGGCCGAGGTAGTAGCTAATGCATGGTTAGTGCACGGTTTGTGTAACCGTGCAAGCAAACTGTGCTGCCACATAAACGAGATCCTATAAAGGTGGATCTCATGTATTTTTGCCTCTAAGTGTCTCGTTTTTTTCCTTAAGTGGCCCTAACTCGGGATTTGTCTTCTCCTAAGGTCAAGAGGGTTCTCCCATTGTTTCGGAGGCGATTTGAAGGCATCTCTTAGCGAATCGAAGCCGGATTCTTGAGGTATGTGATCGTTCTTATTCATTCTTGATCGGTTTCATAGATCTTCTTAGATCTACTTCTCCTCTTCTCTTGGTTTATTATATCTATGCACGTTATGGGTAGATCTAAGTTTGTGGATGAAAAATATGATGATATTTGGTCTTTATATTTCTAGGAGAAGAGATCTAAGGTGGGTTTTTGGAGAATTGACTTGGGATTCTAGAGCGTTTGTTGACTATTTTGGTTTTTGTCAAACCCGTTGATGTAGGAGGCTTCACTATCGATACCTCTTTCTAGAATTGATTGTCTTATATTTAAATTGGTTTATTAGAATGGATTTTATTATGAAATCATGGAATAAATATTCTTTAGTGATGATTTATGGTTTTAGTGAAATTCTGAAATCTTGGTGAATTGTTGTGCAAAGTGATTTGGATTCTTGAATTTAAAATGTTGATTTTTAATTATGGATTTTCTGAAATTGTAAATGGTTAGTTGATAAAATTGGGTTTTCAATAAAAATGGTGTTTTATTGAAATGGTTTGGAATTGATGTGGTATTGATGGAAATGGTTTTCAATAAAAAGATGTTTTTATTGAAAGGGTGTTTTGGCATGATTGATGCGAATATGTTGTTTGTGATCATATTGCATGTATGGGGCTTGGATGAAATAGGACTCATGCTCAGTTCCAAACGTTTAATACACATGGTAACAATATGTATGAGGCATGGTTAAAATATGACCTTGTGCTCGGTGTCAAAGGTGTAATGTCACATGGGAAACAATTACCTTGTGATGACTTGGTAGATCGATGAGAAACTGATCATGAGTATGGAATTGTCATAACGTGGCATGAATGGTTGGTTTCATGGGTTTTGTAATGGTTGGGTATGCCAAAAAAGGATATTTTGAAATGGTTCTACAGCTTGTTTGGTTATTTTTCTGAAAAAATAACTCGCTGGAAAATTGGTTTCAATTTCTCTTGGAATGCCTTTGGTTTTGAATGGTTTTGGAATCTTGATCATATATAGTTATAAACTCTTATTGAGAAATTTTTTTTATATAAATTTTTTTTATATAAATGCTGCTAACTCTTCTATCCTAGTGATGTGATTAGGGAAGTCATTGTGGAAAACATACTAAGTTTTATGCTCACCCCTTCTTTGGCATGTTGGTGCTTTTGCAGATGTCGCTTTCCGGGACATAGGTAATGGTAAAGAAACTTTTTTATAGTGGATTGTGGTGATGTGGGAGACGTTGTGGAGCATGGAGCTTCCTGACCATTGATTTGTGGTGTCTTTTCAGAGTATTGAGTTTTTTATCCACTGTGTACTTTTATGCTTTGTTTGGTCTTCTGCTGTTGTGTACGTTGATGTAGTTTGATATAAATGAAGTGTTCATTGGTCTTTCATTTTTTTCATGCATCATATAGTGAATGTTTTGTTATGGTTGGGTTATTGGATTATTTCTTAATGGGTAAATCATCCACCAACTTATATTTGAAACCCTTTGGCATTTATTTCCAGCCTTTGGCGTATTGGGAATGTTTCTTAAGGCCTAGTAACGACTCTTTGTACTTTCAAGCCAATGAAAATTGGTGGGTCATTACAAATGGTATCAGCTCGTTCGCTCCATGCCTAACAAGTAATCATCGATGTTCTTGGTCTTAGAGTTGAAATTTATTCACGTCTATTCCTTAGGTCAAAATCTTAGACAGGAGTAGGATTTTTGGAACATGAAATGTATAGCATAAAAGGACGTAGAAAACCTCTTTATGCTGAACTTCAAGTTACCCGGGTGTTGGGTACACAAGTGTTTTGGGTACACTTCTAGAATGTTGGAAATGTAGTTTTCATTGGTTTAACCAATGATATGAGCATCACATGCATTATAGAACAACGAATTCCCACTAGGATTTCATATTTTGTTGTGAATAATGATTTATGATTTTGGAAAAGGTGTGAATTTTAGAAAAAAAATGCCAAAATTGTTTTCAATGAAATATTTTGAAAATAGGATATTTGGTGTATTTTGAAAATGGGTTGATTTTCAAAAGGCATGAGGAATGTTTTCAAAAATGATGGTACTTTGGAAGAAGGTTGTTTGGAAAACAATGTTGTGCTAGATGATGTGATAGAATTAGAAATGCTAAGCCATCAGCTGCTAGAGGGTGAGATTTACAAAGGTTGTTGGTTTAGAAAATGGCACCTGGTAGGCATCATCAGAACCAACCCGAAGAAGCTGCAGAGAATGTGGTTGCACTAGAACCACGTGTGAACCAAGAGCTGGTTAAGATTATTTTCAAGGCTTTTCAGGTTGTGGATATGGGGAACCAGAATAATGAACCAAGGCATGTGGATCATACAATTTAGTTCATGAAGTAGAATCCACCGAACATTGGGGGTAATTCTGAACCCAAAAAGGTGGAGATGTGGCTCTGTATGATGAATCATATCTTCAATTTCATCGGCACTCCATCAGAGTTCAAGGTCTAGTTGGAGACGTATATGCTCGAGGATCTTTCATGTCAATGGTGAGATTTAACGGTGCATGCTAAATAGGATGAAGGCCTTACATGGGAGTATTATGATGAATTGTTCAATAAACCATTCTACCCTCACACATTCATAATCCAAAAAATGCGGACATCTTTATCTTGAAGTAGGAGGGCCTCTCAGTCATAGAGTATGCGGCTAAGTTCATGAATTTAGTCCATTTTTCACCAGAGGTCACAGAAATTGCATCATTGAAGGCACACATCTTTGAATCGGGGCTATAGAAAGAGATTCGACCAAAAATGTTGCGCTCTATATTACAGATTTTACAGAGATGGTGAATAGAGTGACTATTGCTGAATGTGATATCTCAGGATCGATGGAAGGAGGCATGTTGATACCAATAAGAAATGGTGGGAACTCAACTATTGGGAAAAGAGGAAAAGGGAATCCTATTTCCATGGTAAAAGTGGAAATCAAAACTAGACGGCGGGATCAGTGAACCTTCCTCCATGACCCTAGAGCAAAGAAGGTTTCTTTTAATCTGGTTTAACTAACCACATAAAGAGAGGGTGTATGGCGCAACCTAGAGAATGTCATAATCGCAACAATATGGGACATATTTACCGATGTTGTCACAATGCTCCACGGTCAGGTGCTCGAGACACTTCTTAGGAGTTGCAAGCATCATATGCTTCGACAGGAAGAGGACAACCGAGTTAGTCTCATTAACATAACAGAGCTGGCCATGGTGATTCTCGAAATACCATGACTCCTCAAAAAGGTAAATTTCTACAAGGAAACAAGGAGAGCAGTGCAGCGATGAAGCAATTGTATGGAGCTAAGAAGATGATTGTGGATGATCAGGCATGACAATATACAGTGAGAGGTATGATTCATTTGAATTCTACCCTTGTGCCAGTGTGGTTTGATACTAGTGCATTGCTTTACTTCATTGCATCTCGTGCTGTTGACTTACTATGTTTAAAACTGGAATTGATGCCTTCTATTTTGAAACTGAAAACACCACTTAGTGAAATAGAACATAAAGCCTTTGGGTGTAGAGCATGTGCTATAACTGTTGATGGAGCTGAGTTAAAATGAGACTTCTCAATGTTGGACATGGATGTCGCTGATGTAATCCTGGGTATGGATTGGTTGAAAATGTTTAAGGCTCATATCGACTGTAATAGTAGAACAGTTAGTTTCACGACTGAGGACGACATCAACTATCACTTTCAGAGGAGAGAGGATGGAAAAGAAATGTGCAAAGAGCTTGTTGGCACCAATGGTGGGAATGATCTCATACAAACTAGTAGTGTTTACTTTTACATCAACTGATGAGATTGAAGAAAATAGTTTTCCAGCTGTTGTGGATAAATTTATAGATGTCTTTCCCAACAACTTCTCAGGGTTACCACATATAAGGGTAGTAGAGTTTACGATTGATCTCCTTATGGGGACCAGTACTATTTACATTCCGTCTTATATGATGGCACCAACAGAGCTACCTTAATTGAACGTCTAGTTAGAGGATCTGGAAATCAAGGGTTTCATTCGACCATGTACTTTTCCATGGGCATCACAGGTGTTGTTCGTGATGAAGGTAGATAGAACTCTTCGGCTATGTGTTGATTGTCGTAAGCTTAAACAAGTTAAGATAATGAATAGATATCCACTTCCATGCATTGATGATTTGATTGATCAATTAAGGGGAGATCAGTCGTTTTCCAAGATTGACTTGCGATCAGGATATCACCAATTGCGAATTCAGAAGGATGATATTCCAAAGACTACTTTCAGAAGACGATATGGCCACTATAAATATGTAGTCATGACTTTCGGTCTAAAGAATGAACCAGTGGTATTCATGGCTTTGATGAATCTGATATTTCAGTGATATATGGATTCTTTTGTTGTGGTGTTTGTGGATGATATTTTGGTGTATTCAAAAACAAGGGCTGATCATGAGGTGCACCTGGAAACAGTGATACAAATCTTCATAGATCATCATTTGTTTTCCAAATTATCAAAATGTGATTTTTGGATATAGGAAGTACGTTTCCTATTCCATGTCATTTCTGAGAAGGGAATTTCGGTTGATCCTAAAAATTTATATGTTGTTATCTCATGGGAACCACCGAAGAATGTATTCAGGATACGATGTTTTCTTGGTCTAGATGGTTACTACAAATGCTTTTTTCATGATTTCTCACGACTAGCTTCACCAAGGACATCTTCGAATAAAAATAATACTCTCTTCCAATGGAGGGAAGAATGTCAGAAATCCTTTCATGAACTGAATGTTCAGCATACATCGGCACCTACCTTAATCATTCTAGAATCAGGACAGGGGTATGTGGTGTATTGTGATGCTTCAGGGTCTGGGTTGGGTTCTATTCTCATTAAAGGAGATCATGTGGTTTCTTATTGTTCAAGGCTATTGAGGGTGCATGAGAAAAATTACCCAACAAATGATTTGGAGTTACATGCAGTCTTCCATGCTTTGAAAAAACAGAGACATTATATCTTTGGTGAGAAATTTATCGTATTTACGAATCAAAAAATCTTGAAACACATTTTCCCATAGCGAGATTTCAATCTCAAGAAAAGGAGATGGTTGGAGTATCATCAGATGTTTGACTTTTACTTTATGTACACACTAGGAAATAGAAATTCGGTGGGGGATGCATTGAGTAAAAATTCATATGCTCGGTTAGGGAAAGAAGGTTCAAATGAATGGCAGTTTATGTCAGTATTAGCCAACATGCTTGTGGAATGTGAAGAATGAGGTGATGTTGCTATTTTATTTTCATCTACACCTGTTCCTGATTTAGTAAATATGATCAAAGATGCGCAAACATCTAATGCAGAATCTCTGGTTGTAAGTTCAAAACACAATGGTGGGGAGACCATTGATGGCTGGAAACATGATGGGGGTTCAGTTTTGTGTTTCAGGGATCAGATGATTGTACCTATGGTTTGTCAATAAAAACTCCTTCATGATTTCCACCATTCAAGATGGGTTGTACACCCAAGTTCACAGAAGATATATATGGTGTTGAAGGTAGAGTTTTGGTGGAGCGGTATGAAAATGAAGGTGGTTGAGTTCGTCTTGCAGTGCTTAACTTGTCAGTAAGTTGAAGAAGAGCATCAGATACCATCTGGTATGTTACAATATTTACCTATCCCAGTGTGGAAATGGGATCAGATAGTAATGGATTTTGTAAAAGGTCTTCTAAAAATGGTCGGGAATCACGATTTCATTTGGGTGATAGTGGATCTGCTAACTAAGTTGGCCCGTTTCATCCCTATTCATGAAGGTCAAACTGTAACATCCCATGTAAGTAAAGAATTATTGATTTTCATATCTATGTCTATTTATTAATTAGATAGAGTTTTAGAGGCTTAAATTGAGAATAAATCCAATCTTAAGTATTGAATTCTCAAATATTTTTAAAATATTGTTTGATCGCCTTTTGATGGAGAAACATTTTTAAATCTATCTTTTGACAATTTTATAAGCTCTATTTGTCAAAATAAACTTATTATTTAGTATTGGGACATTGGAATTTACTTTTGATAAATTTTTGTTATTTTTCTGACAATGTACATTTTTTAAAGAATAGTGAAAAATACTGCATTTTACTTCAAAACTGCTTTTTCATCTAATTTAATTATATGGATAGATTATCTTTTAAATTTGTTTTAAAGTGTAAATAGAATTTATTTTTACCATTTAATCCAATGGTGGTAATTGGAGTTAATTTCACATTGAAATTTGACATAAATAATTTTCAAACTTTTGATAGATATTGTTTCTAAAAAACCCACTATTTGTTTTGACAACGATAATTATTTTTAAATTAATTACTATAATTTCTGTGTTTGGAAATTGGTAAAATGGATGAAATATTTGTAATCATAAGTTCCAAATTTTTTATTTAAGACACTTTTGTTTTTGGACATTATGAATAGTAATGATGGTAGTTATCTTTAATTATCGTGATTAATTAGTAATCGGGTAGTTAAGGGTAATAAAATAATAACATAATAATATAAAATGACCCATACATGTGTCCTAATTCTACTGTTTGTGTCACGACCAACCATGGGATGCCTTGTTCCAAACTTTGGGACCCCATGGAATCACTTTTGGGTGATAGTGACATTTTATTATATTATTTTTTTGAAGGCAAATTATAACCAAAGTATGTATCACCAAAGTAAAACAATTTTAATTTTGTCTACATAAATGATCTATTAATCTATAAATATTAATTGGAAATCTAAAACTATTTCCTACATCTTAGTATTTTTTTTATAATTTTTAGACATTATATAAATTAAATTTTTTATGACACCATGATAATGCAGTGATTACCTCATTAATGAACGATTTAAATAAAATGAAAAGATAATGTAAAATTTATGAATTAAACTTATCAAAGATTAATGGATGGGTGGATTTCTAAACCTTATCTCCTTATCCACAAAATATATAATTTTTGGACCTTTAAAATTTGAAACGCATTATATAATAAAGTAAGATTTCTTGAATTTCCAAGAGTTCCCCTCCTCCCTCTTATAAAAGGCCCCCACCTCTACCACCTTACCCACACATCTCAAGCCATTTGCTCAGCCAATATTTTCACATTTTATCTCTACACATCCCTATCTTCATCCTATAAGCCTTACCTTAGGTAGAAAGCTCTTCAAGAAACCCTTTTGTTTCAAACCAAGAGGAGTTACCCGATTTAAAGGTAATGTATTCACTTGTGTTCTTTTGTTTTATTTTGCTTCTCCAACCAACTAAAATCTTTATATTACTTTATTTTGTAAAAAAAATAGTATCTTAAATATATTATGATGTTTTTATGAGAAGGATTTTATTTACACTTACACACACCTCCGTATAATGGTTAAAGAACCTACTGTTTCTGTGAATGGGGAATTTCTGCCTCACAAAATGATGATTGTTCAATCTTCTTTTAACACCTTCCATGGTGGACATTAAAATGTCACTATATTTATATATGATATATATTATGTCTATTTTTTTCTTATTATTCTGTAATTTTCATTTATTTCAAACCTTATGGTTTCCATTATGGGTAAACGTGATATCTTCATTTTAGGAAGTGTCGACTACCGCCCCCTCAAAGGGATTTGATTCATTAATGCCATATGTGGGACATATAAATGATATAGTTAATGATATTATATATGATATTATACTGGAATTATAATATACCTTTATATCATTATGATTTCACTCCATTAAATATGTAATAGAAATGAAGGCAGCGTTCATGCGTACGTACGACTTACCGTCTCCATGAACGGTGAATTTCATTTATTACCTCTAAATGTTATGTAATATTATATATGTATGTATATACTGGATATATATGATATATATGATATCAAAATCATGAATATAATTCTGGAAATAATGGATATTTTACCACATGAACAAGACGTAATTATACGAAGTTTATTTTTGGCTCAAGTACCAAAGATCGACAAAATGACCGTTATTAACTTAAATAATTACATAATGTTAATAACATGGTAATAAGTGATATAAAAGGGATAATTAACTTGAAAAAGGTTCTTAAGAAAGTAGAAATTAAATCTAGTATATTATTCAGGAGATTAAAGAACGATCAAGTCAAGTCAAACATGAGGTATGGGACTTCGTATCAATCTCCTTTCATTGAGGCATATTTTGTTTTATACAAAAATTTCTTTTATATGGTGTATAAACCCCTTTTGACTTTTACTTTTATACAAACGGAATATTTTTTATATAATGTCTTTTACTAAACGACAAATGGTAATTTTTTTGTCATACATATGTGGCGAAAACGACTTCTCCACTGCAATGGCCATTATTTGAGTTTTGGCTTCCTCTACAAGCCATAACTTTTTTTAAATGAAAAATAAATACCATGTTTTACTTTTATTTTATTTTGGTATTGAAAATGTATTTCATAATGTTTTGATTATATCAATGTTTTTTTTATATCTTATTATTGAAATGTAGAAATGTTATGTTTCTTTTATGCATGTTTTATGTGATACGATTATGTTATGGTTCTTGGGCATTATTTATGAAGATTGGTGGTTCCATGATAAACTAAGGCTGGATGAGCCCGGTATAGCTCTACAATGCATTGGGTAACGTGAAGGAGTTAAACACTAAGGTTTCTCCGAAGTGATTTAGGGAATATACTGTAATGGGTAATCCAAACGTAACCATGCAGGTTACTCCATACATAAGAATGTTATGAATGCCTCAAGTTACCTTTATGTCTTATGTTTTCTATGAGTTATTCATAAATCTTATGATTTCATGAGGTATTATAAACTGCTTATGTTTTATGAGTAAAGTATGATTTCATTAATTCTTATGTTGTATACATGGACTAATGTTTTCATTCCATACTTTTATATCCTTTACTGAGCTTTTTATACTCATCCCAAGTTTTTGAAATGTTTTTTAAAGGTCAATGGAAAAGTACAATATGTGATGACAGTGTCGAGGAAGTGTCACGAAAGAATACATGTTTTATTTTAAATATGTCTCCATTGATGTGAAAAATGAATATTGCCTTGTATGTAACCACCTTGTTTAAATGTGGAATGTAATGCATGATTTATGATCTAATTCTTTAAAAAACTAAACCTGAAAAATCCTCAATGTGCATTCTTGTAATAACTCAAGTTTAAGTAATGTTTAATGATGGGTCCTTATAGTTGTATCAAAATTCGGTTTAGATAAATTTAGGAGTTAGAATTCTATTAAATGATTATCCAAAATTTTTTCTTTATGGTCAAATTGAAATGATATAGCATTTGAAGATTACCATGTTGCTTCATCTAAGACATGTTTGTTCAGAACGGTTTTCCGTAGAGGAAATAGGTAAGCAGTTCTATGAAGGCATACCGAAGGAAATGACCTTCTGAATCAGCATCCTAAGATGGTCGGAATAGGAACTGAATATTTTGTTGCAGTAATGGTGAAATTGACTCAAGAGATAAATGGTAGTGGTATCCATGCACGAGATTAGCCATATCAACCCCATAGGAACATGTCGGTGGTGGAACATTTCATGAGGCAACATCCCCCATCATTCAGAGGATCATATGACCTTGTTCTAGCTGAAGGGTGGATTAAATCACTGGAAAGGATTTTCGATGTCAAGGTGTGTTCATACAATCAAAAGGTTAGTCTTGCTGTTTACCATTTGGAGGGTGAAGCAGATCAGGGGTGGTCGACGGTTAAAAATATCAAGGACACTGATGAGATTGATTCTATTGACTGGGATGAATTCAAAGGTATTTTTCTTGAGAAATATTTTCCTATGGATATTCAACATAGGATGTATAAACAATTCTTGGAATTGAGGAAAGAGGATGACTCAGTGGCTTTTTATGAAGAGAGGTCCACTCAATTGGAATGGTATGCTCAAACTTTTATCTGAGACCTAGATAGTAAAATCAATCATTTTTACTCTAGATTAAAGACAAAATACCAAAGGGATTAAGATTCTCGTGAGTTAATAATTTATGAAAATCTTGTTAGATGTGATGAGAAGGTGGTAATTGAGTTGTCCAGTGATCAAGTGTTCTATAACAACCAACAGAAGAAGAGACTGAGGTGGCAGGAGAAAGGGAAGAATCGTTCAAAGAGGTCTGATGGTAAGAAAAATATTTTTTCAGTTTGTGATAAATGTGGTAAATGGCATGCTGGTGAATGTCTTTTGAAATCTAGAAAGTTCTATCGATGTGGTAATATGGGACATAAGGCTTGGTATTTCACTGAAAAAGATCAGGGTAATGGTAAGACCAAATTTGATTTACAGTTAGTGAAATGTTTCAAGTGCAATGAGATGGGTCATTATGCAAATGAGTGTTCGACAAAGAGCCCAAATGATGGGAAGAAGTCATACTACAAGCAGAAAGGTGTGGTGAAATCCTTTGCAACTACTTCAGCAGATTTTGGGTCATCAAATGAAGTGGTATCACGTACTTTGTGTGTTTTTTCAGATTATTCCAATGTGTTGTTTAATTCGGGGAATACACATTCATTCATATCTGAAAATGTTTCTAGTAAATTGGGAATTCCATCTCAAGAAATAACTCTTGAAGTTGTCGTAAAAAATCCTAGGGGAAATTTTGAGGCAAGAAGAATTTATAAGAATCCTCTTATCCTTATCTGTGGAAAGAACCTACTAGAAAACCATATTGTTTTTCCTCTAGTAGAGTTTGAGATAATCCTGTGTATGGATTTGATCTTTGTTTACCATGCTATGATTTATTGTAGAGCTAAAGAAGTTTCTTTGCAGAAATACTTTCAGTTTGTGTACAAGAATGAACCCCAACTGTTGATAACATATCAAGAGGCTGAAAAACATGTAAAATCTGGAACTGAATGTTACCTTGCACATATTGTTAAAAAAATGAACCGTTCATATTAATGATGTGCTAGTGGTAAATGAGTATCCAGATGTTTTTCCTAACGAGTTTCCTGGAATAATACCAAATCAAGAAGTTGAATTTACTGTTGACTTAGTTCCTGATGCTAAGACAATTTCAAAACCCCTTATCGAGTGGATCGAATTGAACTTTTAGAGTTAAAGGAGCAATTGCAAGATTTATTAGATAAAGGTTTCCTTCGACGTAGCAGATCACCATGGGGTGCTCCTATCTTATTTTTTAAAACAAAAGATGGTTCTGTAAGACTTTTCATTGATTAAATAGCCTTTAATAACATCACTGTTAAGAACAAATATCCTTCGCCTCATATAGATGATTTGTTTGATCAGCTCCAAGGATCTTAATATTTTTCAAAGATTGACCTCAGATCAGGGTTCCATCAGTTCAAGTTAAAGGAATCAGATATTCCGAAGACTATGTTTCATACAAAATATAGCCATTATTAATTTGTAGTAATGCCTTTTTGGTTAACCAATGCACCTACTGTATTCAAGGACCTTATGAATAGAATTTTCCATGAGTTCTTGGATATGTTTTTGGTTGTTTTCATTGATGATATTTTGGTTTTTTCTAAAAGTAAAGAGGAGCATGAAAGTCGTTTAAGGGTTATTTTTCAAACCATATAAGAAAATACATTGTATGGGAAATTCAGCAAGTGTGAGTTTTGGTTGCAACAAATTTCATTCCTTAGTCACATTATTTCTGAAGATGGAATAACTATTGATCCTATAAAAAAAAGTTTCTTGAAAAATGTCTAAGACCCACAAATATAACTGAGATTTGTAGTTTTCCTGGTTTGGCAGGCTATTATCGAAGGTTTGTTAAAAAAAATTCATGGTTACCTAGTCTATTGACTAAGCTAACTTGGAAGGGTGTTATGTTTATCTGGACAAAAGAATGTGATGATTGTTTTCAGGAGTTGAAAAAATGATTGGTGAATGCTCCAGTTTTGGAACTACCTTCTAAGAATAGTGATTTTGTTATCTACAGTGATTCTTTATTGAAAATACTTGGTTTCATCCAAATACAGAATGATCAGGTAATTTCTTATGCTTAACGACAGTAGAAAACTCATTAGGAAAATTACCCTACACATGATTTGGAATTATCTGCTACTGTTTTCTCTTTAATAATTTGGAGGCATCATTTGTATGGTGTAAAGTGTGAGATATGTACTGACAAAAAAATTTCTAATTATATATTCACTCAGAAATAATTGAACATGAGACATAGGAGATGGCTAGAATTAAGCAAGTATTATGATTGTACAATTCACTACCATCCAGAAAAATCTAATAAAGTGGTTGATGCATTGTTCCGAAAAAGTAATGCTTCATTAACCATGATACATTTGGAACGTGATACTTTGGTTAAGGATTTGATGAAATTTGTCATAGAAGTTTTTGGTGCAGGATGTCCTTCTGTTTTATTTCAGGTATCAGTGGAATCTTCTCTATCAGACAAAATTAAGCAAGCTTAGAAGTAAGACAGTTAATTGTAGAAAAATGTAGTGCTGGTTAATAAGGGTATGTTACCTGAATTTAACATTGATAATGATTGTGTTTTGAGATTTGGGAAGTGATTGTGTGGGCCTTGTGATTCACAGTTTAAGAGAGAGTTGTTATGTGAAGCTCATAGTTCTCCGTTTTCAGTTTATCCAGGCAGTACTAAGATATATAGAGATCTTCGGGAGTATTACTGGTGGGATGGAATGAAAAGAGACATTGCTGATTTTACTAGGAAATGTTTGAATTGTCAATATGTTAAATCAGAGTGGAAGTTACCGAATGGGATGCTTCATCCTTTACTAGTGCCAGAGTGGAAATGGGAGAATATATCCATGGATTTCATTGTGGGGTTATTGAAGACACCTCGAGGTAATAATGCGATCTCGGTTATTGTTGATCTCTTGACTAAATCTGCTCATTTACTTGCAATACGAGATACTTTATCCGTAAAACAACAACCTCATTTGTATCATAAAGAGATAGTCAAGTTACATGGAGTTCCCCTCTCTATTGTATCTGATCGTGATCCCAGGCTTACTTCTAACTTTTGGAAAGGCCATCAGAAGTTGTTGGGTACTGAATTAAATTTTAGTACAGCTTTTCATCCTCAGTCATATGGGAAGTCAGAACTAAAAATTCATAATTTTGAGGATATGCCACATGCTTGTTCGATGGATTATCAGGGTAGTTGGGACCAACATCTTTTTTTGTTTGAGTTTTCTTATAATAACATTTTCCATTCGAGTATACAGATGGCACCATTTGAGGCATTATATGGGAAGCAGTGTCAAACTCTAGCTTTTTGGGATAAGGTGGGTGAAAGGAAGTTGATGGGACCAGAATTGGTAGAAGAGTCAGCAGAAAAAGTTCATCTGATACAGAAACACATGAGAACGGTTCAGAGTAGGTATAAAAGATATACGGACAACAGGAGGAATGATCTCTCTTTTGAGGTAGGTGATCATGTCCTCCTCAATGTTTCACCACAGAAAAGTTTGATACATTTTGGTAAGAAATGAAAGCTGAGTCTAAGGTTCATTAGACCATATGAAATTATAGAGATAGTTGGATTAGTTTCATATCGAGTGTCTTTATGTCCAATTTTATCTCATGTACACAATGTTTATCATGTTTCAATGTTAAGGAAGTACATGCCAGATTCATCTCATGCTTAGAGTCTAGAGGTAGTTTAGCTGGAATAGAACCTATCTTATGAGGAATAACTGGTCCAGATTATAGACCACATGGAGCAACTATTACGGAATAAGGTGATTCATCATGTAAGGGTTTTGTGGAAAAACCACATGATTGAAGAGGTAAGATGGGAATCTGAAAATGCAATGAGGGATAAATACCCCCAATTATTAGATAAGTAAATAAATTTTGGGGTCACAATTTTCTAAAGGGGGAAAGATGTAACATCTCAAGTATGTAAAGAATTATGGATTTTCTTATCTATGACTATTTATTAATTAGATAGTGTTTTGGAGGCTTAAAATGATAATAAATCTAATCTTAAGCGTTGAATTCTCTAATATTTTTAAAAGATTGTTTTATCACCTTTTGATGGAGAACCATTTTTAGATATATATTTTGACAATTTTATAAGCTCTATTTTTAAAATAAACATATTCTTTAGTATTGGGACATTGAAATTTACGTTGGATAAATTTTTGGTATTTTTCTGACAAAGTTCATTTTTTAATGAATAGTTTAAAATACCGCATTTTACTTCAAAACTGCTTTTTCATCTAATTTAATTATATGGATAGATTATCTTTTAAATTGGTTTTAATTTTTAAATATAATACATTTTTACCATTTAATCCTATGGTGGTCATTTTAATTAATTTCACTTTTAAATTTGACATAAACAATTGTCATTCTTTTGATAGATATTGTTTCTAAAAAACCCGCTATTGGTTTTGACAATGGGAATTACTTTTAAATTAGTTACTATAATTTCTATGTTAGGAATTTTGTAAAATGGATTCCATATTTGTAATCAGAAGGTACAAATTGTGTAATTATGACTCTTTTTTTTTGGACATTATCAATAGTAACGATGGTAATGATCATTAATTATCATGATTAATTAGCAATTGGGTAGTTAAGGGTAATAAAGTAATAACATTATAATATAAAATGACCCCAAAATATGTCATAATGCTACTGGTTGTGTCATAGACGACCATGGGATGCCTTGTTCCAAACTTTGGGATCTCATGGAATCACTTTTGGGTGATAGTGACATTTTATTATGTAATTTGTTTAAGGGAAAGTATAACCAAAGAATGTATCACCCAAGTAAATAAATTTTAATTTTGTCTACATAAATGATCAATTAGAATATAAATATTCATTGAAAAGATAAAAATATTTCCTACATCATATTATTTGTTTTATAATTTTTATACATAAATTAAATTAAATTTTTTATGACACCATGAGGATGCAGCGATTACCTCATTAATGAACGATTTAAATAACATGAAAGGATAATGTAATTATATGACATAAACTTGTAGAAGACCTATTGGATGGGTGTATCTCTAACCCTTATCACCTTATCCTAGAAATATATAATTGTGGGACCTTTAAAATTCGAAACTCATTGTATAATAAAGTAACATTTCTTGAATTTCTAAGAGTGCCCCTCCTCCCTCTTATAAAAGGCCCCCACATCTACCACATTACCCACACCTCTCAATCCATTGGATCAGAAAATCTCTGATCATTTTATGTCCCCACATTCTTCTATTAATCCTAGAATCCTTACCTTAGCCAGAAATCTCTTCAAGAAACCCTTTTGGTTCAAACCTAGAGGAGTTACCCGATTTAAAGATAATGTCTTCACTTGTGTTCTTTTGTTTTATTTTGCATCTCCAAACCCCTAAACTATTTTTATTCATTATTTTGAAACAAAAACAGTATGTTACATATACTAGGATGTTTTAATGAGAAGTATTTGATTTACACTTACACACACCTCCGTCTAATGGTTAAAGAACAAACTGTTTCTGTGAATGGTGAATTTATGCCTCACGAAATGATGATTGTTCAATCTTCTTTTAACACCTTTCATGGTATCCATTAAGATTTAACTCTATTTATATATGATATATATTATTTCTATGTTTTCTTTATGATTCTGTATTTTTCATTTATTGCATACCTTATGGTTTCAATTATGGGTAAACACGGTATCTTCATTTTAGGAAGTGTGGACTACCGCCCCCTCAAAGTGATTTGATTCGTTAATGCCATATGTGGGACGTATAAAGGATGGAGGTAATAATATTATATATTATATTATACTGGAATTATAATGTACCTTTATATCATTATGATTTCATTCCATTAAATATGAAATATAGTTGAAAGTAGCGTTTATGCGTACGTACGGCTTATCGTCTCCATGAATAGTGCATTTCATTTCGTACCTCTAAATGTTATGTAATATTATAAACGAAAATATATACTGTATATACATGATATATATGATATCTACATAGTGAATATAATTTTGTAAATAATAGATATTTTACCACATGAACAACTTGTAGTTATAAGAAGTTTATTTTTGGATCAAGTTCCAATGATCGACAAAAGGACCATTATTAACATAAATAATTACATAATGTTCATAAAATGGTAATAAGTGATAAAAAAGGGATAATTAACTCGTAAAAGGTTATTAATTAAGTGAAAAGTAACTCTAGTTTATTATTCATTAGATTAATGAACGATAGAGTGAAGTCGGACATGAGGTATGGGACTTCGTCTCAATATCCTTTCATTGAGGCATATTTTGTTCTATAGACAACATTATTTTATATGGTGTATAAACACCATTGAATTTTACTTTTATTCTAAAGGAATATTTTTTATACGAATCGTTTTACTAAATGACAAAAGGGAATGTTTTTTTCGTATGTATGCGGCAACAACAACTTCTCCGCCGCCATGGCCATTATTTGAGTTTCGGCTTCCCCTAAAAGCCATGAATTTTTTTAAATGAAAAATAAATACCATGTTTTAATTTTCTTTTATTTTGGTATTGAAAAAGGTTTTAATAATTTTTTGATTATATCAATGTGTTTTTGATATCTTGTTATTGAAATGTGGAAATGTTATGTTTCTTTTATGCATGTTTTATGTGATACGATTATGTTATGGTTCTTGGGAATTGTTTATGAAGACCGGTGGTTCCATGATAAACTACGGGTGGGTGAGCCCGATATAGACCTCTAATGCATTGGGTAATGTGAAGGAGTTAAACACTAAGGTTTCTCCAAAGAGATATAGGGAATATACTATGATGGGTATTGCAAACGTAACAATGAGGGTTACTCCCAATGTAAGAATGTTATGAATGCCTCAAGTTACCTTTATGTCTTATGTTTTCTATGAGTTATTCATAAATCTTATGATTTAATGATGTATTATAAAGTTCTTATGTTTTATGAGTAAAGCATGATTTCATTAATTCTTATGTATACATGGAATATTGTTTTCGTTCGTACTTTTATATCCCTTAATGAGATTTTTATGCACATCCCAAGTTTTTGAAATGTTTTTCACAGGTCAAGGGAAATGTACATGATATGATGATGGTGTTGAGGATGTGTTACGAAAGAATCCATGTTTTATTTTAAATATGTCTCCTTAGATAGGAAAAATAAATATCGTCTTGTATGTAACCAACTTTTATAAATGTGGAATATAATGCTTGATTTATGATCTAATTATCTAAAACTCTAAACCAAAAAAATCCTCAATGTGAATTCTTGTATTAACTCTAGAATAGGCACTGTTTAAGGCTGGGGCCTTATACATACGGTTAATGAACTTTCAAAAATCTATATCCGAGAGGTTTTAAAGAGGAATTGTGTACCAGTGTCTATAGTCTCAGATAGAGATATAAGGTTCACATATTTTTTCTGGAAATCAATACAGGAAGCCTTCATAACTTCGTTGACTAAGAGCACGGCGTATCATCCTCAAATGGATGAGAAATCCGAGTAGACAACACAAACTTTGGAAGATTAGTTTTGGGATTATCTAAGGTATTTTGGTGGCTCATGGGAGGAGTATATACCCTTAGTGGAGTTCTTATAAAATAATAGCTATCAAGCCTCGATACGCAAGGCTATGTTTGAAGAATTCTATGGGAATCCTTGTCGTTCTCCACTATACTGGGGGGAAACTGGTGAAACATCACTAGTCGGACCAAGCCTCATCCATGAAACAACAAAGAAGTTCTAGTTGATTAGAAAGAGGATGGAGACGTCTCAAAGTCGTCAGAAATCTTATGTAGATCACCATCGAAGACCGTTGTCGTTCGTTGTGGGTGATCATGTCTTCCTGGGGATCTATACAAGGCTTGGACATCATCATTTTAGGAAGCAGGTCAAGTTATCTCATATATACAATGGCCTTTTTGTTATACTGAAATGGGTTGGAGAGGTGGCATATCGGTTGGCACTACCACCACAGTTTAGTTCATTGCAAAATGTGTTCCATGTATCTCAGTTGAAAAAGTATCAGACTGATCATGACCATGTGATCAGATGGGATCACGTTGACCTAGAGCAGGATTCTTCATTGATACATATCCTGGTACGGATTTTGCATAGGCATGATAAAGTCTTTAATGTAAAAAGCATTGGTCTACTATTGGTTTTATGGTAGCATGGTCAGCTTCAAGAATAGACTTGGGAACTTGAGAAGGAAATGAAAGAGCAGTGGTCAGAACACTTTTAGTAGGGTGAAGTTTTTCTACTTTTCAAGGACTAAAAGACCAATGTTGAGGAGAATGTAACTCCCTTGGTTTCTTTTATTTAACCCTTTCCTTGATTCTTTTAATGGTTTTAATGTAAAGGGTGACCAATTGGAGAGTCAGGAGAACATTAATGAAGTTTTGAGCCAAAAGAGGATGTCGCACGTGTGGCGCATGGTTTGTCTAAACCGTGCAGCCAAACCGTGCATAGTAGGTCTTGTATCCAGTAGCTTTTGCATGTTAGGCACATGGTTTGTCTAACCATGTGTCCAAACCATGAGAGAAGGGTTGCTGAGGCAGTAGCTAACGCATGGTTAGGGCATGGTTTGTCTAACCGTGCGAGCAAACCGTGTGGCCACTTAAACGAGATCCTATAAAGGTAGATCTCATGAGTTTTTGCCTCTATGTGGCTCGTTTTCCCTCATAATCATCCCTAACTCTGGATTTTTCTTCTCCTAAGGTCAAAAATGGTTCTCCCATCATTCATAAGGCTATCTGATGGTATGTCTTGGCATATCGAAGTCGGATTCTTGTGGTGTGTGATCGTTCTTCTTCGTTCTTGATCAGTTTCTTAGATCCACATAGATCTAATTCTACTCTTCTCTCGGTTTCATAGATCTACGCCCTTTGTGGGTAGATCTAAGTGTGTGGATGCCAAATATGATGAGATTTTTTCCTGATCTTGCTAGGAGACGAGATCTAAGGTGGGTTTTTGGACAAACGACCCGGGCTTCTGGAGCGTTCTTCGACTGTTGTGGTTTTCGTCAGATCCTTTGATGGAAGAGGCTTTAATATCGACTCCTCATTCAAGAATTGATTGTCTTAGATTCATATTGGTTTATTTGAATCGAAATAATTGTGAAATCATTGAATAAACCTTCTTTTGTAATAATTTATGGTTTCAGCGAAATTCTGAAATCTTGGTGAGTTGTTATGCAATGTGATTTGGCTTCATGAATTTAAAATGTTGATTTTAAATTATGTATTTTCTAAAATTGAAAATTGTTTGATGAGAAATATGGGTTTTCAATAAAAAAGGGTGTTTTATTAAAATGGTTTGAGATTTAAATGACGTTGATGGATTTGGTTTTCAATAAAAGGGTTTTTATTGAAATGTTTTGGAATTGAAATGGTTTTTTATGGAAATGGATTTCAATAAAAAGGTGTTTTTATTGAATGGGTTTTTTTGGAATGATTTAGGGGAATATGTGGTGTGTTTTCATATTGCATGTACGGGGCTTGGTTGAAATAGGACCTTCTGCTCGGTTCCAAACGTTTAATGGAACATGGTAACTATATGTACGGGGCATGGTTGAAATATTACCTTGTACTCAGTGCCAAAGGTGTAATGCCACATGAAAAACAATTACATTGTGATAACTTAGTATATCGACAGGTAACTGCTCATGAGTATGGAACTATCATTACGTAGTATGCATGGTTGGTTTCATCTGTTGTGGAATGGTTGGTTATGCCAAAAAGGGATATTGTGAAATGGTTCTAAAGCTTGTTTGGTTATTTTTCTGGAAAAAATAACTTGCTGGAAAATCTGTTTCAATTGATTTTGGAATGCCTTATGTTATGAATGGTTTTGGAAACTTGTTTATATTTAGTAATAAACTACTTTTGAGAAAAAAATTCTATAAAATGTTTTTATATAAATGTTTCTAACTCTTCTATCGTAGTGGCACGAGTAGGGAAGTCATTGGGGGAAAACCTACTGAGTTTTATACTCACCCTTGTTGTAACATCCCAGGTAAATGAAGAAATAAGATATTTTCATATATATTAATATTTTTTAATTAAATATTAATTTTACTTTAAAGGGGTTTCTATGTTCGATGGCTTACTCGATACGCAACAACTGGTTTCTTTTAAATCTAATGTTGCACACTAATAATACAATATTATTATTTTAAATTGGTAGTTAAATAGAGAACCCTATATAAATCTAGTTTTGGTCACATTAATATGTTTATTTTCACAAAATAAAATTATTCTTTAGATTCATATCATAAAAATTTGCTTTGGGTAAATTTTGGATATTTTTTTGATAAAATTCATTTTTTAATGAATAGTGAAAATACTGAATTTTATTTCAAAAGTGATTTTTAATATAATTTATTAATAAGGATAGATTATCTTTTTAATTGGGTTTAATGTGTAATTAGAATATATCTTTACCATTTAATACAATGGTGGTCATTATAATTAATTTCACTTCGAAAATGGACATAAACAAGTGTCAATCTTTTGATAGATATTGCTTCTTAAAAACACGCTATTTGTTTTGACAGTGGGAATTAACTATATAATTTATTAATGATACTTATATGATTTTAATTTGAAAAAATGGACATAATTTTTTAATTTTTAATATCAAATATATCTTAGGTTGAATTTTTGGTACTTTTCTGATAATGTTCATTTTTTAATGAATAGTAAAAAATGCAGCATTTTAATTCAAACCTGCTTTTTCATCTAATTTATTTATATAGTTAGAGTGACATTTTAATTTGTTTTAATGTTTAATTGAATTATGTTTTTTTCATTTAATAAAATTTTGTTCATTGGATGTAATTTCATTTTTCAATTGGATCTAAAAAAAGTCAATCATTTGATAAAATTTTCTTCTAAAAACCCCATCTATGGTTTTGACAACGAGAATTATTTTTAAATTAATTACTGAAATTTCACTATTTGGAATTTGGGAGAATGGATTCCATATTTGGAATCATAAGGTTAAAATTATTTAATTAAGACTTTTTTGTTTTTGACTTGATGAATAGTAATTACAGTAATTATTTTTAATTACCGTAATTAATTAGTGAATCGGGTAAAAATGTAAAACAAAATAATGTTATAATAATATAAAATTTCTCATCCGTGTGTATTAATTATATTTTTTTAGTCATGTCCGACCATGGGATTCCTTATGCCAACTTGGGGACCCCATGGAATTCCTTTAGAGTGATAGTGAGCTTTTATCATATTATTTTTAAAGAAAGGAAAATATAACCAAAGAATGTAACACCTAAGTAAAAAAAATTATTTTTCTATATAAATGATCACTTTGACTATAAATAGTCCTTTGAAATATAAATATATTTCCGGCATTATTATATTTTATTTAGAATTTTTAGACATTAAATAAATAAATTTATTTTTGACATAATGATGATGCAGTTATTTCCGAGTTACTGTAGCATTACTATAGTAATACTATAGCTAGTACTGTAGCAAGAACTGTGTAGTACTATAGCAGGTACTATAGTAGGCACTGTTTGGCACCGTAGCAGCCGGGAATATGCCCCCGTTTGGGCCTTCGGGCCTTAGATTCAGTTCCCGAGTCCTTCATAGGCCTTCGGGCACCTAGGCCTTCGGTTCAGTTGGGCCTTCGGGCCATCATAAGGCCTTCAGGCCACCAACAGATGCAAACCAGACAAAAACTACATGGAACAAGCTCTACAAGGAGGACGAGCAAAGGAGCTTTCACCATAGCAGAAGCTAAACGGATTGCAAGAATGAGAGGGTATGGCACCTGCCATTGGGAAAATCATGTGGATGCACGGGAATGCCTAGACGAACAGCCATGAAAAGGTGGAGAGTTGATTTCACGATGAATATGCTAGGGAGGATCAGTTCCATGTCTTTAGTCTGGGTTGCATGTAATGTTTGTGCCTATGGGCAATGAATTCATCTACGGCCTACAGGCATGTAATCATTCGCCTACATGCATTGTAGGGTACCACCTCATCCCTTGAAAGGTGGACTATCAAAATCAATAAAAAATGAAGGCCTTCAGGCCATTGGAGGAGAAGGGATAAAGCTTTTATGCCTTTATCAAAAGTCAACTACCAAATAGTGTCAAAATTGGCATAATGAGTTTTTAAAACAAATATTATATTATTAAATGGTATAATAGTCCAAAAAAATATAATATTATTCCAAATTACATTTAATATATTAATAATATCATTATTAAAACAATTATAGTACTATTATCATGCTAAAGTAACTATTATGACCTTATAGTTTGAAAATAAAAAACAGACGTAGTAAGAATTATTAATTTTAAATATGGGTTAAAATGAAAAGATAAGATGAATTATATATCCTCCACTTGTATATATTTTATTTTTTGAGTGGATTTCTACCAATTATCATCTTATCCTCTAAATACATAATTTAGGAACCATTATAATTTGAAAAACATTGTATAATAAATTAATATTTCATGACATTCAAAGAGTGCCCCTCCTCCCCCTAATAAAAATCCACACCTCTACCCCTTACTCACACAACTAAAGCCCTTGAATCGTCCAAAATTTTCTCAGGTTATCTCTCCACATCCCTCTCTTACTCCTAGAAGCCTCACTTTGGGCATAAGTCTTTCCAAATAATCCTTTGGCTCAAATCAAAAAGAGTTACCCGATTTAGAGATAATGTCTTCCCTTGAGTTTCTTTCTTTTATTTTCCTTCTTTACTCCCCATAAAATTCTTATTATTTGATTCCATAATAACACCAGTATCCTCAATATACTAGGATTTTGTAATGAGAATAATTTTATTTACACTTACACACACCTTTTTCTAATGGTTAAAGAAAAATACAGTTTCTGTGGGTGGTGAATTCTGCCTCACGAAATGCTGATTGTTCAATCTTCTCTAAACACATTTCATGGGGTCCATTATGTTGTCACTATATTTATATATGATATATATGGTATTTATTTTTGTCTATATGCTTCTTTATTTTATGTTTAAATCACACCTTATGTTTTTCAAGTTGTGTAATTGCGATAATTTCATCTCGGGAAGTGTGGACCACCGCCCCCTCAAGTGATGTGGCTCATTCATGCAATAAATGGAATTTATAAAGAGTGAAATTAGTGAACATATGTGACCTATGTAACATATATATTATACTTTAATTATAATATATTTATTTTTCATTTATTTTTAATTCCATTAATATGACAAAAAATGAAAGTAACGTTCATGTGTACGTACGACCTACCGTCTCCATGAACGGTTCATTTAATTTTTTATCTCCAAATTTTATGGAATAGTATAAAATTAATATATACTGGATATATATGCTATTTAATTCATTAATAATATTCTAGAGATTATGTACTTATAACTACATGGACAATTCAATTCAAACAATTTTATAATTGACTCATGTACCAAACATCGACAAAACATATGATATAAACTCACATAATTAACTAATTATTATAACATGGTTATATGTGATATGAATTGAATAATTAAATTTAAAGGAATTAATTAAGAAATTATATATTGACCTAAGTTCATTATTCAGGATTTTAAAGAACAAACGAGAACAAGTTGGACTCGAGGTAAGGGATCTTACCTATCTCTTTCTTTTTAAGTACTCTCTTTTATGTCACTTCTTTTAAGCATCTCTTTCTTACGTTGGGGGATGTTCTTTTATATTCCTCTTACTGTAATTTTTATCTTCATATGACGAGATACCATATTTGATCTCATCAATCCATTTATTGATGTTTTAAGTTGCGTCGTTGGGCTGCCGAATTTTCATAAGGGATTTCTTATCTCATGTTTAATTCCGTTAGATTTCCATTGTTCGCCACTTATTTATTTCATGTGGTGTATTTTGTACATACATTTCATATATATTATCGTGATTCTATTTATATTCATGGTTTTATGTGATTCATTTGGTGTTTTTTATCTTTTGGTCATAGGACTCGATTGACCAAAATGAGGTAAGGGGTTTTTATCTCTCTTTTTATTCCTATGAGATTCATGATACATTTGCCACTATTTAATTTTTTGTGGTGTATTTACTTCCCAGGATTGTATTATTTGGGTAATTTACTTTAATTTATGGGTATTTACATCTTCATTATATTACTCTTCTTTCAGGGGGTTTATGTTTTGATAGTTACCTAAATCGATAAGGGAAGCTTTCACCCTCCCCTTTTTAAAAGACAACTTTTTGATTAGGTCTATTAATTTAAATATTCTTATGTTAGAATATGTTATTATATATCCTAATTGATGTAAATTTTATGTCCATGTGTTGAGATACCCGTTTTATCTCTCATCACCTCATTTTTCTGAATTTTAATGTGACACCGTTAGGCTGTCGAATTTCTGTATGCGAACTTCTTATCCCAATTTCAATTCTTTGGGTTAAACCTCTACATCTTGATTATGTCATGCTATGAATATGTTTGGATGACCTATGATTGTTTTACAATTAATATCCACTTATATTTAGTGTATTTGTATTTGTCACACATAATTATGTAATTGATTTTCCCTTAATCTAAGGATATCGTCTCTGTACGGGACTTCTTCTCAATCTCCATCCATTGAGGCATCTATTGATTTCTATATGACTTTATTTTATATGGTGTATAAAACTCTTTTGAAAATTCATTTCAATCAAATGTAATCATTTCTCTATGAAGATTTTTCACTAAACGACAAAAAGTAATGATTCATTTTTCACATAAGCGGTGACAACGACCTTTTCCGCTGTCATGAGTATTATTTGATATATGGCTTCCATAACAAGCTGTAATGTTTTGATAAGAAAAATAAATACCAACAACTCTTTTTACATATTTTGGTATTGAAAGTGGTTTTTAGAATGGATTTAGTATTTCAATATATTAAAATGTTATATTGTTATTGCAATGTGAGAATGTTATCTTTCCTTTATGATTAAGTTATGTTTTCTGATTATATTATGGTTCTTGGGAAATGTTTATGAAATCAGTGGTTCCATGATAATCTAAGGACAGGAGAGCCCGAAATAGCTCTCTAATTCATTGGGTAATGAGAAGGAGTTAAACACTAAGGTTTCCCTGAATAGATTTAGGGAATATACTGTGATGGGTATTCTAAACGTAACCATGATGGTTACTCCCTACGTAAGAATATTATGAATTCCTCAAGTAACCATTATATCTTATGATTTCTATGAGTTATTCATAAATCTTATGATTTCATGAGGTATGTTAAAGTGATTATTTTTTATGAGTTAAGTATGATTTCATTGATTCTTATGTATACATGGACTAATGTTTTCATTCCTTATTTTTATATCCATTACTGAGCTTTTTATGCTCATCCCAATTTTTTGAAATTTTTTTCACAAGTCAAGGAAAAATTACATGATGTGATGACAGTGTCGAGGAAGTGTCAAGAAAGAATCCATGTTTTATTTTAAATATATTTTCATTGATGGAAAAAATGAATACTGATCTGATGTAACCACCTTGTTTAATTGTGGAATGAAATGCATGATTTGTGATCTAATTAATTAAAACTATAAACCTGAAAACATCCTCAATGTGAATTCTTGAAATAACTCAATATTATGTAATGTTTAAGGTTGGTTCCTTATAGTAGGTATCAGAGGTCTATTTAGAAAACATTAGGGATTATGAGTTTTTGATATACACATAGTTAGTCCCTATGTCTATTATTTCAGTTAAATCCTTGTCTTGTAACATTTTTCAGGTCAAGTAAAGTTAGTTACAAATTTAAGGAGGGGCATCTCAAATGAAATTCCTATCTATTCCAGAGGACATGCATGCAATAATTATTTCATAGTCATGTTCAGATGATTGTGAAACTTTTTCTAGCATACAACTCACATGCAAGCAGTTGTTTGAGATATCATGCACCTCTATTATACCTCGTTATCATCATGGATCTTGGGATATATTTAGGCAAATCCTATTTTCAATGTATTCTCATATTTTCAACAAAGGTAAATATTATCATGGAATTTTAAAATATTTTACCTTATCTCAAGAATTTGAAGCATATTTTGATTTTTAAAAAGGTGCTGAAGAAGGATACCCATGCGAAAACTATTTATATTTGATTTTACAATATAGTCTCTCAGCACATACCTATGGTATTTTAGAGGACCATTAATTGAATTTTTCAACTCAAATTTGGTCCGACTAGTTTATAGAAATCATGTTTTATCAGATGTTTTGAAATTATATGTCGTATATGATTATTTTCCAAAACTATTTATCTCTGAACACCCATATGACCCAAGTTGTACAAGGTGTATTTGGATGGAGGAAGAAAATAATTTTTAAGGATCTCTAAATCATTGCTGCAATGCATGGACCTTCTACCTATGTGAAAAAGATGACAATGAAACCTAATGGACACCATGATAAAGGTATGGTGTTATTTATTTTGGGGATCGTTTTATTTTATCTTATGGTCGTGAAATAAGACTTCAATAATTAAGATATTGAGATCATAATGAATTTGGATGAAAATGAGAGGAATAAAGAAACCACAGAGGTTAAAACATATTTGGGTTGTTTTTGTGTTTTATGAAAAGGACAACTCGTCAAATGGGTGACAGCCCGCCGCATCTGGTAAGTCCACTGAAATTGAACCCACAACCAAAGGGAGATAGGGGCGCATCACTTACCACAGGGCTACTTGAAGTCCCTGGTTAGTTTGAATTATTATTTTAGTAAAATTATTTTATGGAATAAGAATATGTTAATTTTACTAATTTATGTTTTATCAAATATTTATACTTAGTATATGAAAATGATTTGGTGATTAAGTGATAAAGGTTGTTGTGAAAGACGTTCACTCTTTTGAGGAAACACTATATCGCTTAGGAAGATAGCATATTATGGTATTTCAATTCTGGAATAATGGTTAAAATTTTATTTTGGAAGAATATATGTTTTTATTGTGGACATATGATTATTTGGTTTATTTTTGAAAATGATTATCCTATCATAGAGAATATGTGATTAGGTTAATTACTTTTCAACATGAGACCTTGTGAGTAACTAATGTTATTTGGAGATAAATGTTAAGATTAATTTTGGAAGACTATGTGATCAAATCCTTCGGAGATTTGGGTTTCAATATTTTTTTTGATTACTTTGAAGAATTTTATGGATAACTATTTATTGAATGGTCTTCGATGAACTTTGGGTTTTGTTCGAAAAATTTTAGGGATTAAGAGTAGTTTTTCTTTTTGTAAAAGATTTTCATTTTTAGGGATTATTTAATATTGTACTAACCATTTTGGTTTTTCTTAAGGTCCTAATATATGGGAAATACAAAGTTCATCTTTATTGGATTATGTGATTCTCTCGAAGCTGATTATATAACTCTTAATGTGAACAAGTCATCCTGAATACTCATTGTTTCGAGAAAATATGAGTTTGCGTTAGAAATATAGTAAAATATTATGTATATATGACAAGTAAGTATGATTCCTTATGTTTTATTTAATCCTATAAATAAATTCTTCAATGAAAAGAAACTTAAAATAAAAATGTTGTCTGTTATCTTTTCCTACTGGGGAATCAAATACCGTTTAACCCATCACAATTTTTTGATCTTCTGGTGGTTAGCATTCTCCTAGACATGTTTTCTATCACTCTCCATCAAAAAATGATGGTTTTTTTTCTCATCCATATCCATATTTTCATGGAATCCTTGTATTTGTTTTCTTAGGTGACCTTTGTATTTCTTTTTCTTTATTTTAAAGTGATAGTTTTGTCTACTCGTTTTCTGATGTGGGACTTTAAATGATGTTTTCAAGCCCAATTTTAAAATTGTGAAGACCCAATTCCCAAAAGGGGGGAATGATGTAACATACCAAATAAATAAATAAATATTATATTTTCATATTTATTAATATTTGTGAATTAAAAATTAATTTCAATTTAAATGGGTTGCTATGTTCGATGGCTTACCCGATAGGCAACAATAGGATTCTTTGAAATCTTACATTGCAAACAAAAAATATCATATTATTATTTTAAATGGTAGTTAAAACCTAGACATTGTATAGGAGGAAATGAATAGAACTAACTAAAATATGATTATTGATGTTTTTTAAATGTATTCTCTTTTATCCAATAAAAGTTAGAGGCTTAGAATGTGAATGAATCTAATTTTAATCATAATTTACATTAAAAGGCCGATTTATCGCCTTTAGATGGTGAAACCTATTTTAATCTATTCTTGGTCACATTCATATGTTCATTTTTACAAAATAAAATTATTCTTTAGATTCATATCATCAAAATTTACATTGGGTATATTTTTGGTATTTTCTAATAAAATTCAATTTTTAATGAATAGTAACAAATATTGCATTTTATTTCAAAAGTTCTTTTTAATATAATTTATTTAAAAGGTTAAATTATATTTTTAATTGATTTTAAAGTGTAATTAGAATAAATCTTTACTATTTAATCCAATTGTTTCCGTTCAAATTAATTTCACTTTAAAAATAGACATAAACAAGTGTCAATATTTTGATAGATATTGTTTCTTATAAACACGCTATTTGTTTTGACAATGGGAATTAACTATAAAAATTATTAATGAAACTTATATTTTTTTAATTTGATAAAACATACATCATTTATGAGAAGGATTTGATTTAAAATTACACACACCTTCGTCTAATGGTTAAAGAACATACTGTTTCTGTGGGTAGCGAATTACTGCCCCACGAAACGTTGATTGTGCCATCTTCTCCTAACACATTTCATGGTTACCATTATGATGTCACTGTATTTATAAATGATATATATCGTATTTATGTTGTCTATATGATTTTGTATTTTATGTTTAAATCATATCCTTATGCTTTTCAGGTCGTGTAATTGTGATAATTTCATCTGGGGAAGTGTTGACTACCGCCCCACAAGTTATGTGACTCGTTCATGCAATACATGGAATTTATAAAGAGAGAAATTAATGATCTTATGTTACCTATATAACATATATATTATAATGTTATTATAATCTATATATTTCTCATTTATTTTTATTTCCTTTAATATGATAATGAAATGAAAGTAGTGTTCATACGTACGTACGACCTACTGTCTCCATGAACGGTGCATTTCATTTTTTTATCTCCAAATGTTATGGAATAATATAAAGTGAATATATACTGGATATATATGATATTTTAATAATTAATAATATTATGGAGATTATGTAATTATAACTACATGGACAATTCTTTTCAAAAAACATTATTTTTGACTCATGTACCAAACATTGACAAAACGTATGATATGAACTCACATAATAAACTAATTAATATAACATGGTAATATGTGATATGAATTGAATAATGAACTTTAAATGAGTTCTTCAAGAAATTATAAATTTACCTATGTTTATTATTCATGAATATAAAGAACGAATGAGAACAAGTCGGACTTGAGGTAAGGGATCATACCTCTCTCTTTCTTTTTATGTACTGTCGTTTATGTCACTTCTTTTAAGATCTTCTTTATTATGTTGTGGATGTTATTTTATATCCCTATTACTATAATTTTTATATTCATATTATGAGAGACCCTATTTGATCTCGTTAAACAATTTTTTGAAGTTTTATGTGGCGTCGTTAGGCTGCCAAATGTTCATAAGGGATTTCTTATCTCACTTTTAATTCCTTGATATTTCCATTGATCGCCACTTATTTATTGAATGTGGTGTGTTGTGTACATACATTTCATATATATTATCATGATTATATTTATTTTCATGGTATTATGTGATTAATTTGGTGTTTATTATCTTTTGGGCATATGTCTCGATTGATCACAACGTGGTAAGGGGTTTTTATCTCACTTTTTATCTATGTGAGATGCATGCTACATTTTCCACTATTTCCTTTTTTGTGGTGTCTTTACTACCCATGATTTTATTATTTGTGCAATATAAATTAATTTATGGGTATTTACATCTTCATTTTATGACCCTTCTTTCAGGGCATACATTTCGAAAGTTACCCAAATCGTTAGGGGAACCTTTCACCCTCCTCTTTTTAAAAGACTTATTTTTGATTAGGTCTTTTAATTTACATATTCTTATGTTAGTATATGTTATTATATATCCTTATTTATGTAAATTGTATGTCTAAGTGATGAGATACCCTTTTTATCTCTCACCAACTCATTTTTATGAATTTTAAAGTGACGTCGTAGGGCTGTCGAATTTCTGTAAGGGAACTTCTTAACCCAATTTCAATTAATTGGGTTAAACATGTACATCTTGATTTTGTCATGTTATGAATATTTTCGGATGTCCAATGATTTTTTTACACTTAATATACACTTATATTGAGTGTATTTATATTTTTCACACATAATTATGAAATTGATTTATCCTTAATCTAAGGATACCGTCTTTTCATGGGACATCGACTCGATCTCCATTCATTGAGGAATATATTGATTTCTATATGACTTTAGTTTATACGGTGTATAAAACTCTTTTGAAATTTCATTTCATTCAAAGGGAATCTTTTCTCTACGAATCATTTTTACTAAATGACAGAAATGAATGTTTCATTTTTAACGTAAGCGGGGACAAAATCCTTTTCCATCACTGCGAGTATTATTTGATCTATGGATTGCTTAACAAGACATATTAATTTCAAAAAACAAATAAATACCCTATACACTTTTTACATATTTTGGTATTGAAAATTGTTTTTAGAATGGATTTAGTATTTCAATATCTTAAAATGTAATATTGTTATTGGAATGTGGGAATGTTATCTTTATTTTATGCTTAATTTATGTGTTATGATTATGTGATGGTTCATGGGTAATGTTTATGAAATATTGTGGTTCTGTGATAAACTAAGGGTGGGTGAGCCCGAGATATCTCTCCAATGAATTGGGTAATGTGAATGAGTTAAATGCTTAGGTTTCTTCGAAGAGATTTAGGGAATATATTGTGATGGGTATTCCAAACGTAACCATAAGGGTTACTACCTACGTAATAATGTTATGAATGCCTCGTGTTATATTTATTTCTTATGATTTCTTTGAGTTATTCATAAATCATATGATTTCATAAGGTTTGTTAAAGTTGTCATGTTTTATGAGTAAAGTATGATTTCATTGATTCTTATGTATACATGGACTAATGTTTTCATTCTGTATTTTTATATCCCTTACTGAGCTTTTTATGCTCATCCCAAGTTTTTGAAATTTTTTCAGAGGACAAGAGAAAATTATATGATTTGATGATAGTGTTGAGTAAGTGTCAAGAAAGAATCCATGTTTTATTTTAAATATGTTTCCTTTGATGGAAAAAAATGAATACTGATTTGATGTAACCACCTTGTGTAAATGTGGAATGAAATTCATGATTATGATGTAATTCTCTAAAACTATATTCCTGAAAAGATCATCAATTTGAATTCTTTAAATGACTCAAGATTAAGTAATATTTAAGGATGGGTCCTTACACCTACTTCGGCACATTTTTTCTCTTATAGATGTCATATTCCGGGAAAGGTTATGGTAAAGCATCTTATTTCTAGTGGCTTGTGGTGATTCTTGAGAGATGGTGTGGAGCTTGGAGCTTTTGGAGCATGAAGTTGTAGTGTCTATTTAGAGTCTTGAGGTGTTCATATACTGTGTACTTTGATGCTTAGTTTGGTCTTCTGTTGTAGTGGACTTTGATGTAGTTTGATATAAATGATGTGATCATTGGTCTTTCATTTGTTCATGCATCATATAGTGAATGTTTGGTTATGGTTGGGTTATGGGTTTATTTCTTAAAGGGTAAATCATCCCCCGAATTATATTTGAAATCATTTGGCATTTATTTCCAACCTTTGGCATCTTGCGGATATTGCTTAAGGCCTAGTAATGACTCGTTGTACTCTCAAGCCAATAAGAATTGGATGGTCATTAAAGTAGTGGTTTGAACTTTATTTAATGATTAAAATAATCACAAATAATTTTTTACCTAAGATGTAAGTACTAATTGTTATGTAATAACTATAATTCAACCATGTTCATTTCTTATGAAAACAAATTGTGAGTTATAGAGAAAGTTAAATCATAAAGCAATATATTTTAATTTATTCGGGTGGATTTTATTCTCTATATTCACTAATTATATTTCATAGTTGAAATATGATAAATTTGATAAATTAGTGTATATTTTTCTTTTTATGGTAAAATAAGAAAAATTTTATAAGAAAACTTCCACAATCAATGGATGATCATTATATATTATTTTTCAATGAAAAGGGACCTTTTTCAAAATTATAGATTCCAGGTTAGATTAGAAATGAATTTAGAGAAATTAATTTGGATGTTTATTATTGCAATGATTTAATTGATGGAGTAAATGATGATTGTGCTAATAGGGATATATAGATAGGTCAACCTAGATCTTAAAGACCATAAAAATATTATATCACTTATAGTGTTTTTAAAGATGCAGATCCTTTAATTGAAATAATTAATATGGGTGAAATACATATGATTATACTAATTTAATATCTATGATAGTTCCCTAGGATGATATTGATTCAATGAAACTTCAAATTTGGATCTCTTTTCATATTGGTTTAGTAAATCTACTAAACAGTGAACATTTTAGTGAAAATGGAAATCAAAAAATTGATTAGTGTGTAACAAGAACCGAATAAAAATTTTATATTACGGTTATTGAATTTGGACCAATTTGTAGAATTAATGAGTGTATTGTAGCAAATTAATATTACAATGATTTAGTTATATAAATTTTAGATTATTTATACAATTTATTGATGGGAAAAGTTTAAATTTAATCCTTATAATACATATTTGCTTTCTTGAACAATATTAGATTGATGTGTAGTGTGTTCTCCTAAATGAATTTATTTATTATAATGTTTTTAAAATATAATTATATTGTTGAAAAGTAAAATATATTAAATATTGCGTATAAATTTATTAACTCCATCCCTGATATAAAAGATCCTAATATATATAAATTAGGAAATCATTCATTTTTTTTCTACATAGTCATTTTGAAAATGGCATGTCTGATTATAAGATATTCATTAAAATAGTTTATATGTGAATTTTAATTGTATAAAAATATGTGAAGGATAACATATATGGACCATTAAATAATCCAACCTATGTATATTTTGAAAATTTTATAGTCAATATATTTTCAACCATATTTATATGAAAATGAAAATTATATCTTGGATTATAGATCATTAAAAAGATTAATGGGATTTTATTAAATTTTTTAATGTGTTCTAGGGATCTAGGTGAATGGTTTGGATTTAAATAATGTAAATTCATGGGAATAAATAGCAGTAGTAATTATTTATTTTTTAATTTCTTAGTGACAAGGTCTTTAAATAAATACACTCATTGAAGATTTTTTGGTAGATATTAATATATTAATTCAAATAACTCCTATGATAATTATTAGTATCCATATATAATAAATATTAACATTTAACATGAATGATTCTAATATTACACTACTAAAAATGCTCAAAAGTTTTGTTAAATTCATATTATCACATGGGTAAGTTTATACATAAATGATATCCTTTTTGTTATTTATCTATACATATTATAATATTAGATCATGAAATATACATAGAATATACACAGTGGGATGTGTAATGTTTTGGGATAGAATCAATAAACTATATCTTAATGAATAAAAATAATTCTACCTCATCTATAGTAGAATAAAAATACATAATGTCTTATGGGTGTTTTATGTACAAAATTTTTATTAGAAAAAACTCTACATGTCTTTATCAATTTTAATGAATATATAAAAATTAAGGACTATATATAATCATCATTTTATATTATATAGACTCCGATAAAAATTTAATTAATATATATATAAGTTAGTAAAATTCATTCAGTGTTATTTAGATAATAGTGGAAAACAATTATATTTTCTCTTTAAATGTAGTGTAATCATTTCATGTTAACTCAAAGGTATTTGTATTTTTTAAATGATTTGTAATCATTTTTTTCAAGAATAATATGTTATCATAAATTATATTTTATAAATTATTTCAAATTAATGATTTAGGTTTTTCATTCTATATTCACGTGTTTATGAAATAGTGAAAGTCATAAGTATTTTAGTCATTTGATAAATTCAGCGTATCAAGATTATTTTAAATGAATATTTTATGGTTACCATTGAATAATATTATTTTATATAATCATGGGAACTAGTAAAATATTTTATGCTTACCATTGAACATATTTTAGAATATTATCTCAAGAAAACAATAGGAAATAATAAAAAATAAATTAATGAGAAGGAATATAATAAATAGTGAAATATTTAGACAATTATTGTTTATAAAATAATTATTTTAATTTTTTATATACAACAATTTATATGGATCCATCAGTAAAAATTTTAATTGTAATTTAAATTTTATTATATTTATTTGGTATGTTAAATTATTAATATTTTCTCTTTGAAAATATGATAAATAAAAAAGGATGGTGAATCCAATTAATGAAGTGTTTATGGGATTTCATTTGAGTAACAACATCCATTTTTTATTTCTTTTATATATATATATATATATTTCATTTAAATAATAATTTTTTCTTTATTTTTATTTATACAATGTTTTTGGCATTTTATAATCAAAATTTTAATATTTATGTGATATATAATATATATATTATTCTTATTTACAAGTGAAATAATATTTAGTATTATAGTAAAATGATTTTTTGTTTAATTTTTTTTACGATTATAGATATTTAATGTGTAATAAAATTAATTATATATACATATACTTAATGATAACACTTATTACAATTATGTTTGTGTAGTTATTTCTTGATTTTCTTCCTTTTGGTAATGTTAGGATGTGTCGTATTATCAATGATGAATATTTATATTAAATGTTTTATACTAAAATATAGATTATGATTTCTTTAACATTTATAATGCTTATAAATTTTTTCATCCAATCTTATTAATTTTTAATTATTTTATAATGTAACATAATATATTCAAATCCTTAATTGTTTTAATAATTATATTTGAAATGTGAAGATGAGTGGTCACATGTTTACATAATATCATGATTTTTTCCCAATATATACACAAGGAAAATTATGAGCTCTATTCAATACATGTTACTTTATATATTGTATTTTAGGTTTCTATTGAAAAATTTTAATCAAATAAAGAAAATCTTACAAATTATTATTAATATCAAAAAAATGGTATACATGATACTAGATGAAAATAGTGAACATACTCCAATGAAATATAAATATTACATACTATGATTGTGTGAAAGTTGTAATTAACTATTGTTATCATGAACATGATTTTTTTTATTACTTCATTCCAGATAATTATTTATTTAAATATATTAAAGTGGAGTTATATTTATACATGATGATAGCATGAAAAAAATGAACTAATAAATTTAGTAAAACACTTAGGGGAACTAGAAGAGAATACTCATGCCAACACTATAATTGCATCCTATTTAGATGAATCATTGAACATCAATAAATGGTTTTAAGTTCATATCATAGTGAGATTAATTATTTTTCATCATTTATTCATTATTATTTTTATTATTCAATCGAAACATGGATTAGATTAAGAATATATAAAATTGTATGCATTTAATATTATTTCATACCATTGAAATTTTAGGATGGTTTGGGATGTGAAAAAAATAAATGAAAATGATTATACAGGATTGGCATACCTCTTCAAAAGTTAAAAAATACTTTTTCTAACATTCCATATAAAATAGAAAAAATTAGTTGACTTTTATATATGATCTTGTTGTTATTATCCACCACAAAATCACATGCCTAATTTATTTGAAAATCATACTCTACAGAAATTTATAATCATCCATTGTTCCCAAATTCCATAAATGTTTTTTCTATTTTCATTAAATGTAATAGAATAAAAAATATAGATATTTATAATATATTGAAAATTTATTTTATATTTGGGTTATAAAATTGATTGAAATAAAATAAAATAAAATAATGGTTATATATATAATATCCTAAAATATATATGATTAAAAACATAGGTACAAAATTACCACATTTTAATTTGTTATCAATAGTAACACAAGATCATTCATTCAAATATGAAAAATATATCCCCCAAATTAATTTAAATAAATTATAATCATGCTTCAAAATTCATTAATATTAATTAATGAGGCTTTTATATGAATTATATTATTATATTTTAATAACATTATACCCCCTAATAATTACATGAATTTGAATGTAAATCATTTCAATGTATAAAAGAGATATATTAATTGAATAAATATTTATTTGATGATAAATTGATAATATTATAATTAATGAATACATGTTTTCATATTGATTGATTAATTATGTTTTTAGATGAATTTTTGTTTTATTTTAATAACAAATTTTCAAATAAAATATTACTTTATCAATTTTTGTGACCAATTATTTTAATTTTACAATAGTCCCTTTTTGTAGTTGGCTGTGGGGGAAACCTATATCATAATAAAAATATCTACTAGTTAATTCCCATCATCACATATAATCATTTACATACAATCAAATACTCCATTTATGTATAAGTAAATATTTTAGATTCCATTAATTTAATATACACTAAATATCTATAAAATATTGTACATGAAGTCACAATATAAAAAAATATAAATCAGGTATATTATAAGATATAAAAGAATTATAATAAATTTATGCAAACTTTCATGTTTATTTATAGAAAGGTTTTATCGTTATAAAATATATCTCTAACAAAAATAGGCTTTAAATTTTTTTTAGTTTGATTAAATTTATTTTCCACTATTATTTAACCAATTAATATTATAATAAAAAATTAAATACTTTGTTACATAAAGTAATTTTCAAATAAATATTACCTATACCTGAGTATATATATATATATATTAATATTATTCATTATTATCTGATTAAATACCATTACAGTAAACACTATTTATCATTAAATAAACATGTTTTTAAAACAATCAATTGTATGTATAGTCCATATCCATATATCGTTAACATATAGATTATATAAAGAAATTATTTTCAGAATTTTTTTATGTTTTATACTCCCATACTACATAGAGAACCATACACATAGGAAATTATGAAATCCCTCATAATGATTCATTTTTATTTAAACAACAAGTCATTACTTTTCTTGAACAACACCTTGATGTCATTTAATATGACATTTTTTCTATATCATAAAATCTAAAAATACATGTTTTTAATAATATTTTTGAGTAATGAATTAAGGTTTAATTTTTTTTTCACAATTGAGGAATGAATCTAAAATTAATTTTTCAAAATATATTACTTCAACAAGTAAATGAAATTTTTTAAAAAAATTTTAAAAATACCATATGTCTCTGAATTTTGTTCGACAGTTGATGTTGTTTTTAATAATATTTTCTCATCTATGATTCCAAAAAATATTTCTATATGTATTTCAATATATTTTAATATTCATCATATCTAAAAAAATCAACCATAATGCATCAAAAATATACATATCGTGTAAAGGTACTTCGTTTTAGAAAATCCATGGTGTTTCGGAAGTGAATTTTATATCTTATTATGCTTTTCATGTAGATTATTTATCCCTAATATTATTTTGATAATTTAATTTCATTTTAAACATATTTTACATCATTTTTAACCCTTAAATAGTATGTTCATCATCATCAGTATTTTTTTAGAAATTTTTTCACTAATATATTTCCCATAATAATATTATTCTTTATCATCATGTATGTCATTTTAAAAAACCATCATACTCTATATTACAATTGCTGTTAATTGAAAAAGTCTTCACCATGTGTTTTTAATGATTTTTTTCATCATAAATACCCTTTATATTATGTATAAATTTATTTTATCACCTTACACCATATCTATTTGATAAATAACAAGTTATATTCTTTCTATGAACCCTCTATCAAATTTACCCCAATTAATAATTGGTGATTTAACCCATAACCTTAGTTTAAATAATATGAGGTATGTTTTAATGAAAAATATAAATTCATATTCAATGATAATGAAATTTGTCCTCAATAAAAATATTATTGTAATTGTAATATATATTTAATATTATGAAAATTTTTTGATATCGAAAAATAAGTATTAATAGTTTATCCCAAATTCATATTAGTTATATTCTATATTTTAGACACTCCATTTTTCTAATATGTGTTTCCACTACATAAATTAGTTTATATTTAATTATTCAAATATTATATATTAGAATAACATCATCTAAACTCACCACAACTAAACACCCCTATTTGTTTTACTTTCTTTGGAGTTTTACAACATGATATAATAAAATCTTCATTTAACAAAAAATAATTAACTTTTTTCATGATGATTTATCTTATCAATCAATTTTGTAAACCTATGAATAAAATGATGATGTAAAGAACCATACATTATTACTATCTAATTTCCCTATAAAAATAAGATTGAGTTAATTTTATGGTCCATTTAGACAAAGTATATATTCCCTGATTCCATCAATGAACAATATTATTTCTATCATGTTACACATACATTATTTAAATCATTATTCAGTGTAGTAAAATTCATCATTACAAAAAAATATTTCAACATCAAATGTTTAGAATTTTCAATAGATACTGAGTCTTCTTTTCCAAAATTTATTTTTTATCTTTAATCAGAGATTAAATGAATTAGACGATATACTAATTGGAATAATTTCCACACAATATAGAAAAGAGTGGAAACTAAACTATGTTTTAAATTATTTATAATATTTAAATTCCATTTAAAAATTACTCCACATATATTGTTATATAATTTTTGATCAGTTTTATTTTTATTTTTCTTCCGACATAAAAATTATACTACATTTTCTTTCTGTTTGATGCCTTTTTTAGGTGTAATATTCACTTTAAATAATAAGTGACTATCATTTCTAAAATAGGGATGAAATGGAATAATTAAATTTTGGGTTCATTAGATAATTCATTCACATGTAATATATTAATAATAGTCACTATCAAAAATACAAGTATTTTTATTCTTTCTAGCCTTTAGATAAACACCCATAATGTAATCAATTTCATATTTTTGTCACATTTTTGACATAATAAATAAGTTTAATTGTTTAATATATTTTTCTTTATTGTCATACCATTTTTATCAAAACTTTTATATCGATAAAATATTATTTTCTTCTTGAAATTATTTAGAAACTTATTTATATAAAATATTAATTTTTATTCGAATTGACGTTATTTTTGTTTCTTACTTTGATCAGAACCTGTGACATTTATCCATTTTTTCCACCATCAAAATAATATTACACTATATATTATATAATTTATATATTTATACCCTGCAATAATAATTATATTAATAATATAACTTTTCCACTTTAGAAATTTTTCTGTATTTTTATATTTTCACTTTTCATAAATTTTTCTAATAGAGATTTGATGAAAATAAATATTTATTATAATAACACTATTGGATAAATATATACTAATTAAATTAAAATATCATTTTTAGAGGTGGGTAAATTATATTACATTTATACTAACATTTTCCCAAAATTTGTAATTTTTATGTTATTAGATGATAAAACCATTTTATTAAATGTTAATTCAATATTTATATTATTTATTTTTGTTATTGAAATAGAAAAATCTTCATGAACTATAATGACCATTTTTATTATGATTTGTTTAATATTGAGAGATTTAACGTATATTTTATTAGGAATAAATGTTGGGTTTGATAGATTTATGGCCTTCGGCAGGGTTGATTGATAATCACTTTTGGCCCCAACATCTAAGAGACAAGGGTTCAATTACTAGAATCCCCAAGGGGGTTTGTAGGTGTGGATGTTGGTTTTAACATACGAAGAAGGTGATGTAGGAGGTGAATGTGGTAATAGAATCAAATGTATTAATGGGGTAATACCTAGTCCAATACTAATTCACTTCAGTACATTTAATACATATAAGGGGGAAAGAATCCCATTTGAAAATCACTTCACTTGTTGTAAAAAAAATTCTTAAGAGATGAATTATCCTTTAGGGCTATGAAAATTCCATCAAGCTTATAGGGGTGTGTGTCTGTTACTCATCATTTTACCCCCAATAACCTATATTTTATGAAATTTTAATAGATATTTTTACCAAATATATTCTATTAGAATATATATCATCATCAAAATTGTTATATAAATATAAAAATTAAATTTTTTTCTAAATTATTTGATACTAAGAAAATATAATATATTAAATTAAATATATTGATTTACTACTTACGAGTTTTTCAACATCCTATATAAAAGAATTAAACTAAATTTTTTGTTTTATATTTCATTCAACTATGAAGTAAAATAAATATTTTACATAATAATTAGATATTTATTCTTTATCACTATCCTTAATATAAATGTTTATTTAGTATCACTAAGAAAACATTTCTAACTAAATAAATATTTTGACTTTTTTTTAAATTTCATCTTTTATTGAATTATTTCCTTGAAGAATTCTAATCTTGAGAGAAATACTTAATTCAGGCATTCTTATTAATTAAAAATTTTACTCATAAATTAAAAATGGTTATAACCCAGAAAAAATAATGTTTACATAACCTTAAACACCAATTTTCCCTTTAAGATATTTTTTAAATTAAATGACCTATCATTTTCAATATTTTTACATATTATTTCTCATCCTCATAATCATTAGTTGATTTTTATTCCTATTAATTTAGATTATTCATCAAGAAATCCATCAAAATATATTCATTTTCCATATATATATTAATTTTAAATATAACATTCTTTATCATTTCATATTAATTTTTTAATATATATAATTCATCCTGATATATTATATTTTGTCAATAATAAGTTAATGAATTAATATTATTATAAAATTAATTCAAATAATAATTTAAAAAAATTTCACTATAATTTAATTATGAAAATGAATTTAAATCATTTTATATTTCATAAAATACCATTGATTTTTACAGTTAAATCATAATAATATTCATATATTTTAATATTCAAAATTTTGAATTCTAAATTTTAATTTATATTTTTTTTACCTTTTGGTCTCCAATAATAATATTATCTTTTTTATATATAATTTATATTGTTTCCATCCATACCATAACATTTTGTTATTATTATTAATTAAATAGCATAACATATAATTTCAATCATTGACATCATTTTATTTGTTATTATTAACATGTTATTTCATGGGATATCCATTACTGATACATGTAAAACCATCATAAATATCATAAAGGACATTGAATCTAACTGATAAAAGATATAATGGAATATAATTCATTAACACAGAAAATTATTTCCATAAAATATTAAAAATTTTAATTTTTAACTTAATTCATATTATATATTACAATTCCATAAAATAATACTCCATATAAAGATAATTCTTATGTAAGAAAATAAGTTTGATAAAAATATATAAAAAAATATATAAAACATGGATTATATGATACCACATGATAGTCTCCTTTAATGGACTGTAGAAACATAATTAGGGTAGAGGAAAAGCAATGTTTCACAATTTTCTATTTTATTTAATGTTTTTTATACCTATAAATGAAAATGGATCTCTATTTGAACTTATTTATATATGTTACAAAATACCTGAAAAATAAATAATTTTTTATACATAAAATATTTCTATTAGATTCATCTGTTGATTCAATTACTGCATCCTTGATGTTCTTACTATCAAACATGTCGTCGATCGTTTCTCTAATATAAAAAATAAATCAAAACTCTAATATTTACTTAGATACCCTGACATATAATAGTTATTATCATATCATTAATCAATATTATTATTTCTATCTGTAAATAATGTTAGTTTATAATTGAAATGATATAATTTTTTTTTTGGATATAAAAATATGAATGATAGATGTTATTTTATTCTATATTTATTACACTAGTAGAAGCATCCAATTCTTAGTGAATAAGTTGAAAAAAAATATTCAATGATATTTCAAATATGTTACATTGGAATATTCATTCATTAATCACTCTAAAACAAAGAAAACTATGTAATATTTTCTCATAAAAAATTTCATTCTATCCCCATGAATTATAAAACATCAATCTATTTGTTTTGTGATATATTACAATATATATATATAATTAAAAAATAACTATATATGAATTTTGATCCAAAAACATTATCAATGACAGTCATTTGGAAAATATTATTTCATATTTTTATCATCAATTATATCATTTATTCAATTACTCATATATCCATATGATTGTGTCTCTTTCAAATGAAAACTCTTTCTATTTTAATATCCTATAAAATATCGTATATGTATTTTTATTAAAAATTTACATGAAATTATATATATCACACATTAAGAACTTATCTTTGATTCATAGTTTTTATCAAATAAATTTATGAAAATAATGTAATTTTTTTTAAAAATATAATATCAAATATTTAATTTTTAAAAATGGAATCATAGAAACATTTACATTAACATATATAACATATAAATCCTATAATTTTCATAAAAAACAAACCTGATACAATATCTAACAAACATTTATGAATCATTATGATTAACAAAATGTAGCCACTAATATCATTATATTTACATCATAATATATCTATTTAAATTATTTCAATATAAAATAAAATTATAATTATTATTATGCAAGCATACAATTATGCTTAAGAAACCCACTTCAATTGTTTGATAGATACTTATAATTAAAATTTAATTTAATTATTTTTTTTGGAATACTCGTAAAAATTTATAAAAATGTATTCAACTTAATATAGTTATAAATATATCAAACTCATTATTTTCGGTAATTAAAAAATATACTCACATAATTATAAAAATTCACAAAATTTAGAATAATATCATAGACACCAAACATGACATTATTTTTAAAAAATTCCCATGTTTTTCATGAATTTATATAAATTATTAAAAATATATTAGTATGACACTATTAGGTGATAAAACTAATTTTAAATAAGAATCTTCAAAACTTGTCGATGATCTTTAAATTCTTCTGTACCATTGATTTTAAACTGACATTATAGAGAATTTATTTGAAACATTCATCATTATATTTTTCTAGAATTTAATCTATATTTTAAAATTCATAAATTAAATAAAAAATAATTGATATAATATTTATTTATTTGGAATATATATTGGAAAATTATAAGTTATAGTAAATCCAACGTCCCCTATTTAGCATCCATCATATTGTTACAAAGACATTTTTGTTTTGGGATGTATATATGTTTTAAAACCCATCTAATAGATAGGTAAAAATATTTTCATTCATGGGTAAGAAAATTCAATAGTTTCTTTTATATAAAAACCAAGGATTTAAAATTATGTAAACTAATTTATAGTAGAAATTGAGCTAAATTACTTGAATCTAATAGAGTTAATGATTAATGGATAATGTTTATCAAAAATTGAAAATATATACTCATCAAATATAGAATTATATATTATTTTGAGATCATTATTTCATTTTTCATAGTGTATTATTTCATTTATATATATTCAGAGTATTACGGTAGATGAACATAATGGGATCATACATAATTATTTAATAATATATATATTCTATTATATATTTGTATTCATATTTTAAAAAATTAAAATTATTGTTTTCATATTTATAAAAGACAACATGGATCCATTTTATTTATTAAATAATATTTTTATATTACCATTTATTAAACTAAATTTTAGTTTTTTTTCAGGATAATAAGTATGATAAATGATATAACAATAAACCCCCATGCAAATAAAGTTATATTAAGATATTTTGCATCACATGGAAAAATGGGGAGTCTAGAAGTGTTTTTATAATAATTATTGTGTGTTATCTAAAACCCAAAATGATTCCATGTTTCATAAACAAATTTTCAAGAGAGTTATATTTAAAAATATAACATTGTCATTTAAATTGTTAACACTTGTGTTTTGGATCATACATTAATTTTTTATTCTAAATCATCATGTCACCTTAAATAATTTCTTTTTTAATAAAATATTTTATCAATTTGAAAAACAATTTTAAATTATTGTATGGAATGGTATAATAAGATCTATCCAAAATGTGTAAATTCCACTTTTTTTTAAAAATGTATAATAATAAATAAGAAATTAGAAATAAATATTGGGCATAAGGAAAATTAATTGACCTATTTGTGTATAAAAATTAATGATAGACTTTTAAATTTGTTTATTAATTGAGTCATAATTTTTTTTATGTTGTTGAATAAACTGCATGTAAATAAAACATATCTTCTTTACGAGTCTAGTCAATAGTGTATAGGGTTTTATATATATTATAACATATGTGATTAAAAAAATTCATCAATTTATAGATATTAATTTTTAGTTTTGAAATATTTTTTGAGTAATTAATCATGCATATAGTATACATAAATTTATTTTTCCAGAGTTTATAGACATTTTAGTGTGTTTTTAGGTTTTCCATAAAATTAAATAGGATTTTACAAATACTTTGGTTAACTAAAAGTTGACAATTTGCGGGGATATTTTTAATCTGTTATTTTATAATATCACCATATATTCATTTTAATTATACCTTTAATATGATGTTATATCATTTCAAATAATAAAAATTTTATGATGTAATTTATTACTTGATGTAAGGAATTGAATGAATTGATTTCTAATTTTATATGCAGATCAATATTTATATATTTTATGAATATTTAACCAATGTTTGGTGGATTTTTATCTTTCCAATAATGAATATAATACACTATTGTGTTCGCTGATGTTATTTTCATAATAACTATTCATTATGTTCATTAATCAATTAATTATTTTGTTTAGAAATCATTTTAAATCAAATAAGTAATTTTTTGGTAAAAATTGATTTGGATGTCACTTGTGGTTGATGATTTTTATTTAGTAAAATATAGGATTTGATCAATGATATTTTTGTTTTTAGATTCCAATATATAGCTATAATATATTTTAAGTTTAAATTATTTAGAATGACTAATTACTAAAAAATAGATGAAATTTAATTTTTCTGGACTTATACAACTGAATTTTTTGATATTGTATTGGAAAATATATTATAGAACCAAATAAAATTTAAATTTTTAAACAAATTCATATATAATAATTTATCATATAGTGTAAAGGATAATTTAATCTTGAAAAAATAAAATATGTTGTGATATATGTATTAAAATAAACTTAATTTCACTATATCTTATTTTACATGGAACACCATGTTTTAGAACTCTGAAAAAAAATTAATAATATTATTTAAATGTGACCATAATATCCTATATATAAAATTTGTGGGTCTAAATAGGAGTGAATAAATTATTTATACGATATTATATTAACATGAATAAAATAAATTCATTTTTATTAATTTATTATAAGTGAAAATAATAATCATTTGATATTTAAGGAAATGTTTTCTGATGATCACTTATTATGATCTCAAAGTATATTTATCTAAATGAATTAAAATGGACAATATTGGGGAATTATGTTATTGTAATTAAAATATTTTTATTGACAAAAAATTTTTATAATTCATTTAAAAAAAATTTAATAATGGGATATGAATAAATATCGTCTCATTTATTAAAAGATTTAATCAATTTTATAAAAAATGGATTCATCTATTTTTGGAAATTTATGTTTTCTAAAATTAAAAAATACATTTTAATATATTTCTTTTATTATTGAATTAATTTTTTCCAAATTATCTTATAATTAATTTTTTATAACTTTATGAAATAATTAATTATTTGATCAAAATTGATAAATATTGATTTTCAATGAAAATTGTTATTTAATTTAATATATTTAAAAAGTTATATTATGTTAAAAAATAAATAAAAATGAAATATTATGTCTAGAAATTATTAATAATTGAATTTAGGTAATTTATGTCAATTTTATTTTTGTTTTTTATATAAAAAACAATATAATTAAATTATCATTTTCTATGGAAAACCCATCTTCATCATGTCTATCTATTTAATTTTAAATTTAACTCTACCACTCATGTGAATTAAATTTCGTAAAATTGATTCCAAATTTGGAATAATAATTAGTAATACTAATTAATAACTATAACACTATTTTTTCCATAATTAATAGGGAAAATGGTGTAAAATAATTAACACGTTTGAGGTCAAAATAGTTTTACCGAGTGTTAAAACAAATGAAAATGGTTTGGTTTCAAATTACAATTTTATAATTTATATTATTTATCCCTATTTTAACATTATCATGTCCCAATACTGAATCTTTTATTACATTGATGCATTTTTCTTGTGAAAGAATTTATCATTTTGGATTCTTTTGGAATGTTTTCCAAGTAGATTTCATGTGGGTTCTATTACCCACTAATAAAATAACTTTTCCTTTCATATACTATCCAAACTCAAGGAAACTTTATTAGGCCATTAGATCCAAATTAGTTTCCTTAGTTCCTTTACTACATCTTATTGTCATTATATTTAATACAAAACCCTCATTATAAGGCATTATCTATAATCCTAATCGTGTTATCCAGAGAAGATGTATAACACTTAGTCATGTCTTATCTTATTATTTCAGTTTTACCTACCATAAAATCTTATTAAAAAATTTTGATATCATAAAATAATTATATATGTTATACATATATGTTATTATATTTTTTTAATAACCTATATCTATATCAACTTTCATAAAATGCGAAATAAAATTATCTATTGTGTGTATGGTGGACTATCTCCTCGAGAACTAATGTGCATTGGTTTTAATCATCATATCTCTTGGGGAAATATAATGATGGATTAATGTTATAAATATGATAATTATTACAGAAAATATACCTTATTAATTGTAATATCACATCTACCATCTTACATTCTAATCCATGGGAAAATTATTACGTTGCTTGAGCATACATGTGTACTAATACCATGATAATGCGAAGTGATATGTTTTTATTTTAATTTTACATAGAATGTAAATGAGCGTATATTTAATTATTATATATTATATCTATGATAATAAATTTATTTTATAATGATGAATTAATATTTACCTTTCTTTGGTTTCAACCGTTGATAAAATTAAAACAACGTTTACGTGTACATATAAACTACAATATTTATGAATGGTTTAATTAATTTTAATTATATAAAATTAATAAATTACGATAAATAAAAATATTACGAAAATATATTATATTTATACATTTTTTAAAATTATAAATATTTTGGAAAGATCATCAATATTAAAATACCAAAAATACCAAACAAAAACATAAATGAAAAATGATGTTGTTATTACTCAAAAATTGATTATGATAATGAAATGGTAGTAAGAAAGAAATAAATTCCATAATTAAATCTTATAATATGAGATATATAATATTATTTTCCACGAATATATTTATGAAAAAACCAATATTTATTATACATGATCTTATAATGTGAAAAAACATTCAAGACTCGAGGTATGATGTTTTTTGTCCTTATTTGTTTTTTGGGGAGTCATATTCCACATTGACTAATATTTTATTTAGGGTGGTTTATATAAATATCATTTTCTATGTTATATCATTAATCATATTTATTTTAATAATATTTTAAATTTTCATTAATTTTATTATTTTATTTGTATTTTTATTCAAAATCTTCCAATGTTGTAAGTGATTTTTGTTTCAATTTTATTTCTATGGGACACATGCCACAAACACCATGTATTTCTTTCGTGGGGAGAATATACTTACAATTAATTTATATTATGAATATTATCATAGAAATTATGGGATAAACATATCCATATAGTATGCACACTTTGATGGGGATTATGAATCAAAAGTTACCAATGTTGTAAGGGTTTTGATGTTACAATCTCATTGTTTAACAACATTTATAATGATTAATCTTGAAATGGTGAAATATTATTTTCAACCTAACATGAAACTCATTAATTTTATTACAGTACGGTAATAAATAAAAATAATATATTTTCTTTTTTTACTCAATTTTAATATATAATAGTTCAAAATATATATTTTAATGAAAATCATCATAATTTTTTAATTTTTCCAAAATTATTTTATTCAAAAACCATAATTTGTAAAACAATAATCATATGTTTTTCACCATGATTGTTTAATTTCAATATTACCCACTATTTGATTTTTATATAATGTTTTAAAAAGGAATATTCCTATAAATTTACATCATGGTACATTTTATCAATTATTAAAAATATGTGAAATGAGTCTTTGAGATGTTATTATAATAGAAATAAATTATTTCAAAATGAAATCATTATTTTTCTCAAAAACATTACCAATAAATAATTCAAAATAATTTTCTATATATGAAGACATACATTTATGTTATTTAATAATTACTAGGTATATAATAAAATTATATTATCCTATCACTTTTCAAGATGAAATATATTTATATTGACCTTATATTTATTAAATTTGGCCCTTTTCCACTTTTTATTCATCGAAGAAATGATGAAATTTTAATGAAACCAGTTTACTTTTAATAGGTTATACTCTGATGAAATGTTAATGAAAGGAATTTAATTTCATTGGTTTTTAATATGATGAATACTTTACGATATTGTGAAATAAATTTTTAAGATTTTAATTATTTGATGAGTGGGGTAATATACCTTTTAATACCTTGGGAATTGATTTATATATCATATGATAATTATGGAAATGATGATATTGTCTTTTACCATCTATGGTTAATATGACAATGTGCTTGATCCCATATGAGAAAATAGTCAATGTTCATGATACCCTATTTAAAATATGATACTTTTTTTACAAATTATGGAATAAACTTATGTGTAATTTTTTAAATACAAGAAACAATTGAAGATTCTAAATATGTTATATTTTGTGAAAAATACAAGGATTAATGATCGGCCATTATTTTATGGTCTCAGTAGTTAATATTTAGTGATTAATTTTTTTATTTATTTATAATGATCTCATGATTATATTACATTAACACATGGTTCATGATTGATTTATGATGATTTCTCAATCTTATGATAAATGTAATGGAAATGATAATGTGTTATTTTGTTACTCATTTGTACGGTATTTAAAATTATATAAATAAACTTTATATGTTATTTTCATGACCACATACATTTATTCATATAATATTCCTTTATTTTACTATATATTAATATCTACCATGTTTAACAATTTTTAGTATGAAATCTCTCCCTTTATTATGCTTCATTTACCTAGGTTTTTATGAAATGTTTATGGTGTGTATGTCTATGATGTTTTGAAAATTGGATGATAAATATTTACGATATTGAAGATATTCTATATAATAAAATGATTTTTATTTTTTTCACCAATGAAACAAATCCTTTAGGTTCCTTAGGTTTGTATTTTTGAAAGGTGTTTAATATTAATTTTAAAAGTTGTAATATTTATATACTAAATTTATGGGTAACTATACTTAGTATCATAGGATATGTTTAATAGACCTTCAGAACATGGATTAAAACAATTAGGGAGAACCATATAGATATGACCAAGGACAAGTAAAATTATAGTAAAATATTTTATAATTTTGGTGATTTATTAAGAGTGATGTTTCTCCGAAATTAAATGATTATTTGGAATCTATAAGTGAGTGTATAATTGGAATATTTTAAAATAGGATTATAATCTCTAAAAAGGTTCCATTTGGGTTTGAATTGATTGTCGCATGGTTAAAAACAATAGTCCCAACTATGCACCTAGTTTGACACTCCCAAGGAATATGGTTTTGAAATTCCAAAATTAATAATAAACTATGGTGAATGATTTTTGTATTTATTAAAATTTCATAACATAGGTTAGACATATGGTATCCAGAATGAAATGTATGAATTATGGTTTTGAAATTATATAAATTATTTTTATCATTTTTTTGTTTCCCACTATTAATATTATTATACACAGTATGTTTTTTTAGTAATTATAAATAAAAAGAAATAATTAGGCTATCATTCTATGTGATTTAGAATTTTTTAATAAGAAACCAAGTGGAAGGACTAATTGAGTTAAGGATATTATGAATATATTAATATGATATCATGATATATCATTAAAAATGATTCACCATAACCGACTCTTAGAATCACAAAATTAGAAAATTATAGAGATTTACATGGTCTAATGTGGTGGAAAAAATATTAGAAAGAAGATTGGTTTGCAATATGTCATGAATATAAGAAAATAAATCAAGTTAATGTATCAAAGGAATGAGAAAATGATTTATGTGTTAAAAAAGGGAACCAGGTATATAATTTTTGAGGAAAGTAATTTTTTTAATGAAATTGATGATAATAATTGTTCCCCTAATGCATAATCAGTGGTTTAAAGTTTTAATTGTGGAAATTATGGGTATTATGAAAATCATGTTTGAAGGAGGAATTCCCAAGAAGAAGATTTAAAAGGTTTTCTGATTAAGGGGTTCTATGTTAATGATTAATAAAATAAAAATTTAATATTAATGGAATGATGTATTATGGAATTGGATAATAATCATAGTTATTGGTTTAATAATTATTTGGATTGGAGTTTTTTTGTAATAGAACACAAGAATTATCTTACATGTATTATGAAATATAAATTTAATATTATGTTGAAATTATAACATTATACTAAAAAACTATGTAATTATATAATATTATATTAAATTCATCTAATATATTTTATAAGAATTATGTAAGTATTAATCTTTCTTTATGCTTAGAAAATGATTTATTCTAAAAAATTAATTGCCACCATTTTATGGAGAAATAATTTTATATTTAGTGATTTGGACATCAATAAGTTATATTTGTAGAAATAAAAAATTAATATGAAATTGGGATAGAAAAGTTAAGTTTTGTTGAATTTATGGTATTGTTCTGAAAAATTACATATTTTAATGAACATTAAAAAATAGTTCACTTTAATTCAAAACTATGTTTTCATCTAATATATTTATATATTTATATATTTATATAATTATTTCAATTGGATTTAATGTATAACTAGATTAATTTTTTATTATTTAATCTAATTTAGGGTATTGGAAGTAATTTACATTTTTAAATGGGATATTAACACATGTCAGTATTTTGATGATTTATACTTTATAAAAAACATGATTTCTCATTCGGTCAATGAGATTAATTTTAATATTATAACCGCGACATATATTTTTTAATTTCATAAAAATTTATTCCATATTTTCAACTAGTGGGTTCAAATTTTTCTAATATGGACCATTTATTTTTTAGCCGTTATGAATAGTATCCTGCGTAATTTTTTTAATTTAATATGGTTAAAAATAAAACAGGTAAAAAGGGTGAAAAATAATAAGACATATAAAATTAAATTACTGAAAAATATTCCAAAATTATATTGGATTAAAAAAATTAGACCCTTAACACATATGTATCTGTATTGAATAATATATTGGACATTTTCCATGAAAATTATATAAATTTTTTTAAAATATAAGGATGTGACAAAATATCTCCCACTTTCTTCTTATAAGTATACTAATTTTAATATAAGTATAAAACTGATATAAATTCTAAAATAAATATTACCCAGAAATATAATGAAATTATCTACAAAATGAGATTTTATTTAAACATTTAATTGATTTCATAATTGCCAAAAAAAACTGACACAATGGTGATACAATAATTATTTCATTAAGATAAAGATAAAATAAATGAGATGAAAAATATTAAAATAAATATATTTTTCAGTTAATTAGTGAACGACAAGAATTTAAAAGGTAAATATGAAATATTATAATTCCAATAATTGTTTTCTGACATATATATATTTTTCAAATTTATGTAAATTCAACGAGATAAATAGTTTAAAAATTGAAACTTAGGTATATTACAAATATAATAATTTAAAAATATATTTAAAAGAATAAAAATATTTATAAAGTACAAATTTAATATTATAAGGTCTAATGGTTGTCAAATAGTCTATAAATAGGACTTTTAAACCATATAATTAAAATTTATAATTAAAAAATGATAATTAAGTTTAAAACTAACTGATACTCTCTAAAATGAAATAATAAAATTTCTAAATGTTATTCATTTAGAGGATTTCAAATCATACTCATTTTATCATTGAAAAAACATAATTTTGAGTCATTTTGAGTTAAAATAAAATATTTATTAGTTTAACACTGTATAGACCCAAAGCTTAAGGTACATGGACATTACATTACTTTTGTAGAATACTTAGTACATAACAAAAACACACACATAAGGATCGTAATAGTTTAGTGTCTTTGGAAACTCGGAATATAATATTCTAATAGTGGTGAAAGATCTTCAACATCTCCCATAAATATCTTCCCTTTTTTTACCTAAAACTTTCTTTATATCCTGGGGAAAAGAAAACATAAAAGGGTGAGCTCAAATGCTCAGTAAGGGTAAACAAAAGAAATATCAATCACATCATATTCATAAGAACATAACATTTTGGAAATCTTAACCTGAAAAAAAAAGATCATAATATCATAACATGGGATAAATCATAGTAGTGAAATGTAATCCCAATCATCATAACTTAAAACATTAAACTTTTTGACATATACACATAATCATAGAGAATCATTTCTTATTAGTCAAGACTCATTGCCAAGACTATCTTAGTGGACAAAGTCCCTTTCTGAACCGAGTTCACTCCTCGTCTCAGTCCTGTTTCACTGAACCGGTATAACCTACCATTCCAGCCATGTCTATCTCATGAGATATAAAATCTTTACCCAATGCATTGGAGGTAGATATAGGTCCCACCCATCTCATAATTATACCATTCTTATGTGTGCCACAAAATTAGAAACCATACATCATAGCATAACTTATGTAATAAAAATGGGAATCTTAAACATCGTGACATCATAAAACAATTCATATAAGATAAAGGAATTCGTAAAATAATTCCATCACAACATAATCAAATCAATGTAATAATAGGGATATAAACAGAACCCTTTATTATCTTAGATGGAAAATAATTTTGATAAAACACTTGAACTCCATTCTTGAGGAAAATATCCTTTCTACTTCAAAAAAAATTTTTTCCATTCTTAACATGTCATACAATTTTAAACTAAATAAAGTTGATTGAAAATAAACTTGAAAACTTGTAATGGAAGCTTCTTGGAAATAATGTTTTAAAAATCCATTCATGTCGTAGAAGTTAAAAAAACATTCTTCTCGTACTTTTGTCAGAAAAGTCAAAAAGTACATCGTACGAAAAACAACAAAAGATTCCCTTCATATCTTTTACTAAAAACTCACCGAAGGGTAAAATTGTATTTAAAAAATTATAGGTGGATGGAAATAATATTACATATTTATGAAACATGGATGTGGATGATAAAATACACCCCAGTAAATTCCAATGTATAAACAATCTCGGATAAAAATGTGATTGTGATATTTCCCTTACCATAGGTCCGATTTGCTTTGTAAGTGTCCGAACCTCCTGTATAATGATTTAAATAATGTCATTGACTTATTCCAGAATCATACTCATTGTTATGATATCATATATGGTTCACTTATGACTTTATATTACCCGTTCTTTTGTAAATTCCATGTTAAAGAGCGTTTTGGGTAAAATTGTTTCATTTGTCATCCGTGTTTTGACTTGTAATTATTCATATGATTAATTATATCATGATTACTTAATTCCAGAATATAAAACATGATTTATATATAATATATATTCATAATATACATATATTTAATAAATCAGTAAATGGAAAGAAATACACCATTCATGGAGACGGTAGGTCGTACGTACACATGAACACTGTTTTCGTTTCCTTATTGAGTTGAATGGAATTAAGTAGATGACATACATATATATACACATAAATCCAGTATCATTATTATGTCATATAATTCATGATTACTTATTATATATACTATATAATCATTCATGAATGGTTAAACTGGAGAATGAATCTCATCGCGTTGTGGAGACGGTAGTCCGTACGTACGCACGAGCGATGATATCGTTCTCATGATCGTGGGACTATATTGGAGTGTATTTATACTATTTAAGAATAAATATAACTTTAAAATAATCATATATAGTTATTATTTACACCATTATACCCATCCAAGTAAGGTGGCGGTGGAAAATAGATTTCACCACGGCGTGGAGACGGTATTCCGTACGTACGCACGCGCGGTGATTTCGTTTTTCGTAGGATGGATAGATGGTGAAATAGGGTTGTTTCATACTTATTATAACATATCAGTATATCAGTGATACTTATGTTATTAGATAATAATGAAACAACCTATGAAGAAGAAGTGGAAGAAGAAATAATGTTGAAAGAATCGGTAACGGAAATTACCTCTTCTTGGAAGCGCCTCTTTGAGATCTCCTTTTAGGGAACTAAAATAGGTCTTTGAGGAATACCAGAACCTCTAGGATGTTTCTAGGGAATTGGATAATAGAAATTATCAGGTATTGGCAGATCTTGAAGGCTCAGAGTTGTGTGAGGAAGAGAGGGAGGGGGTGTCCTTTTATAAGGGAGGAGAGGGGCACCTTTGGAATAACTAAAAATATTATTTTATTATAAAGACAATTCGGTTTTAAATAGCTCCAAATTTATTTATTTCGAATCTAAGGTGTGTATGGGTCGAAATACTCTCATCCAATATAATTTAGACATTTTTAGGTTCCTATTTTAACCTTATCATTTAAATTTAACATTAAGTTAAATAATGTTACTTTTACCGTGTCTTCTTGTGTTCTTACACTATAAGGTTAATAAACTTACTATAACAAGACAAAAGAACCCCAAGTTGTTTATTATTAATATATATAACCTTATATAATTTATTTTGCCAAACCTTAGATTTTTAGGAATAAAATAACAATTAATAATATAATATTTTTAAAAAAAACTATTTTATGTCAATTTGACACTATTTAGTAATTGATTTTTGTGAAACTTATAACAGAATTATTAGTTCGAAAAAAGTTAATTACATCAATAATAACATGTCATATTATCCTAGAAAATTAGTGGAATTCATAAAAAGTCTCAAATTATATTTATTTGGGTATTTATAATATCAATTATTCTAATTTTTCACTATTATGGTAATTACTGCATAATCATTGTGTCATAAATAAATTAATTTATTTAATGTCTAAAAATTATAAATAAAATATCATTATGTAGGAAATATTATTATCTTTCTAATTAATATTTAAAATTGAATTTATCTTATGTATAACCCTATATTAAAAATGTTGTTGTAAATAAACTTTGATTTTAACTCTTTTAACTCTTCTTTGAATTAAATAATAATAAATGTCCTAATCTCATCCAAGTGGGCCTAAATGGTCATATTTTATTCCTTGATTGTTTTTGGTCGAATTACACTTATCCAATAGAATTAGGACATATGTTAGGGTAATAATAATAACATTTTTACCCTTAATTACCCTATTTACTTTTAACTGTGGTAAAAAAAAGTAAAAAGTTACTATTCACCAAAAATTATTTTCATCTCATTGAACCACATTTTACTTACTGAAATCAACCGTGTCTCTAGGATTTTTTAAATTCCATTCACATAAGCGGTAAAATTATGTTTTATGAAAAAATCATTTTTTTTAACTACCACTTAGTGGTTTCACTATTCATCAAAAAATGAAAGTTTCCAGAAAAATACCAAAAATTAGGCCTAAGCTATATTTGATATTATGAACTCAAAAATGATGTCTATTTTACAAAATTCAAAACATATCAGTTGCATTAATTAATTTATAAATTAATTCTCGTCGTCAAAACAAATAGCTTGTTCTTAAGAGATAATAACTATCAAAAGATTGACACTTGTTTATGTTTGGTTTAAATGTGAAATTACATCCAATGACCAAAATTGTATTAAATTGTAAAAATATATTCTAAATATACTTTAAAACCACTTAAATTAATAATTTATCACTATTAATTATTAAAAAAGTTTTTTTAATTAAAATTTAGTAATTTTCACTATTCATCAGAATATGAAAGTTAGCCGAAAAGTACCAAAATATTACCCTAAGCTAATTTCGATATTCTGAATCCAAAAATGAAGTCCATTTTGAAAAATAAAATTTACAAAATTTCAAAAAGTGGTTATTACTATTCATAATGGCTAGTTTTAATAATATTTTAATAGCAAATCGTTGTTTAGTGAAGCTCGGTATTGCGTACTACACACACTATCGAGGAAGGTCGTGATAGCTTGTAATGCAAGGCAAGTCAAGGATGTGTGTTTTTCAATATCCTTTTGGTGTAGCGTACAACACAAGACATTAATGAAATTAAAAAGAATATTTTTCATAAAATCTCGGGGTGTTACATTATACCCACCTTAAAATGAATTTCACCCTCGAAATTCATCGGGATTATAAATGGTTTACTATTCGAAAGTTTCTTTGATAGAAACCCACATCGTAAAAAAGAATACCAAAACCATTCTTTAAAAAAAAGTATGAAACGTAACGATTACCCAAATAAACTAATCACTGGGATTCCACATAGGTGAAAATATGGATATGGAAGAGAAAACTAACTGTCATGTTCTGATGGAGAGTGGTAGAGAACATGGCTATGGAAAAGCCAGCAATCACAAAGCCATAAATTTGTGACAATCTAAGGAACCATCTGATTCATCAGATATAAGAGCACTAGGACAACATTTTTGGTTTTCAAGATCTTTTCCCTAAAGTTGATGAAATTGGAATTAGAAGAAATACTTTCGTGATTTCGGTATAGTATCACCACTGTTCGTTCTTTGGACAATTTCCAATTCATCTCTTAATGAAATGAAGTTGAATTTGTCATTCATGATGTATTAGTAGATCATGTGATAGAATGATGGGTCATTCCATCTGTCTCAAACAAAAGGTTAGAAAAGTTATCAAAAAATACATAAGCCCATCTATAGTGAGATTAATGATATATGGTTCCTAAAATGGACTTATACTTCATATATCATACTGCTTAATATAATAAAACTAGTTTCTACTAAACAGGGACTTCATGTAGGCCATTGGTAGGCGATAAAGGCCAGTCGCACTTCGGTTGTGGGTTCGATTCCCACAGCATTGTCAGACGCGATGGGTTGTCGCCCGTCCTGCAGGTTGTCCTTTTTCTAAAACTATATAATATTAAAAGTTCTATCCTTAAACAATAGTAACTTATGTCCAACATAATCCATTCCAATCTTTATTCTTATCTAAAATTCTTCGGTCCAAGATCATAATATAAAGAAAATGATAACTTGAAATGTCATCAACCAAGCATGTGAATACCATCATTTATCCCCCATATATCTTGTTGGTCACCTTCCAATCATGTGAATACCTTAATCATGTATTCTCTTAAAAAATGAATACCCATTAATCCTTAGTGAAGACATTAATGCTGTCAAAATTTAACTCTTTCAACATACCAAAATCCAAAAATTCTATATACTAAATCAATTACATAACCTTCTCCTTATATCGGTCATGACCTCATGAATACTATCAAACATTTAATTTTCTCTTTATCCCTTCATTATGCGCATATCATCTATATTCCAAAAAATATCTGAATATCCATTAATGGATATTGGTACCATTAATCATACACTTTAAAAACTCAAGGAAAGACAACATTGTAACAATCCTTAGAAGTCTCTTTATTCCATAGTACCATTAGATTACTTATACAACATTACACTTGATAAACATGTAATCATTCCACTACCTTCTTAAACCATTAACTAAGCTTCAACAATTCTTTCAACTCACATATCATTTGTAGTCTCTTTATCATCATCAACATAAATACTACTCATACGGCCGTACTGATTCTCTTCATGAGACTTTCCCTTAGGGAATTGGTTTGCATAATGCCCATACATTCCACATTTAAAACATCTAACCATTGTTGATGTCGTAGCAATACCATTATCCTCATCCATAGTGTTAACTGATCCTTTTCCTTTTCACTTACTGGATTTGTGTCCTTCTTTTCCACACCCAAATAATCTTCCAGTTCCCTTAAAACACTCTCCTCGATGCCTCTTCCCACATGATTTACATAGGGGAAATTGAACTTTCTTTCCTCTATGATCATCATGAAACTCCATCTTTCTCTTATTAGCCGAGTCAGGAAACTTACCAAATCTGAGTTTATTGATCATATTATGATATTTTTGATTCGGCATAATAATGATGGTTGGACTTCCAAATCCCATTTCATTTGGTTTCTCATGAAGAATATCATTCCATTGCCCATAATATCCTCCATTATCATGAATCATCTTGTTTCCAGGCATTTTCTAAAACCCAAAAAGAATAGTGTTATAGGAAAAAATCATAATAAAGGGGGAGTAACTTCAATATCTAATATCTTTTGATAAATTCTAAGATCTTTAACATAGTTCTAAGACTATAACCTATATGTATACTTATCCTTAGGGGCATCCCTAGAAATACTTTAGAAATATCTCTAGGGATCTCACTAACATTTTCGCATCCTAGTTTCCAAAGGTTGACTAAACCTTTCCTCTGATACCAACTGTAGAGACCTGAATCTTAACGTACATGGACATTAAATTACTTTTGTGGAAAACTTAGTACATAACAAAAACACACACACAAGGATCGTAATAGTTTAGTGTCTTTGGAAACTCAGAATATAATCTTCTAATCGTGGTGAAAGATCTTCAACATCTCCCATAAAGATATTCACTTTTTTTTACCTAAAACCATTTTTTATATCCTGGGGAAAAGAAAACATAAAAGGGTGAGCTCAAATGCTCAGTAAGGGTAAAAAAAAGAAATATCAATCACATCATATTCATAAGAACATAACATTTCGGAAATCTTAACCTGCAAAAGAGATCATAATATCATAACATGGGATAAATCATAGTAGTGAAATGTAATCCCAATAATAATAACATAAAACATGAAACGTTGTGTCATACACACATAATCATAGAGAATCATTTCTTATTAGTCACGACTCATTTCCAAGACTATCTTAGTGGACAAAGTCCCTTTCTGAACCGAGTTCACTCCTCGTTTCAGTCCTGTTTCACTGAACCGGTATAACTTACCGTTCCAGCCATGTCTATCTCATGAGATATAAAATCATTACCCAATGAATTGGAGGGAGATATAGGTCCCACCCATCTCATAATGATACCATTCTTATGTGTGCCACAAAATTAGAATCCATACATCATAGCATAACCCATGTAATAAAAATGGGAATCCTAAACATCGTGACATCATAAAACAATTCATATAAGATAATGGAATTCATAAAAATAATTCCATCACAACATAATCAAATCAATGTAATAATAGGGATATAAAGAGAACCCTTTATTATCTTAGATGGAAAATAATTTTGATAAAACACTTGAACTCCATTCTTGAGGAAAATATCCTTTCTACTTCAAAAAAACATTTTTCCTTTCTTAACATGTCATACAATTTTAAACTAAAAGAAGTTGATTGAAAATAAACTTGAAAACTTTTAAAGGAAGCTTCTTGAAAATATTGTTTTAATAATCCATTCATGTCGTATAAGTTAAAAAAACATTCTTCTTGTACTTTTGTCAGAAAAGTCAAAAAGTACATCGTACGAAAAACGACAAAAGATTCCTTTCATATCTTTTACTAAAAACTCACCGAAGGGTAAAATTGGATTTAAACAATTGTAGGTGGATGGAAATAATATTACATATTGATGAAACATGGATGTGGATTATAAAATACACCCCAATAAATTCCAAAGTATAAACAATCTCGGATAAAAATAAGATTGTGATATTTCCCTTACCTTAGGTCTGATTTGCTTCGTAAGTGTCCGAACCTCCTGTATAATGATTTAAATAATGTCATTGACTTATTCAAGAATCATAATAATTGTTATTATATCATATATGGTTCAATTATGACTTTATATTACCCTTTCTTTTGTAAATTCCATGTTCAAGAGCATTTTGGGTAAAATTGTTTCATTTGTCGTCCGTGTTTTGACTTGTAATTATTTATATGATTACATAGATCATGATTACTTAATTACAGAATATAAAACATGATTTATATATAATATATATTCAGAATATATATATATATAATAAATCAGTAAATGGAAAGAAATACACCGGTCATGGAGACGGTAGGCCGTACGTACGCATGAATGCTGTTTTCGTTTCATTATTGAGTTGAATGGAATTAAGTAGATGACATACATATATATACACATAAATACAATATAAATATTATGTCATATATTTCATTATTACTTATTATATATACTTTATAATCATTCATTAATGGTTAAAGTGGAGAATGAATCTCATCGCGTCGTGGAGACGGTAGTCCGTACGTACGCACGAGCGATGATATCGTTCTCATGATCATGGGAATGTATTTGAGTGTATGTATACTATTTAAGAATCAATATCACTATAAAATAATCATATATAGTTATTATTTACACCATTATACCCATCCAAGTAAGGTGGTGGTGGAAAATAGATTTCACCACGGCATGGGGACGGTATTCCGTACGTTGGCACGCGCGATGATTTCGTTTTCCGTAGGATGGATAGACGGTGAAATATGGTTGTTTCATACTTATAATAAAATATCCAAATATTAGTGATACTGATGTTATTACTTCATAATGAAACAACCTAAGAAGAAGTGGAAGAAGAAATAAAGTTGAAAGGATCGGTAACGGAAATTACCTCTTCTTTGAAGCGCCTCTTTGAGATCTCCTTTTAAGGCACTAAAATTGGTCTTTGAGGAAGACCAGAACCACTAAAATGTTGCTAGGGAAGTGGAGAAGATAAATTAGCAGGGATTGGCTGAGATTGAAGTCTCAAAGTTGTGTGAGGAAGAGAGGGAGGGGGTGCCCTTTTATAAGGGAGGAGAGGGGCACCTTTGGAATAACTGAAAATATTATTTTATTATAAAGCCAAATTCGGTTTTAAATAGCTCCAAATTGATTTATTTCGATGCTAAGGTGGGGATGGGCCTAAAGCCTCTCATCCAATAGAATTTAGACAAGTTTAGGTTCCTATTTTGACCTTATCATTTATATTTAACATTAAATTAAATAATTTTACTTTTATCGTGTCTTCTTGTGTTCTTACACTATGAGGTTAATAAACTTACTATAACAAGACAAACGAACCCCAAGTTATTTATTATTAATATATATAACCTTATCTAAGTCATTTTGCCGATCCTCAGATTTTTAAAAATAAAATAACAATTAATAATATAATATTTGTTTTAAAAACTATTTTATGTCAATTTTGACACTATTTAGTAATTGATTTTTGTGAAAATCATAACAGAATTATTATTTCGATCAAAGTTAATTAAATAAATACTAACATGTCATATTAACCTATAAAATTAGTGGAATTCATAAAAAGTCTCAAATTATATTTATTTAGGTATTTATAATGTCAATTATTCTAATTTTTTACTATTATGGTAATTACTGCATCATCATTGTGACATAAATAAATTAATTTATTTAATGTCTAAAAATTATAAATAAAATATCATTATGTAGGAAATCTTATTATATTTCTAATGAATATTTACAATCGAATTTATATTATTCATAACCCTATATTAAAAATATTTTGTAGTAAATAAACTTTGATTTTAACTCTTTTAACTCTTCTTTGAATTAAATAATAATAAATGTCCTAATCTAATACAAGTGGGCCTAAATGGTCATATTTTATTCCTTGATTGTTTTTGGTCAAATTACACTTGTCCAATAGAATAAGGACATGTGTTAGGGTAATAATAATAACATTTTTACCCTTAATTAACCTATTTACTTTTAACTGTGGTAAAAAAAATAAAAAGATACTATTCACCAAAAAAACTTCATCTCATTGAACCACATTTTACTTACTGATATCAACTATGTCTCTCGGATTTTTGAAATTCCATTCACAGAAGCAGTAAAATTAAGTTTTATGAAAAATTCATTTTTTTTAACTTCCACTTAGTGGTTTCACTATTCATCAAAAAATGAAAGTTTACAGAAAAATAGAAAAAATTAGGCCTAAGATATATTTGATATTATGAACTCAAAAATGATGTCTATTTTACCAATTTCAAAACATATCAGTTGCATTAATTAATTTAAAAATTAATTCCCGTCGTCAAAACAAATAGCGTGTTCTTAAGAGATAATAACTATCAAAAGATTGACACTTGTTTATGTCTGGTTTAAATGTGAAATTACATCCAATGACCAAAATTGTATTAAATTGTAAAAATATATTCTAAATATACTTTAAAACCACTTAAATTAATAATTTATCACTATTAATTATTAAAAAAGTTGTTTTTAATTAAAATTTAGTAATTTTCACTATTCATCAGAATATGAAAGTTAGCCGAAAAGTACCAAAATTTCACCCTAAGCTAATTTCGATATTCCAAATCCAAAAATGAAGTCCATTTTGAAAAATAAAATTTCAAAAATTTCAAAAATTTGTTATTACTATTCATAATGGCTAGTTTTAATAATATTTTAATAGCATATCATTGTTTAGTGAAACTAGGTATTGCGCACTACACACGCTATCGAGGAAGGTCGCGATAGCGTGTAATGTAAGGAAAGTCAAGGATTTGTGTTGTGAAAGCTCCTTTTGGTGTAGCGTAAAACACAAGACAGCAATGAAATTAAAAAAGAATATTTTTCATAAAATCTCGGGGTGTTACAAACACTTTATGAGTTTACTATTGTGCCCATCCCTCTGCTATAAAAGGATCCCATTCTTCTCTATTAGTTACACATCAAAAACCATTTGGCCTTTCCAATGTCTGATTAAACCCCTAAATAGAATATCTAAAAACCTTATAGATTTATTATTTTTCTAATAATACCCACCATATTGGTTTTAATGTGGTAATTAAAGTATACCACTCAAAGAGGAGGTGTCATTATCATATGAGTTTCTATTGTCATTCATCTTCCACATCCTTCAAATATTCTTCATCCATGATGAAATAATAACTATAGTTTCATAATAATAGTGAGATGTTATTATGTTAATATCACATCCTAAATACATCTAATCTTCGCTAAAATGGGAAAAGAATTAATTGATCATGTGTACATGTGAACTATCACTTCCGTGAACCGATATAATTTGTTATCCATAACCATATCACATGAATAATTATAATGATGCAATTAATATTCATATTTGATACTATTTTCATATTAATCATTATAATATAAAAATAAAAAAATTATTTTCTTTCTTTCCATGCACATAAAAATGACAACTTTGCTTTTCGTACTTGTGAACTTTCACCTCCACAAAGCGATGTGAATAATTTTTATTCATCACACCACTTGGATAGTATTTAATAGTATATATAAATTAGTAATATGATATAAATTATCTTATTGAAAACATATATCTATAAAAAAATAATTAACTTTATTCTAAACCAATCAATGAAAATCGAAAAATGCTAGTCATTCGTACGTACGACATACCGTCGACATGATTATCACATTATTCATTTTATTGTAAATATAGATGATAGTTTGATTTAAATGTATAATTAATTTTTAAAAATTAAAATAATTTCCATGAAAATTATTTTGGCGATGACGGATGTATGACCACCAAGACTTTTAAAATCATACCAAGTTAATTATTGACTCAAGTACCGAATATCGGTAAAACATCCGACATGAAATTAAAAAATTAACTACATTATATAAAATAGTAATAGGTGATATAAAATAAATAATAAACACCAAAAATGTTGTCAGGAATGTAACTTACTCTCCTGATTTTATTACTTAGGAAGAAAAATAACATATGTGGTAAATTAGACTCGAGCTACGAGATATAATATTAATCTCCATTCAGTGATTCATATTTAGATTTTTTTCACCCCCTTCTTTTATGAGGTATATATACAACCCATTTTACATTTTAACTTAATAAAATGATTTTAAAAAAATAATGTTTTTATTCATTTTATCCTGATTTATTGACATTATTTTCCAATGAAAATGGAATTTTCTTTTGAACATATACTACGACAATGAATTCTCTAGTACAATTACCCTTATTTGATTTTTCGATTCCTCTACAAGCCTTAATGTTTTTTAAAGAAAAATAAATCACTGATTCTCGATTATGTGTATTTTGGTAATTAAAATTCTTTTTGAAATGCATTTATTATTTCTTTACCTTGAAATAATTTATTCTTAACATAAATAAAATTTTATGGGTGAAATGGTAAAAACTGAAATCTTTTAAATTTTATGATTACATATTGGTAAATAGACATTTTATGGGTCATTACACGATAAAATAAAGATCAGTGGTTCCATGATAATCCTAGTACTGAAGGTTACCTTATAACTACAAATTCATTTGATATGGAATTCGGAAGTATCGCTATTCCATTTTATAAAAGTGACATGTATGGTATTTCACCGTATTGATATTCCATTTACGTATGATTATGTCCCATGTTATCATTATATTATATATGTTATTTATATTGGTCTTCTGGTAATATTTTTATAATTAAATGGGTAATAAATTATCTTATATTCAAAAGAAATTATTTACTACATATTAAGGGTGAAAAGGATTACATTATGATAATGAATCCAAAGGTTTTAATATTTTCACAACAATAATAGATTTCATTATTTATGTATCCATTAATATGATATTTTTCTCATCTCGGGTTTCAAAATGTTTTAATAAGATTTAATAGAGAAAGCATTCAATTATGGAAGTAAGAAAAATCAATGAGGATTAAACATGAAAAGAAACCATTTTTGTTTTACATTTTTTTAGGATAAAATGGATATTTATGTAGATGTGTCTACATCGTAATATTTGAGTTGTTTTATATGAGGTATGTCACAATTCTCTAAATCTAAAAGCCATAAAATATCCTCAATGCGAAATATGTTCAAATTCATGACATAAAATAATATTATGTAATATTTATTGTGATTTTTTTATAGTTGGAATTAGAGGACAGTTTAGATAACATTAGATGTTATGGTAACATTAATAACATACCCTTTAAATTTATTACCCTATATTCAATTTTAGCTGTTATAGTACTTCAACATTACAATGTTTGTTTTACAAAGGTATGTATGTTCAGAATGGGTTTCCATAGATGAAAAAATAAAACTATGTTGTGAATGAATGAAGGGAAATAAATCATTCCAAATAAGTATACTAAGATGTTTGGAATCATAACTAAGTAATTTTGGTTGTGATGGATAAGTATACATAGGAAATTAATAGTGGTGGTGTTATGAATGAGTGAAACTCGATCTACCATAGATGAACATGATATTAGGGGAGAATTTTCTGAGAAAACATCTGCCATCATTTAGTGGATCATATACCCCAGTTCTAGATGAAGGATATATTAAATCCCTAGAAAAGAATTTGACATCATGGGTTTTATAGCACCAAAAGGATACTCACGAAATTTATCATTTTGAAGGTGAATCCAATCTATGGTGGATAATGGTTAAAAACAACAGCGGATGTGAAGAGATTGATTCCATGAAATTGAATGAATTTACAATATATATTCATTGAGAACAATTTTCTTATAGCTATTTGATTTCGGATGGAAAATCAATTTTTGGAATTCAAACAAAAAGGGGAAGATTTAGTGGTTTCCTATCAAGAAATTTTTTAACGTTTGTCAAGGTAAATCCCAATTTTTTTCTTAGATATTAATAGTAAAAGAAATATATTTTTAATTACTATTAAAGTTGATATATCATTGGGAATTATCTTCTTGTGAGTTTTAAAGATACAAGAAACTTGTCCGATATATTGATAAGGTGGAAATAGAGTTTTCTGATGATTAGGTGTCCAATGAGAGTAAGAAAAAATAGTTATCCAGTTGGTAGGCAATGGGATTGAATTCTTCTTATATGTTTTGAGGTATGAAAAATAAATTCCCATTTTTTTGATAAGGGTGGTAAAAATAATCCCAAAGAAAGTCCCTCAATGTATGGAAAGTGTTTTTGATGGGGTTAGAATGGTCATTTTTCTCATGACTATACGGGAGATGATCATGAAAAAAATGAAAATACAATAATAAGAAGTTTTATTTGAAATGAGTTAGGATATTCTACCAATTTTTTTCCAAAGTTGATTACCAGGGGTTGGAACAAGGAAAAACATATGTATAAGGGAGTGTAAAAATTTGTTTCTACTAATATGGTTGATTTGGGACTATTACCTTATTTGGTGATAAGTATGTTACATGATTTTTCAAAATATAACAATGCACTATTAGACTCTAGATCTTCAAAGTATATCATTTCTCAGATCATTAGATGTAAAATTGGAAATATCACCTCATTAATGTGATATAGAACATTGGTAAAAACATTGGGTGGAAGTATTAAAGAATCCTAAATTTATAGGAATATTTCTATTTTCATTGCCAAGATGGCCTTAACCCAAATATTGTATTACTTCCCCTATCGGAGTTTCATATCATTTTGAGAATGTATTGGCTTTTAGTTTATCATGTAAAATAGATTACAAATTCAATAATTTTTTATACAATTATTTCATACCACTGATAACATACCAAAAAGAATATTGATTTCTAAAATATGGCAATAAATTTATCTACCACATGTTTTTAAAAATATTGAAACGATTTTGAGTAGAGAAATTCAAGTAGTGAATGAATTTAAAGATGTTTATTCATATGAACATCTTGGTATTGTTAGTAATTGGGTGGTTAAAGATAATATTTATTTAATTATATAATCTAAACTTATTTATAAACCCTCTTATCAAATGGCTCATGTAATACTGATGTAACTGGAAAGACTAGTTGCAATAATTGTTTGATAATGGTTTCATTCAACCAATCACATCAGTGTGGGTTTATCGAATTTAACTTGAGACGTTTTATTGATTATATATATTTAAATAACATCACTATTGTTATCAAATATCATTTTCCTCATATTGATGATATGTTTGACCAGCTCAAAAGAGCATAGTATATTTTAAATGATTGACTTGAGGTTCAGGTAACATCGACTGATGATGAATGATGACGGCATTCGAAAGATATAATTTTGAACTATATATGTAAATTATGAGTTTTTATTCATGGCCATTGGTTTATCTATAAGTCATGTGGTATTTATGAATATCATGAATAAATTATTTCATTAGTTTTTCAATTAGTTAGTGGTTTTATTTTAATGATATTTTGGTATATTCTAAAATCTAGGAGGAACAAGATAATCAATTAAATATTTTTTTCAAATATTAAATGAAAAGAAAATATATGGAATATTAAATAAGGGTGAAGTTTGGTTGCAATTGTTTTCCCTTGGCCATATTGTTTATAAAGATGGAATAAATGTTTACCCTACGAAAACAAAACATATTGAAGAGTGGATAAGACCTACCAATGTGACAATGATTCATAGTTTTCTATGATTAACATGTTTTTACTATTGTTTTAGTTTAAGACACTATTCATTTATCTAGACTTCTAAATATTTTAGCACGTATGAGAGATAATTTTATTTAGAAAAAATTATGTGATGATTGTTTTCAGTAACAAAAATAATGATTATCAAATGATATAGTTTATCCATGGACATCTATTAATTGTTAATCTTTTATATTCAATGATGTTTCATTAAATGGAAGTGGTTGTTTCCTAATAAAAAATTATTAGGTAATTAATTATTCTTCACATCATTTAAACTCTCAGTAGTTAAATTACCATCCACATTATTTGTAAGTAGTTGTTTTCTCTATAATAAATATTTATAGGACTTATTTGTATGGCCTAAATAGTGAAATATTCACTGATCACAAAATTTTTTATTATATATTCGTCCAAATAAAATTCAACAAGAGACAGTGGATATTTTTGAATCTAATCAAAGAGTATGATTGCTCGATTTATCCGCATCCTTGAAAACTGAATAATGTGGTTGATAATTAGAAAAAAAAAGTAATGCTACATTAACAATGGTACCATTGGAACATGATCATTTGGTTAATTATTTGATAAATTTTGGATTTTATGTTGTTGGAGTATAAATTCATCTATTTTGTTTTGGGTTTCATTATAATCATCTATATCAGATAGAATTAATAAAGAGAATAAAGGAGAAAATGAGAAGTACAAAAAGGTTGAATTGGCTCAAAAGTTCAATTTTACTGAATTTGAAATTGATTAATATTATGTTTTTATATTTTTTAAGAGATTATATGTTCCTTTTGTTTCATAGTTGAAGAAACACTTGTTCTGTGAAGCTCTTGATTCTCAATTTTCAGTTCATTCGGGCATCACTACGATGTACATAGATTATCGATAATATTACTAGTGGCTTGGAATAAATAGAAATATTGATTACTTTACCATGAAATTATTTAATTGTACACATGTTAAAGTATAACAAAAGGTTCTTAATGGGAAGATTTTTCCTTTTCCAGCGACAGAGTGGAAATGGGAAAACATATCCTTGTCTTTCTTAGTGAGTTTAATGAAAACTTCTTGAGGTAATAATGTAAAATGGGTTACTGTTGATCTATTTAATAGATCTCCTCAATTTCATTAAATTCCACAATATATATATATATAGATAAATTTTCTCGGTAATATATTAACGATAAATTCAGGTTATATGGAGTACCCCTCTCCATTATAGCAAGATCGTGATCTTATATACATATCTATGTTTTAGAAAGGACTTCAAAAGTCATTGAGTACTGAATTAAATTTCGGTACATCTTTTCATTCTCATTCAGATGGGCACTAAAAAATAACAATTCCAACCATATAAGTTTTAATGTGTGATTATTAAATGGATTATCAGGGATTTTGGGATCAAAATTGTTTTTTGGATGTGTTTTTTTATAATAACATTTTTCATTCCAGCACACAGATGTCACCATTTGAGGAATTATAAGATAAGTAATGTCAAAATCTCTATTTTTAGGATGATATAGGTCAATGTAATTTGATGGGACATGAACTGTTAGAGTAAATCATAGAGAATTTTAAATTAATCTAGCAATAGATGAGGAAATACTAGAGCGTAAAGAAAATTTATATGGATAACTTGAGGAAGGATATTTCTTTCAGTGTTGGTGATCATGTAATTTCCAATGTTTCTTAATGAAAAAGTAGGATGTGTTTTGAAATGAATGCGATGTTATTTCCATGGATTATTTGACCTCATTAAATCCTACATAATGTTTGGTCATATTTTTACTATATGGTATTCAATTCGAGTTTGTTTGAGGTACACAATGTTTTTCACGTTTCAATTTTAAAAAGTATATGTCGGATCAATACCATGTTTTGAGTCTATAAGTATATTATTTGGAAGATAATATTTCTTATGAGGAACAAGCAGTCTAGATTCATGGCCATATAGAGCATGTGTTGTGGAATAATGTGATTCATCATGTTAAGGTTTTGATAAAACCCATATGGTTGATGAGGCAACATGAGAATCTAAAAATGCACAAAAGGAAAAATACCCTCACTAATTTGATATGTGAATAAAATAATGGGGATACAATTTCAAAAAGGTAAGATGAATATAAAATTATAGGTAATTATATAATACCTTTTGACATTCATATAATATATTTTATATGCATAATATATGTATAAATATATCCTTATACATAAAAATGTATTTTTTCCAATGTTTTGCAACCATTTGATGGTAAACCCAGTTTAAATAGTATTTTTCACACTTTTATATGATGTTTTTGAAAAAAAAAATTATTCTTTAGGTGAAGTACATAAATTGTAATCTTATTTATTTTTTAGTAATTTTATGATGAATTTCATATTTTATTAGATAGTGAAAAATACAACATTTAAATTCAAAATATATTTTTCATCTAATTTATTTATATCATTATATTATTGTTCATATTACGTTAAAGTATAATTAATCTATGATATTATAATTAAATGAAATGGTGGTAATTGGATGTAATTTCAAATTTTAATTTTATAGAAACACGTGTCAAACAATAGATGGTTTTTTACTTTTAAAAAACCCATTCTCTTAACAAATAAATATCTAAATTGACTCATTTAATGAACTTTTGTTTTGAAAAGGATATTAATATTTTTAAAATAAATGAAATTGACAAAATTTTACTATCTTATTTCTAATGTGTGTAATACATTAAATATTGGTTTAAACATGATATAAATTCGATCATAAATAGTCTACATATTGAAAATAAAATTATCTATTCCATGATAATTTTTTAAAATTATTAGAGATTAATTAATTATAATAGATGGTGACCAAAACAGTGACCAAATAATTATTATTGTAATTGAAATATCAAATAAATGATATTGTAATTATGAAAATAAATATATTTTTAAATAATTAGGGTAATACAAAAATAATTCAGGTCACTAGGAAATATTTTATTTCTATTTAATGGTTTTTGATAAGATATATCTTTGTATTAATTTTATTTAATATCAATGAAATCAGTAAATTCAAATTTTATATTATTTATATTTTATACATATAATATTTAATTTATAAAAAATTTATAAAATATAATTTATTTTTAGATCCAATTAACATCTAATATGATGGTACCGGAATTAAAATTAAAATAGGATAATTAAGGGTAAAAAAATTGACAAGGCTCTAAATAAAATAAAAACATGTCTAAAAATTATGGTTTGAGCGGATTTGGATTCATCAACATCTTATCTTATACGAAATGTAATTTGGATCCATTTGGAGTGAATATTTTATATATATAAATTTAATATTATAAGGGTTCCTAAGGGTGCCCCTCCACTAACCTATAAAAAGAACCCAATATTATCTTTTCCATACACTTAAAAAAATAATTTATATCATTAAATATCAGAGGAAAACTCTTTCTATAATCTCTACCCTAATTCTAGAGGCCTTACAGTATGTATTACTCCCCCCATAGAGGTGTTAATTTAGTAATTAAAGGGGCTATTCGAATAAGAGGTATCATTTTTATGTGTTCCAAATTTAGTTCTCCATAACTTTTTCCAAATATACTTCATCCATGATGAAATAATAATTAATTTATCCTAAATATAATAGGATGTTATTATGTTAGTATCATAACCTAAATCCTTTCCACTTCCATCAAATTAGAATTGAATTTATCATTTGTGAATACATGTAAACTATCACTTACATAGAAAGATATAATTTGTTTCCAATAACTACCACTCTTGAATTACTATAATGATGTAAGAAATATTAATTTTTGATATTCATGTTATTTTAATAATTATAATATAATAATATATCAATAACATTCTTACTTTCAATTAGCATTAAAATGATTACATCGTTCATGCGTACGTGGGAACTATCACATCCATGAAGTGATGTGATTCATTTTATTTCACCAAAAAACATGGATTATATATAATACTATATTTAAATTATAAATATGATATTACTTATTTTATGATAATTTTCATAAATTAAATAATACTTTCCTTTTATCCATAATTATAAATGAAAATGGAAAATGTTACTCCAGTGTACGTATGACTTGCCCTCTCCGGGATTCTAATGTTGTTAATTTTTCATAGCCATGAAAAATGGTTGGATTTAAAAGTATAATTTAAATATAAAAATAATAATAATGTCAGGAATATTATTTTATATATGATTTACTTATCGCCACATTTACTATTAACATCACACCATGTTCATTTTCGACTGAAGTACTGAATATCAAGAAAATTTCTGACATGAAGTTAAATAATTATTTAATTTGTATAAAATGGAATTATTTGATATAAAATTAATTATAAAAGTGAAAATTTTTCCCATGAAAGTAAATAATAAACCGATATTTATTATTTAAGAATATAAAGATCAAACATGATGAATCAATATCTAGGTAATGAAACTTCATCTCAATCTCATCTCATTGAGGAATATTTTGATGTTACACACCACCTTATTTTATGTGGTGTATAAAAAACCCTTTTAATGTTAAATTATATTAAATGGTTGTAAAATTTTAATATTTTTATTCCTTATATATAGAGCATTTTACATTCATTACAAAGGACAAAATGAAAAAAAAACGTATACAGTGACAATGACTTCCCCACAGTCATAACTGTTACAAGATTTGTGGTTTCCACTACAATAATAAATAATTTTTTACAGAAAAATAAATCATTTATTCCATATTATAGATATTTTTATATTGAAAATGGTTCTGGAAATTAATTGATTGTTTTAATGCCATGAAATGATTTCTTGTGATTGCGAAGGACATTTCATGATTGAAATCTTGAATATTCCCATCTTTTTTGTGTTCTGATTATATATTTTTTCTTAGAAAATTTACATATAGATACATGATAAAATAGGATGTGTGGTTACATGGGTAACCAAGAATGTGAGGTTAGGATATAAGATCTACTACATTGGGACGGAATTCAGAATTCTGGATATTCTATTTTGTAAAATTGACATGTATGGATGTCGACTGCATGGTTATTCCATTTAATTATAAATATATCTTTTTTTACTTATATATGATATTTATTTTTGAGATAGGATTTACCAAAATTTTTTGATTATAAAAAAGGTAAGAAAGGATCATATATTCAATGGAATATATTTACTACTTCTTAGGGATGAAAAGTTTTACATTATGATAAAGTATCCACATGTTTTCATGTTTTCACAAGACTAATAGTTTTATAACTTTTTGTATCCCTTAAAAATATATTATGATCATATGATGTTTTGAAATTTATTTTATAGGATTTATGGGAGAATAATTTCAATGATCTGATCATGTAAACCAATTGATAATTAAACATGGAATGAAAATATTTTTTATTTTAATTTTTTTATGAAAAATGGATATTGATGTAAAAGTGTCTACACTGTAATATTTTAGTAGTTATGTATGATTTATGGACTAATTATATACATTTATAAACCCAAAAATATCACCATTGGGAAATATATTCAAATTCATGAAATTGATCAAGATTATTTAATATTTAAGGTTGGGTCATTATAGTAATGTATTTTCAATATTATATTGAATTTTAATAATTTAATTGTAATGTGATTTAAATTAAAAGTGGTATTTTATCAGAAACAATAGAATATGGTGAATATAACACTTAATATGATTAAAATGTATAAATAATGATGTTTAGTTTATATAAAAGGATAATAGTTATTGATATTGTAAATTGGATTGTATTGAAGACAATACAAATGATTATTGATTTGATGTTAATGATTTTCATGTCAACAATGGTGGTGTTTATATAATATTAGGTATTGTGTTGTATATTAAGTAATCTATTGTTTTACTTAAGAAATTAAAATGTATTTATGTTTTCATTTAGGTTTTTTGTAATAATAATTATTACCATGTTTCATAAGAATATATGGCCAAGGTACTCACATATTTTTATGATAATTAATAGATGATTTAAAATATATGTGGGAATTATTTTTAGTTGATATTATAATGTTATTGACTTTATTTATAGTTTTTCTAAACTCTGAAAGGTCTCAAGTGTAACCATCAATGTAATGGTTTTTGTTGAATTTTTTTTGAGGTATTATTTATTAATGTATTATTTTATTATTTGATGATTATTCTATATCTGAAATCTTGTGCTAAAAAATTGGTTTTCATGAGGGATTGATATTTAAGGAATGACTTATCATTATTTTATCAATCATACATTCCATCAATGCTTCTATAATATATAATTTGTATTTATTTTAAAGAGTAAGAGATGAAATGCAAATTGGTCAAAGCGCAACCAAATGCTAATATTTTCTATATAAAGTGTAATGAAATCTAGAAAATATATTTTCTCATGTCCCCTTTCATTATAAAAATAATATCATCAATCATTATAAATGGATTAGTATACAATAATGTTTCCCTATTACAATTACTTATCATTAATAAATGGAATTTTAACTCATCATATATTTATGGTTAATTGGTGGTTACCTTTCTCAGGACCATTCTTTATATTTGTCTAAATTACTATTTGGGAAGTATAATTTTATCCCATTTACACGCAATGAAAATACAATAATGTTATACAATATTTAAACCTATATTTTTTTTATTTCATTGGACCTTTAATATTCATTTTTTATTTTTTTTGGTGGATGTTTTATAGACCATTATAATATGTGAATTTACCATGAATAGATTTTCAAATGACAAAACCATTAAAGATGATATAAAATTTATATTATAAAATTTATAAAATCTTGTGGGGATATAATACCTAAATATTTTTTGAAATATTTTTTTTCAAATTTTTTTTTCATAATAGAATTTATTACACTCACTATCCATCTTTAGAGAACTAAAATATTCCATTAATATTATTATTTAAACATGACCATTTTAAACTATAATATAAATTTTCCAGTGAGAATAAGAATAAATATATTGTAAAATGTATATTTTTACACAAGTATTAAATAAATTTTTCTATTAGAAATCTATTAGAAATGATAATTTAAAATCACTTGACTGTAATTGAAATTATTTCTAAAAACCTATTTTTATACAATAGGAAATAATTATAAAAAAATAAGATAATGTAGTAACTATTTTTCAATAATATTAATTATGGTGGAAATGGTTCAGAACATACTATAAGGGAATTTTGTAAGGGTTGTTTTTAGTTTATATATCTTTGAACTTAACACTTATGAGAGGTTCCATGGAAAGTATCCATTTTATGTTTAAAACACAGTTTGTCCAAATATATAGTAAATCATGAACAATCTTAAATTTCTGTGAATTTACATGACCCGTTTTTCTTTAAAATGTTAAATTTTCACTTCTTCATTTTCTCTAATAGACTCAACTCTCTCACTGGAAGTCCCTCAAAACCATAATGCTAGTAATTGGGTCTCTTCCTCATCTAGTGTCCAAATCACGAATGAACAATATAAGGCCCCGGCCTTAAACCTTACATAATATTGAATTAAATGAATAATTCACATTGAGGATCTTTTCAGGTTTAGAGTTTTAGAGAATTAGAACATAACTATTACATCTTAAAAGATTACAAAGTAGACACTTCTACTAAGATTCCATAAAATAAAAACTCTTAAAAAGAAAGATGTCTAGATTCCATGTTTTAGATAGAATGACATTCCCTTTATCCCATCCCTGGCCTTATTCCACTTTAAGTCCTGTGAAAAACATTTCGAAAAACTTGGGGTGAGTATAAAAAGATCAGTAAGGGATACAAAAAGAATGAAAACTGTTAGTTTTTCAAACATCAAGTAAACCATGTATACTATATCAAAGTAATACCATCACCTTCATGAAGTAGTAAAAAAAATCTTCACTGAATAAATTATCATTACTTACCTTTTTGTAACCAAAGGATTACCATAAAACTCATATAAAGAACACATAGAATATATAAAGGTAACTTGGGACATAAACATACTTAAGTGGAATAACCATACGGTCAACTTCCACACATATCACTTAATGGAATAGCCATACGTCCAATTTCCATTCATACTTAATGGAATAGCCATACGGCCGACTTCCATACCCAATGCATTGGAGGTTATAACGTAACCACCCGTAAAATGTCCAAGTACCAGTATAAAATCATAAAACATAAAACCAATATAAAGGAATGATAACATTTCCACATTGCAGTCATAATATATCATAAATATATTGACATTATAGAATCCTTTTTCAAACCCATTTTCAATACATAGAAGAGTATATGGTATTTATTTTATTCTAAAAACATTACGGCTTGTTCAGAAAGCCAAAGACCAAATAATACTCGTGGCGGCGGAAAAAGTCATTGTCACCGCGTACGTTAAAAAAACATTCCTTTTTGATGTTTAGTAAAACGCTTCTTAGAAAAAGATTCCTTTTGTATAAAAGTAAAAGTCAAAGGAGTTTATACACCATATAAAAGAAAGTTGTGTATAAAACGAAATATGCCTCAATGAAAGGAGATTGAGACGAAGTCCCTTACAAAGATAATTTTTAAAATTAAATAGATATATTATGTGTATTCACTATAATTACACATAAATAATGTACAAATAAAAGATATGACATAATAATATAATGACATAATTTGAAAGTAGGATATTAACTCAAAGAATGGAAATTGGGTTAAGAAGTTCTCTTACCTCGTATCCGACTTGACCCGACCGTTCTTTAATCTCCTGAATAATAAACTTGAGTTAATCTCTACTTGATTAAGAACCTTTTTCAAGTACATTATTTATTTTATACCATGTTATGAACATCATGTAATCATTTAAGTTAATAATGTTCATTTTGTCGGTATTTGGTTCTTAAGTCAAAAATAGACCTCTTACACTTACGTGTTGTTCGTGTGGTCAAAAGTTCTTTATATCTAGAATGAAATTACTGATTAGGATATCATATATATCTTATATATCCAGCATATACATGTATTTATAATATTACATAATCATTTAGAGGTAAGAAATGAAATGCACCGTTCATGGAGACGGTAAGCTGTACGTACGCATGAACGCTACTTTCATTTCTTTGTCATATTAATGGAATTAAAACTTAAATGAGAGGTATGTATATTTTAATTCCAGAATTATATTCATCATTTAGATATATAATTAATTATATATATCCATTATATACATGTACTTTTAATAGTACATTACATTTGAGGATAAGAAATGAAATGCACCGTTCATGGAGACGGTAAGCCGTACGTACGCATGAATGCTACTTTCATTTCTATCGCATACTTTAATGGAAAGAAATAATGATTATATAGAGGTATATTATAATTCCAGTATAACATCATATATAATAACTTTAAATCCATCCTTTACACGTCCCACATATGGCATTAACGAATCACATCACTTTGAGGGGGCGGTAGTCCGCACTTCCTTAAATGAAGATATCGTGTTTACCCATAATGGAAACCATAAAGGTATGTCCAAAATGAAAAATAAAGAATCTTAAAGAAAACATAAACATATTATATATCATATATAAAAATAGTGACATCCTAATGGCCACCTTTGAAGGTGTTAAGTGAGTATTGAACAATCATCGTTTCAGGAGGCCGAATTTCGCCATCCACAGAAACCGTATGTTATTTAACCATTTTATGTAGTTGTGTGAGATTGTAGCTCAAATAAATCTTATAACAACATCCTAGTAAATTGAAGATACTGGTGTTGTTACAAAAGAAGTAAATAAAAAGAGTTTAGAGGGTTGTAGAAGCAAAATAAAACAAATCAACAAGACAGAATGAATTACCTTTAAAAGTGTAACTCTTTTTGATTTGAGCCTAAAAGCTTATTTTGAAAGGATACTTCCCAAAAGGGAATCCTCTATGATTAGGAGAGGGATGTAGAGAGAGTAAATGGGCATAGGTTTGCCGAGCCAAAGGCTTGAAGAGTGTGTGAAATGAGGTAGAGGTGGGCGCCTTTTATAAGAGGAGAGGAGGGGGGACTTTTGGAATGTAAAGAAATATTACTTTATTTGAAAATTTGTTTCGGTTTTAAAAGGTCCAAAATTGATATAAGTCGTGGATAAGGTGATAAGGGTTCTAAATCCACTCATCCAATTGGTTTTGGACATGTGTAGTTCATATATTTTACATTATCTTTCCATTTTATTTAAATCGTTAAATAATGATGTCATCGCTGCATCATTATTATGTCATTAATAATTTAATTTATTTAATGTCTAAAAATTATAAAAAAATTACTATGATGTAGGAAATCTTTTTATCTTTCCAATGACTATTTATAATCAATATTTTGACTTGTTTAACCCTACTTAAAAATTGTTTTAGTAAAACAACTCATGTTTGTGTCAATTTAATTTTAACATTTAATAAAAATATATTATTGTCATTTTCCAACTAAAGTGGCTCCATGGGGTCCCCAAGTTGGCCCATGGCTTGTCTTGGTCGTCCATGACTCACCCAATAGGTGTAGGACAAGTGTAATGGTGTTTTCACATTCTTATAATATCATTTTTACCTTAAATTACACTAATTACCTCTAATCGTGATTAAGAACTTAATAAGTTACTATTCACCAAAAAATTATTATAATCTCATTGAACCACATTTTACTTCTTAATTATAACCATGTATGTAGGATTTTTGAAATTCAAAACACAATGATGGCAAAATTTCATTTAAACGGGAAATCAGTCTTTATAAGTACAACTTAGTGGTTTCACTATTCGTCAAAAATTGAAGTTTTTCAGAAAATTACCAAAAACTCACCCTAAGCTATATTTGATATTACGAATTCAAAAATGAAGTCTATTTTAAAAAATTCAAAACATATAAGTCCCATTAATTAATTTAATAATTAATTCCCGCTGTCAGAGCAAATAGCGTATTTTTATGAAACAATAAGTATCAAAAGATTGACACTGGTTTAAGACTGATTTCAAAGTAAAATTAATTCCAACGACCACTATTGGATTTAATGGTAAAAATATATTCTAATTTCACTTTAAAACCAACTCAAAAGATAATATAATCATATAAATAAATTAGATTAAAAAGAGGTTTTGAATTGAAAGACAACATTTTACACTATTCATTAAAAAATGAACTTTATCAGAAAGGTACCAAAAATTTACAAAAAGTAAATTTTGATGTCCCGATTCTAAGGAGGAGTTATATTTGGTCCAATATAATTTATAAGATCGATCAAAACTATATTTAATGACGGTTCTCCGTCAGAAGGTGATAAGTGGACCTTTCATGAAAATTAGTGTATAAATGCCTAAAATTGAACTCTTTCCGTATTTTAAGCCTTTATATTTTATTGGGTAAATGTAAAAACATTTAAAAACATATATAATCATATTTTAGTTATTTCTATCCATTACCGCCAGTACAACGGCTACTCTTTAACTAACATTTAAAATAATATTATTTTATTACTTGTGTGCAACGTAAGTTTTCAAAGAAACTAATCGTTGCGTACCGAGTATGCTATCGAACGTAGAAACCCCTTTTAATTAAAATTAATATTTAATTCGTAAATATTAATAAATATGAAAATTATTTATTCTTTATTTACCTGGGATGTTACATCCTTCCCCCCTTTTGGGAATTGCGTCCTCACAATTTTATTCACTTATCAAAATAAGTGGGGGTATTTATCCCTCATAGCATTTTCAGATTCCCACATTGCCTCTTCAATCACATGGTTTTTCCACAAAACCTTTACCTGATGAATCACCTTATTCCGTAACACCTGCTCCCTGTGGTCAAGAATCTGGACCGGTTGTTCCTCATAAGATAGGTTCTCTTCTAGCTGAACTACCTCTGGACTCAAAACATGAAATGGATCTGGCATATACTTTCTCAACATCGAAACGTGAAAAACATTGTGTACCTGAGATAAACTTGGAGATAAAGCCACTTGGTAAGAAACTGATCCAACTTTCTCCAGAATTTCATATGGTCCAATAAACCTTGGACTCAGCTTTCCTTTCTTACCAAATCTCATCACACTTTTCCAAGGAGAATCTTTAAGAAAAACAAGATCACCTACCTCGAGAGATAGATCCTTCCTCCGGTTATCTGCATAACTCTTCTGCCTGCTCTGAGCTGTTCTCATGTGTTTCTGAATCAGCTGAACTTTTTCTGCCATCTCTTCTACCAATTCTGGTCCCATCAACTTCCTTTCACCCACTTCATCCCAGAAAGCTGGAGTTCGAAACCGCTTCCCATATAATGCCTGAAATGGTGCCATCTGTATACTGGAATGAAAACTGTTATTATATGAAAACTCAACCAAAGAAAGATGTTGGTCCCAACTTCCCTGATAATCCATCGAACAAGCTCGTAGCATATCCTCAAAGGTCTGAATTGTTCGTTCTGAAATCCCATCTGATTGAGGATGAAAAGCTGTACTAAAATTTAAATTCAGTACCCAACGACATCTGAAGGCCTTTCCAAAAGTTAGAAGTAAACCTGGGATCACGATCAGATACAATGGATAGAGGAACTCCATGTAACCTGACTATCTCTTTAAGATACAAACGGGAAAGTTGATCTAGAGAGAAAGTATCTCGTATAGAAAGGAAATGAGGAGATTTTGTCAATCGATCAACAATAACCCAAATTGCATTATTACCTTGAGATATCTTCAGTAATCCAACAAAAAAGTTCATGGATATATTCTCCCATTTCCACTCTAGCACTGGTAAAGGCTGAATCATCCCTTTCGGTAACTTCCGCTCTGCTTTAATCTGTTGACATGTCAAACACTTCACTGTAAAATCAACAATATCTCTTTTCATTCCATCCCACTAGTAATACTCCCGCAGATCTCTGTACATCTTAGTACTGCCAGGATGAAATGAAAACGGGGAACTATGAGCTTCACATAACAACTCTCTCTTCAACTGTGAATCACAAGGCACACACAATCTCTTCCCAAACCTCATAACACAAACACAAACTTTTCCAAGAACTCATGAAAAATTTTATTCATAAGGTCCATGAATACAACAGGTGCATTGGTTAACCCAAAAGGCATAACTACAAATTCATAATGGCCATATCTATTACGGAACGCAGTCTTCGTAACGTCTGCTTATTTTACTTTCAACTGATGGTACCCCGACCTCAAGTCAATCTTCGAAAAATATTGAGCTCCCTGGAGCTGATACCACTTCATTCGATGGCCCAACATCTGCTGAAGTTGTTGCAAAGGATTTTACTACCCCTTTCTGCTTGTAGTCTGGCTGCATTCCCCCAGTTGAGTTCTTTGTTGGACACTCGTTTGCATAATGACCCATTTCATTACACTTAAAACATCTTACCGTTGGCTTTTCATTGCCTGCTTGATCATCTTCCTTACAGTTACGAGCAATATTGACCAGAATTACCACACCGAAAGAACTTACCAAACTTGGATAAACATTCTCCAGGATTTATTTTACCACACTTCTCACATGATGGATATTTGGTTTTCTTACCTCCTTGCTTCTTTGATAAATTCTTCCCCTTTTCCTGCAAACTAGACCTCTTATTCTGTTGTTTGTCATAGAACACCTGATCATCGGAAAACTTCATTTCCACCTTCTCAGCACATCGAACAAGCTTTTCATAACTTTTAAACTCACGAGAAGCTAAATCCCTTCAATACTTTGGCTTTAACCCTGAGTAAAAACGGTTTATTTTACTATCAAGATCTCGTATGATGTTTGGAGCATACCTTGCCAATCGAGTGAACTTTTCTTCATAAGCAGCCACTGAATCATCCTCCTGCCTCAATTCTAGGAACTGTTTTTCCATCCTAAGATGAACCACCTTAGGAAAATATTTCTCAAGAAACATACCTTTGAATTCTTCCCAGTGAAGATCCTCAATCTCATCACTATCCCTTATATTTTTCACCATCGAACACCACTGATCAGCTTCACCTTCAAAACGGTAAACAGTAAGACTAACCTTTTGATGTTCTGAACACCCCATGACATCAAAAATCTTTTTCAGTACTTTAATCCACCCTTCAGCTAGCACAGGGTCAGATGATCCTCTGAATGATGGGGGATGTTTCCTCATGAAGTGTTCCACCACTGACATGTTCCTCTGTGGTTGATCTGGCTGATCTCGTGCATGGATACCACCACCATTTATAGCCTGAGTCAACTGTGCCATCACTGCAACAAACTGTTCAGTTCTGATTTCGACCATCTCAGGTTTCTGATTTGGAAGGTTATCTTCGTCCTGATGTCGTCCCAACATAGCTACTTTGTTTCCTCTGCGGAAAACCATTCTGAACACAGAAATATCTTAGGCGAAGCAACATGGTAATCCGTAAATGCTATATCATTTCAATCATATTATAATTTAACACTTTTCTAACTCCTAAAGTTGTTTAAACCGACCTTTGATACCAACTATAAGGCCCCGGCCTTAAACCTTACTTAATATTGAATTAAATGAATAATACACATTGAGGATCTTTTCAGGTTTAGAGTTTTAGAGAATTAGAACATAACTATTACATCTTAAAAGATTACAAAGTAGACACTTCTACTAAGATTCCATAAAATAAAAACTCTTAAAAAGAAAGATGTCTAGATTCCATGTTTTAGATAGCATGACATTCCCTTGATCCCATCCATGACCTTATTCCACTTTAAGTCCTGTGAAAAACATTTCGAAAAACTTGGGGTGAGCATAAAAAGCTCAGTAAGGGATACAAAAAGAATGAAAACTATTAGTTTTTCAAACATCAAGTAAACCATGTATACTATATCAAAGTAATACCTTCACCTTCATGAAGTAGTAACAAAAAATCTTCACTGAATAAAGTATCATTACTTACCTTTTTGTAACCAAAGGATTACAATAAAACCCATATAAAGAACACATAGAATATATAAAGGTAACTTGGGACATAAACATACTTAAGTGGAATAACCATACGGTCGACTTCCACACATATCACTTAATGGAATAGCCATACGGCCAATTTCCATACATACTTAATGGAATATCCATACGGCCGACTTCCATACCTAATGCATTGGAGGTTATAACGTAACCACCCGTCCTAGTATTCACGGAACCACCCTTCATATGGTTTATAACGTAACCACCCTTTAAAATGTCCAAGTACCAGCATAAAATCATAAAACATAAAACCAATATAAAGGAATGATAACATTTCCACATTTCAATCACAATATATCATAAATATATTGACATAATAGAATCCTTTTTCAATACCATTTTAAATACATAGAAGAGTATATGGTATTTATTTTATTCTAAAAACATTACGGCTTGTTGAGAAAGCCAAAGACCAAATAATACTCGTGGCGGCAGAAAAAGTCATTGTCACTGCGTACGTTAAAAAAAACATTCCTTTTTGTCATTTAGTAAAATGCTTCTTAGAAAAAGATTCCTTTTGTATAAAAGTAAAAGTCAAAGGAGTTTATACACCGTATAAAATAAAGTAGTGTATAAAACGAAATATGCCTCAATGAAAGGAGATTGAGACGAAGTCCCTTACAAAGATAATTTTTAAAATGAAATAGATATATTATGTGTATTCACTATAAGTACACGTAAATAATGTACAAATAAAAGATACGACATAATAATATAATGACATAATTTGAATGTAGGAGATTAACTCAAAGAATGGAAATTGGGTTAAGAAGTTCCCTTACCTTGTATCCGACTTGACCCGACCGTTCTTTAATCTCCTGAATAATAAACTTGAGTTAATCTCTACTTGCTTAAGAACCTTTTTCAAGTTCATTATTCCTTTTATACCATGTTATGAACATCATGTAATCATTTAAGTTAATAATGTTCATTTTGTCGGTATTTGGTTCTTAAGTCAAAAATAGACCTCTTACACTTACATGTTGTTCGTGTGGTCAAAAGTTCTTTATATCTAGAATTAAATTCCTGATTTGGATATCATATATATCTTATATATCCAGCATATACATTTATTTATAATATTACATAATCATTTAGAGGTAATAAATGAAATGCACCGTTCATGGAGACGGTAAGCCGTACGTACGCATGAACGCTACTTTCATTTCATTGTCATATTAATGGAGTTAAAACTTAAATGAGAGGTATGTATATTTTAATTCCAGAATTATAATCATCATTTAGATATATCATTAATTATATATATCCATTATATACATGTACTTTTAATAGTACATTACTTTTGGGGATAAGAAATGAAATGCACCGTTCATGGAGACGGTAAGCCGTACGTATGCATGAACGCTACTTTCATTTCTATCTCATACTTTAATGTAAAGAAATAATAACGATATAGAGGTATATTATAATTCCAGTATAACATCATATATAATAACTTTAAATCCATCCTTTACACGTCCCACATATGGCATTAACGAATCACATCACTTTGAGGGGGCGGTAGTCCGCACTTCCTTAAATGAAGATATCGTGTTTACCCATATTGGAAACCATAAAGGTATGCCCAAAATGAAAAATACAGAATCTTAAAGAAAACATAAACATATTATATATCATATATAAAAATAGTGACATCATAATGGCCACCATTGAAGGTGTTAAATGAGTATTGAACAATCATCGTTTCGGGAGGCAGAATTTCGCCATCCACGGAAACCGTATGTTCTTTAACAAAATCCTAGTAAATTGAAGATACTGGTGTTGTTACAAAAGAAGTAAATAAAAATAGTTTAGAGGGTTGTAGAAGCAAAATAAAACAAATGAACAAGAGAGAATGAATTACCTTTAAAAGTGTAACTCCTTTTGATTTGAGCCTAAAGGCTTCCTTTGAAACGATTCTGCCCAAAGGGAATCCTCTAGGATGAGGAGAGGGATGTGGAGAGAGTAAATGGGCAGAGTTTGGCCGAGCCAAAGGCTTGAAGAGTTTGTGAAATGAGGTATAGGTGGGGGCCTTTTATAAGAGAAGAGGAGGGGGGGCACTTTTGGAAAGTAAAGAAATATTACTTTATTTGAAAATGTTTTTCTGTTTTAAAAGGTCCCACATTGATATAAGTTTTGGATAAGGTGATAAGGGTTCGAAATCCACTCATCCAATTGGTTTTGGACATGTGTAGTTCATAGATTTTACATTATCCTTCCATTTTATTTAAATCGTTAAATATTGATGTCATCGTTGCATCATTATTATGTCATTAATAATTTAATTTATTTAATGTCTAAAAATTATAAAACAAATACTATGATGTAGGAAATCTATTTAGCTTTCCAATGACTATTTATAATCAAAATTTGGACTTGTGTAACCCTACATAAAAATTATTTTAGTAAAACAACTCATGTTTGTGTCAATTTAATTTTAACATTAAATAAAAATATATTATTGTCATTTTCCAACTAAAGTGGCTCCATGGAGTCCCCAAGTTGGCCCATGGATTTTCTTGGTCGGCCATGACTCACCCAATAGGTGTAGGACAAGTGTCCTGGTGTTTTTACATTCTTATAATATCATTTTTACCTTAAATTACACTAATTACCTCTAATAGTGATTAAGAATTTAATAAGTTACTATTCACCAAAAAATTATTATAACATCATTGAACCACATTTTACTTCTTAATAACAAACATGTATGTCAGATTTTTAAAATTCAAAACACAATGATGGCAAAAGATCAATTAAACGGAAAATCAGTCTTTATAAGTACCACTTAGTGGTTTCACTATTCATCAAAAATTGAAGTTTTCCAGAAAATTACCAAAAATTCACCCTAATATATATTTGATATTACGTATTCAAAAATGAAGTCTATTTTACAAAATTCAAAAAATATAAGTCACATTAATTAATTTAATAATTAATTCCCGCTGTCAGAGCAAATAGCGTGTTTTTATGAAACAATAAGTATCAAAAGATTGACATTGGTTTAAGACTGATTTCAAAGTGAAATTAATTCCAACGACCACTATTTGATTTAATGGTAAAAATATATTCTAATTTCACTTTAAAACAAACTCAAAAGATAATCTAATCATATAAATAAATTATATTAAAAAGAGGTTTTGAATTAAAATACAACATTTTACACTATTCATTAAAAAATGAACTTTATCAGAAAGGTACCAAAAATTTACACAAAGTAAATTTTGATGTCCCGATTCTAAGGAAGAGTTATTTTTGGTCCAATAAAATTTATAAGATCGATCAAAACTATATTTAATGATGGTTCTCCGTAAAAAGGTGATAAGTGGACCTTTCGTGAAAATTAGGGTATAAATGCCTAAAATTGAACTCTTTCCGTGTTTTAAGCCTTTATCTTTTATTGGGTAAATGTAAAAACATTTAATAACATATATAATCATATTTTAGTTATTTCTATCCATTCCCGCCAGTACAACGGCTACTCGTTAACTAACATTTAAAATAATATTATTTTATTACTTGTGTGCAACGTAAGTTTTCAAAGAAACTCATTGTTGCGTACCGAGTACGCTATCGAACGTAGAAACACCTTTTAATTAAAATTAATATTTAATTCGTAAATATTAATAAATATGAAAATTCTTTATTCTTTATTTACCTGGGATGTTACAAACAATCATGTGGTGTCTCCAATGTTAAGTGATTAAATTAAATTATTTATTTTCTTTTGTTTGATCTCTCAATATTTGGTTTTATTTTGTTGGAATCATATACACTCAATATTCAGGGTATTTTACTATTTAGTATGTTTTGTACACTATAGTATAAATCAAAAACGAATACTATATTATTCATCCTCCACCTCTATACTTTTGGTGGTTAATATCTTTCCCCTTCGGTATTGGCACTTATTAAATTACCACAATTTTGTTGCACCTCGGACCTTACACACATTTCTCATATAATTAATCAATGTCTTAAATTAATTGTTTAAAATTTAAATGTGATTCCCTCATAGATCCATGACATTGTTGGTGGTTCGAATACTCATACTGAACATCCTCAAATGACGGTTGGTTCATATGTCTATACTAAGAACCACCCATCTGTGTGTGCTGGCATCCTAACCTCTATGAGAAAATCAGGTAAACTAAATGAGTAAATTATTGGATTAAATTGGTATATACTAATGAATTTATTTTTTCCCCACATTTTTCTCTTTTAAATATGAATAAATTTAAGAATAGACACAATCATAACCCTTGTTTCTTTATATTAAATTCTTCATTTTTGACATTTTAGAATGTCTTGGTAGTTGTTTAATGGTTTGACATCGATCCTATTTACAGTAAGAAATCGATGATGGGGATTGTTACATGTAACCTATAACCTACCAAAAAAATTATATCTTTCAATATTAATATGTACCAAAAATGTTCCCAAGGTTCTTGACCCATCAGGGAATACACTATTTTTAGTTCTTGAGGATGAGTTCCTTTGTCTTGGGGAGGTAACCTTAATCGTACAACATAGGACCTAGCCTATGTATTTCTAATAATTTTTTTACATAAACATTATACATTAAACATAGTAGTAACATGAACACATTACCCTTATGTAGTGACATTCATATATTATTTTCTATTCATTGTTATAAACATTGTGCATTGTATTTTTTAAATATGACATTCATGGAATAGGTATACCTAATCCAGTAACACATGGTCATATTTTTTACACAAAGGATAGATTTTTTATAGACAACATTTGTGGTGTACTATTTTGTATGTATCACACATTACTCAAGATATTGATTGTTACCTAGATATAATTCTTAGTTATAGGTAGGGAAATATGAAAGTTCATGGTCATGGATAACTTATTGACTTCAAACATGGGATTTTGGGACCGTTAGAAGAATATTTGAAACGTGATTATATTATAGATTGCCTATTTAGCATTTTTCTACATTTTTATCTATGTTTATTATTGTATGTATGCTTATATATACAACAGAAGTTTTTATAGCTCCATGAAATATTCAAAAAAAATTATTTTATGCCAACTATTTATTGATTATTACATATTTTGGTATAATTTAAATTTTCTATTCTATTTTTATTTGTTATTATACTACTATTTTATAACTTATTATCACCAAAATGATACAGGGTATTGTCTCCCCCTTATACCAACTCAGACTTTTGTTTCCCATTGGACTCCACTGGCTTATTGGATGGCATGCATGAGGCTATGTGACCAACCAAGTTCAATATCATATAAGTGAACCAAGTCATAAGAATCAAAAAAAATTAACATATTATTTTATCCCTTTTAATATTATTTTGAATTAGTAGATACTATAATGGGATGTGTTATAATTTTTTAATTATTGTATTCATAGAAGGAGTTAAACAACTTATTGGGTCAAAATAAAAATTACCCAGTATGGGAGTGTATGTTTTCGATAATGTCAGTTATGGCTATATTAATTTCACCATTGGGTGATGTACATGATATGTGGAATTTATTATTATTAATATATATCTTATCTTATCCTTGGATTGAGAGAAAAATGAAGCACCATTCATCCATCATTGTATGAATCATTGGAAAGAAAATTCATGCAAGTGCAATGACATGTAGGTTTCATTTCTTAACAGCCATATACATGATCTATATGGATTGAGTAATATATATTATATGAAACTAAAATATCTACGAGAAAATCGGATTATATAATTGGTTATTTTAGAGTCAACATCAACCCAAATTGATTTTCACCAGACATCTTGATGATTGAATATTAACTATCCAATTATCATAGGTTTGAGATGTTTAACAATTGATACAAAGACTAAAACGTCAGTTCTTTTGAATAAATGAATTCCAATTATAATTTAATGAGGTAATATACCATTATAAATTAGGAATGGAAATTGATATGATCAAATCATCATAAATGACCTATTAACTTTTTCCATCATATGTAATGGTCTGTTAACAGTGTCCTGAAAAAAAAATTAAAATTTATAATTAATGTAAATATGTATTTGGAAATGATAATTTTTTTTAATAGTTTATAAAATAAATAATAGAATGGTTAAATCATAATTCAAATATGATCACTGTTAAATGTTAATAAATAGTGGATTGTAATGGGGGTTTCCTCTTTAACTATCAATTGACACTCTATATATTCGGACGCCTGAATAAAATAGAGAACATAACCTATATCCGACCATAGTAGTGGGATGTAGGCAGCATCACTTTTGATTCATTATGGTGTAATACATCTCCCAGACCTGGAATTAAGATCATGTATATGGGTGTGAATTACATGTATGGAGGCATGTATATGTAATTTCATTATATATATATATATATATATATATATATATATAATTTTTTATTAAATAATGTCATCAGAATATTCATGGAATTTATAGATAAATGTTAAGAAAACCCCCTAGAGCCAAGAACATTGAGGGTGGATATGCTCCTATTCAAGAGGAGGTGGGAAATGATCCACCATTGTAACCTTGAGTAAAACCACCTTTATCACCTATTATTATTCCTAACATAGTTGATGATGCCTTGTTTCATGTGGAATTACTAAGACCTATAAATACTATCGAGGGAAATCTCTATCATTACTATTCTATGGTTGAGTTTCTTCGAAATGTTTAGTATCAATATAAGACACCTTTCATAGTGGTTGCTAGACCCATGGTTGCTGAGTAATAGTTTGTTAATCTTTTTTCTATCAATGACTTAATGGAGATACCATAAAAAAGAAGGTTCAATATCCTGATATATATTTTTAATGGATATAAAAAGGGTTGGATATCCAAAACCACGTAGATCAGCACTAGGATTGTTTATGGGGAAATTTTAAACCTTTCATTTGTGAATTACTTTTCTCAATTACATCCAAGGATGAAAAATCTAGGTAATTTACAAACATGGAGGGTGGTACCATCTGTAATGGATTATTATTCTCTATTCCTACAGTTCATATTCATTAAGAAAATCTATACTACTGATTAGCTATCTAGAGAGAGGCATATTGAGGATGAAATCATGCTTCCTATTTGATCACACGCAAACATATATTGGTTTACAACCCTATCTAAAATAGTAAACTAGCCTCTAATTTGTGAAAATAAACCAAGGGAAGATATAGGGTAATAATTAAGTGGTTCAAATTATCATCTGAGTATTGAGGGTTTTAATAATATGAATCATTACTTCAAGACCTTTCAAAAGGGTAGTTCCCAACAGAGTACATGTGTTTGGAGTTTTGTATTCTGGAATTAGTGTGGAAAGTAACAGAATGTGAAAAATCAGTGTGATAGGGTCCCAGTAGAGTAACAATCCTTTTATCGGTTTCTCAATTTAAAATGGTTTGGTTGAATATCCCCACAAGGAGATAGCTAGAGAAGATCTTGACCAACTCTGAGTTCTAGATCGAGATAAAAAAATCCACATCATTAATAGAATTATACAGATATCAGTTGATCAACATGATGAGATAGAAATTTATGAATGATCCACACACCAATGGTACAAATCTATAAGAGTTGTACTACTCAGTTATGTCAAGTTATATCTCAATGTTGTCGATCTGGCCAAATTTATGCAATGCATAAAATACTAGGGGAGAAGAGTCTCATAACAACTAATTTTTGAGTTATAGTTTTTATGTAATCTACTTCGAATTATGTTTTATTTGATAAAATGACTTCTCACTATTACATTTCCATTCATATCAAGGAATATATTGGCATTAAAATTCAATAATTATATAATGTGGTGATACTAGATAATCAATTAGGAGTGTGGTTAGAGTGTATACATTAATATATGGGGTTCCCTCTTTAGGGTGGATGAAATTGGTTATTATGGGAACTCTTCCTCTATTAAATTAAATGTGTTTACATTATTCATCAGATTGAGTACTTGTATTACTATCATTTCCATGTTAATTATTATCCCAAAAGAGTTTTTATTATATTAGCCAGAGGGTGGTAATTTAACTCAAAAAGTTGGGTGGGATGTTTAAGGAAGTAAAGATGGACTAGAAAATCATGGTATGAAAAGAGTGAAATCCCAAATATCTATAATTTTTATTGACTATTAGGTAATTCATTAGGCATATTTCCCACTGATAGTAAAAAAAATTAGTGATATTTTCCCAGAATACTTTTCTGGACATCCTCTTAAAAGAGAGGTAATGATTATGATTGGCCTTGTTTATGGTACATCCCTGATACCCATTCTGGTATACAAGATTTAAACTATTGAGTTATATAAGCTCAAGAGGATGATATAGGGAATGGATGTCAATGGGGTTATATGACCCCATACTCTCCCATAGGGATAACCAATTCATTTCTCCATGAAAAAAGATGTGAGCGTCTAACATAATGTGGTTTACATGGGATTGAACTAACATAATATGATGAATTAAAATACATTGTTGTGTATATATGAACTCTTTGACCAGATCTAAGGAGTCTTATTTTTTCCCAACACTATTTTGAGGTAAGGCTATCATCGAGAAAAAGTATGAAAATTAAATAGATAGGGTAAAACATTTCATAGTTAGTATGGTCTCTATGAGTATTTTGATATGCATTTTTATATTATGAACATGCCGATTGGTTTAATGGATTTGGTTTTTCCACCCATATCTATATTCCATTGTGGTAGTCTTCACAGAAAATATATTCTTGTATTATCATACACTATAAGAATATTCCAAACATCATGAAATTGTTCTGAATTAACTGATAGAGAAAATGTTATTTTCTAATTCCACTAAATGCAACTTTTAGATCAAAAAGGTCAACTTCTTGGGTCATATTTTATCATAGACATCATTATATATTAACCCATATAAAGTTAGAGATATGGTTATCAGTTTCCATCCCAATAACACAATTGAAATATAATGTTTGTTTATTTGAATGGATATTATAGGCATTTCATTCTGGAATTTTAATTCATGGAAGGTCTTAATACCTTCTTAACTAAATGGGTGTGTTTTTATATGGCCAGAAGAAAGTGATATTCCCTTTTAGGAGCTCTAAGGGAAAATTAATTCAACACCAATAAATCTTTTTTCAGATGATATAAGAATATATATCACATTTTATGATGCATCATTCATGAGGTTGAGAGTAGTTCAAATGCTGGGACAATAAGTCATCTTGTATGGGTCTCCAGAATTGAGGCCACATGAGTTAAATTACCCAACATATGATATATTTCTAGAAGATGTAGTTTATTACATACAATTGTAGGAAAAATGTATTTGGATTGTTATTTTTTGTTTTTAGACCACAAAGGCTCATGTTTATCTATACACAACATGACTAGAATATCCTATATATAAGGAGGGTTGAATATCAATAATAATTTTATTTTGTGCCTTCTTATACACATATTAAGGGAAATGATATATTAGATGCTCTATGATAAAGGCGTTTAACAAAGGTTTCTAAAGAATATATTAGTGAGTGCTAGTTTATGGCCCTAGTTTTTATGATTCAATTAATAGTTCAAGAGAATCATGGTTATCATACCCATACAAATTTAGTTCTAATGTCTTCACTCGTAGAGAAATTAAATAGGAGGTAGTAATAATATCCCTAGTTTCTAGTTCTCAGAGTGATTATTTCAGGTAAGGAACCATTTAGATGTTGGATCATTGATGAGGATGTGGTATTTTACTTACACAGATGCATCTAGGTTACTACATACATAGTGAGGAATTAATGTGAGGATCCCCTACATCTACTTGGATGGTACAACCTGATCCTCACAAATTTATTTTGATCTACATCACCAATACTGGTGAAATAGGAAGAAAGGTGATATACCTATAATTCTAACTTGTTATTCCACCTATAAGAATGTAAAGTTAAAACAGTAGAAACTAGATAGGTTTCTACAACCACTTCCAATTGTATAGTTTAAATGAGATGATGTCTTCGTGGACTTTATAACTGATTACTAAGATCCCACAAATCAAATGTTAAAATATGAGTGATGTCTACGTGATCCTGATGGTGTCTTACCTTTTTTCTACGTAGGTAAAATTTCTTATAGATTATCTTTATAGGATTTTGTGTGTGATATTATAAAAATTAATGGGGTCAAACTGAATACTATATTAGATAGTGATTATATGTTCACATAATCACTCAAACAACGATTGTAGAGGGTGTTAGCTTCATATTTACTTTTGTGTAAAAAAATACCACCCTAATATAGAATGGTAGTTTGAGAGCACAAGCAAGTATTATAGTTCAGGCGTAGAGAATTTTTCCGTGATTTTCGTGGTTCATGGGAGAAACATAATCCAATAGTGGAATTCTCTTACAATATCATATTTCAAGAAACAATATTGATTTCTCTTTATGTGGCCTTATAAGGAATTTTTTTTCATTCAAACCTATGATGGTAGGAGGTAGAGGAAGTAGTAATAGTAGGTCCTCATATCTTTTAGGAGATTTTAGAGTGGGTTATGCTAATCACAAATAGAATGAATATTTCTCAATATAAAAATATGTCATATTAAAATCACTAATTAATTTCTTTTAGAGTTATAGATTGGGGGAACATTCCATCTTGATAGTATAAAAAGACAAAGTCATCGATGGTTTATGTTGTAAGGTAATCTAATGTCTCTTTATTTGGACCCTTTGTGTTTCTATGGATGTTCATACCATATTTTATATGGTATAACATCCTTATAGATATATATTTATGAATGATTTATTTTCATTTATCAGTTATGTATCCACTACAAAGACTCATATCATGTTTTATATCCTAATGATTTGGAATTGGATATTGATTCTTCTTTTAAGGATCAACTTATTCATGTCAATAATTAGAGAATGAAGGATCCATAATGTTGAACATTTCCTATAATCATGATTCTATGGAAAAATTTACATGCACATGATGAGAAATAGGATATATAGGATGATGTGCATGCCCATTGGACTACTATTTTCACAGATGGTGTTTTGTTACCCAAGGAAAGGAAACTCAGCGATGTGTTGTCTTATGGGGTTGACACTATAATAGCCTATTTTTCACTATTGTGTGAAACCGTTTTAATAAATACTTAATTATTTTATCTATTAATAATGTGAATTAATAATTGGATATGAATTTTTCTTGGTGTATCAGGGTATTAGTTTGAGGTTAAGCCCTACATTTATGAGGAAACAATTAGGATGTACAACAATTTAAAACCATTGATCCCTATTAGTAATGATTGTATAAATAATATAGTTTTATACAATGAACTACAAAGGGACACACATTTTCTTATAACTATACAACCTAGGACACAAGGTCATGAATATAAGGATGTCCGTGTTTCTGAGGCATTATGCATGGAATAGACATAGTTAGTCAAACCATGTATCTTTTTCAGTTGAGGGGGTTAAATGGACAATGAGTGAATGAATATTGGAACACTATTTATCAAACCATGAATCCAAATCATGATACCACATAAATTTGGGTTAATTTATTTGTTTTTCATCCGATCATTAAATCATAAACATTCCCTTTCCAAATTTATTCTATATTATCCATGCCTATGTTGTTCGAAAGAACTCAAGCTATCCACACTATAATTTATGGTTTCATCCTTGTATTTTGTCCCATTTAAGATCTATCTATCATTTTGGGTCAGCACTACTAAGTAATTCAATCCGCATGTTTGTTTTCTTGGATTATCACACCATCCTCGGTTTTATTATTATGTGATCTAATATTCCTTATTTTCAGATTATTTTTTAAATTATATTATTTATTTAGATATAGCCTACATCATAAGATAATACTAGATATATTCTATTCATCTCCCATAAGGTAATAGGACAATATATTTTTGTTCAAGTTATTACTCTAATTAAATTATTACTATTCTGATGAATGATTGACCCTCTAGACATTACTCCTATCATTAATCGATGTATTAAATTAATTATTTGAAACATACCTATGATTAGATTTTAGATCCATGCATGGTTGGCAGTTTTCAACCTCAACATGAGCAACTTCCAATATGGTTTCATTCATATTCATATATTAATAACATCCCCTTTTATTGTGAGAACATTCCAACAATTGTGGAAGATAAAAGTAAATTAAAATTCTAAATGCATAGACTCAATAATGACATATAAATGAAATTAATATTTTATTATCATGTTTATTTTTACATATTGTTGAATTTTTTATGGTTACTCACATGTTCATTGAATTTTTATATTACTTACTTGATTTTGGATAGTTTGGTATACCACTGATGTTGATTAGTTGTATTGGGATGAACTTTTATAAGGTATAACATTGATGAGGGGGACCCAGGTATAAAAACTACACCCTCCGTATAAACTCATTTATTCAGATATTTTGAATTCTTAGTCATGTGACATGGGTTCTTGGCCCATGTAGTAATATAGTATACCATGTTCTTGTCGACAAGTCCCTAGGACACAGGGGGATTTCCTTCGTAATGTGCCTTGGGACCTAGCTGATGGAGGTCTAATAATATCATTACATATGTGTTGTACTATATGTATAGTTTTTATGTGAACTCTATATGTTAATAAACTAACATAAATAATTTATCACGTAATCATAGTTACATCCTCGGTTCATGGACAATTTAAAATATAACAATTTTGTTACCATTTTACCAATTATACATGAATATTTTTATTGTTTTTATATAAAACATGGATTTTTTATAGAACCCATTTTGGTTGGTATATTGAGTATATATCACACCCTGTTTGTAATGCAAATTGGTACCTAGAAATAATTCTTACGTGCGGGTGAAGGAAAATCACTTGATCAAGGATGTCTGATTTACTTATAAAATGGTAGTTTGGAATATTGGTTCCAATAAACTTCTATAGACACAATTGTAGTTATAATTTCGATCCTTTTATACTTTTTATACACATATTGTATTGTATACTTGATACGACATAGAACATCCTTTTTTATATATCTATGACAAACTAATAATTCTATATATGAAACAACATTTCACTTGATTAATAATACTATATAGATTATTTACTTCCACTATTCTATTTTTCATTATTATCCTTATGATTTTTATACATTTAATATCACTATTGTTATACTCTGATCATATTGGTATAGTCTCCCCATTTTACCACCTTATACCCATGCTTCTAGATGGAACCCTCTGACATATCTGGAGGCATGCTTGGGGAGATGTTACCAATAAGGATTGGTGACTTATTTGTGAACATGGACTATGAAATTACATATTTATATCCCCTTTTACATGTTATATAATTAATAGTACTATTTAAATAATATTTAATGTTTACTTCTATGTTATTCTTTAATGGGGATTATAATTCAACCCTCTTAAAAGTGGAATGTGATTTTCATTTCACTATTATTTATATGAGTCACATTCTTCATATTCCAATTTTTTCTTTTATGAGGGGTATATAATATCCATCAGATTTACTTATTATTCTTATATGGAAAATTATGTGATATACAAATCAATTTAATATTATCTCTTTCATTGGGTCTGTAAATCAATTTTTACAAAAGAGGTATGGCTTTGATGTTTTAATTATAACTATTTATCATTACTATTTATGATTATTCATTTGAGGAAGAAATATTACGATCTAAATCTCAAGAAACTAATGAATTTTCACTAAATTTTTTATTTCACAATGATAAATTTGTTTGATTCAACTTACTCTCTTTATGTAATCATCAATTGTCAAGAAATTCATTATAAAATTGACAGTAATTATCTCTTTGGTCAAAATTCATTTTCCTTAAAGTAAATGTTTTAAAAAAATATTATCAATAATGTTTCAATATGATGGTTTAATTTCATTTTTACCCATTATTTTTTAAAAAAAATATAAGAGGAATCATCTTGAATTTTTCAAGAAAAGATATTCTTGACAATTATTACAAAAAAAGGAAGGAATCACTATTTTAATCTGTACGAAATGAATGTGAATCCCCATTGTCAATATTTATAAATTACTCAAATAATGCATTAATTTTTTTCAAATTTATTGTCCAATATGATGTTTTAATTAATATATGGGTTGTTTTTATATTTTAAATAAATTGTTTCAAATTGGAATGGGGTTTTCATCAATAAATGATAAAATTGAACTATTCAAATTATTTCCCGAATTAGATAAAATAAAATGATATTAAATAATTTTTTTTATTATTTCATCCAATTATTCCATATATATTATTTTAATCGATGTTTTATCTAAATATTAAATTTATATTTTTGATACACATTTAATTTTGGTTGGGTACTCTTTGTTGAAATGTTGGAATGTTTATAAATCTCAATTCCATTTCACATGTTATGATATGATTAAGAGTTTCTGAAACCAATTTAAATTAATGGGTTTTTATATTGTTAATATTTTATGATCATGAGAAAAACGTATGTATGATTTTTATTATGTGTTGGGTAGGACTTATATCACCCTTCAATTCAGAATGTAGAGATTTATATCACCTGAAATAATTTTTGGAAGCTAGCTGATGTGCTCGATCTACTAGGGGAAACATGATCATGTTTTTTATTCACTATTGAAATAATGTAAATATTCTTGATCCAATATGTGAAACATGCTGATATAATTGATCAAATATGGGAAAATATTTGTGTTCATGACACAGTATTAGATGTACGTAATGATTCATGACCAGTGATGTTACGGAAAATAGGTTGGGATTACTTATACACTTTTGATTTTATGGCCTTAGCTATTAACAATGACATATTAAATGGTTTTGATACATTTTATAGTTCCATATATATATTAAATGAAAATATTTTTCCTGGTTAATTTATAATTATTTCGCAGTATTATGATACATGCCATGAAAATTATAATGTTTTATTCCAGGGCTTCTATTTATTATCACTGATATATTGGGTATATATAATTCAAGATATGTTAATTTTATCAAACCATTATGTTTATCTTAAACCTTATAATGAACATTGATTGATATATCTCTTGTTTAAAAATTTGTATAATCTGATATCTCCCTTTATTATGAATCCACCTAGTAGGTTGTGCTGAGATGTTTAATTAGGGTATGTCTATGAACTTTACTAAATGTGAATATCATTATTTTATATATTGATTTTTTTCCTAAAATAATATTATTCTATATCTATTCTATAAAAACACTAAATATTTCTGATCATTAGTCTTATTTTTTGTAATTTTTTTGATTATTCATCTAAAATGATGTCACAATGTTTTATTAATAGCCCATGTGACTATAAAATGGGATAGGGTGGACTGTAGAATAAGAATTAAGAACCTACATAGTATACCCTCTTATGGATAAAAAATCATTATTAGTGACCCCATGATTATAGGTGTATGATGATTTGACCATTGCAACTATTAAATTATAATTATCACAAATTCATATAATTTGGATTTAATGCTTATTTCGTGTTTTAATACTAATATGGGTTTGAATTTTATATAGTTGAACAATGTAAGGTCATCTTAGTTTTTGAAACTCATAGGATAGTATGATTTTTTAAATTAAATATTTAACGTAAAATGATTCATTGAAAACAAATATTTAATATAATAAATAATTAGTAAAAAATTAAATTGAGATATATATATATATATTAACAAAATATATAAAATAAATAATGTTTATTTGTATTTGAAAATACTAATATGTATATTCTACATACCCTGACATATATATCATTTTTTTGAATAAATTATTTATATATTGATGATAATAAAAAAGGAAAAAGCTATTTTTTATTTTTAGTAATCAAAGGATATATATTGTAGGAGTAGAATATTATTTTACACCCACACATATCTCGAATATTTAAGATACCCATCATAGAGTACTCCAAGTCGTTAATATTTTTTTTAAATACTTGGGTTGTCATGTAATATTTTAATATGTTTCACATTGAGGGTGATTTAATTTGATGTCATTTTATTTAATCAAAACTAAATTTTTTATTATGTGTTTTTTTTTTGTTTTTATGTTAAATAATTATCAAATAATTGATAAGTGGCAACAAAATTATATCGATAATATAGAACAGATGCCATATTTTTGTATCGTATTGAATGGTTATATATGCAATCATCTGAGATGGATCATTTGAATTTTTTAGGAGATAATTTTATTATACTTATTTACTGGATATTTGTCTTATGATTATTTAATAATATATTCTAGACATAGAGGACCCTATGAAATAGAGAATACATAAAATTTATATATTGTGGGTGGTAAGTGAACAAGAAAATAACTTATAATATGTATTTTTAATTATTCCATATAGGTTTCTATATCCAATTGGATTTAGAAGGAATGCGTATTGATGCATCAATATAGAAATATATAAATATGTAATAACATATTAATAAATTATGAAAATAATATTACAATATATAATTGGATATAAAAATAGTTTTATGATTTTTTTTAAATTTCATGTTTTAGATATAATTCAATTTAAAGACATTATTACTTGTTAATGAAAATATAGAAAAATTAATGAATCTTTAATAGGAATAATAATAGATCCCAATTACAATAGAATTGTATCAAATATGAATTGATTAAATGTTATAATTTTTTATTGAAGTATTATGTTTTATCTTTTACTAATAATGTTTTATATTAGATATTATATAGTCCATGAATGATAAGTACATTTTTTTATTATAATAATGTCTCTAACATGATAAATTAAATATTATAATTAATTTAATAGTAATGAAATTTGTTTGGAATTGTACCATACAATAATATAAGTAATTAATCGTTATTAAATGGTAACTTATTATAAAAATAATCAAGAAATGAGTTTAAATGGTACTTGGAGATTGGGTGGATAACAAATTAAAACTGAGAATACTTCAATATGTGTTTAGAAATTAGGGGGATGAGATTTTTTTCCTAAATGATGAATAGTCCTTACAGTATTTCCTATTACCCAATAAGATGTAGAAGTCAAAAAACCTGATTCCAACTTATAGTATGTTATTAATATATCTTTTACTATAAACTTATACTATGGCTACTTTATTTTTAAAAAATCACTCTTTAATTTTGAATGTGTTTCCAGGTAATATATATTGACAAATGTTTCTTGTATATTTTTAATAAATGGTGATTATTATAAGAGTCTAATGTAATGATGATCTATTAAATTAAAGAAAAAAAATTAATTGAATGTGGTATCATTACGCTGATGTTGGATTTATCAATGTAATATTTTTTAATATCTACAATTATTATAAAACCATTGAATATTTTACCATGGTGTGTTTTCAAGGAGGATTCATGAGTAAAACAACAGGAAATTATGTAAATAAAAAACAGTTGGTGGTGGTTTTTTGGAGAGATAAAGAATAGTTTTCCATAGGCAGGACCCCACACCACAAAATAGAGGCATCCCCATAATTATTCCATGAAAATAAATAAATTTTTATAGATATTTTATAGAAGATAATATAATAATTCCACAATTTATAAACACACACTATGATGGGGATTTAATCTTGATGGGTATTTTGGGAATATAGATTATTTGTGTTCAATTAAATATAGATTTACACATTACGCTACAACAAATGGTGTCATGTTGTGAACCGTGTTTGGTCGAGGAATATAATATAACTCACCTAATGGAATTCATGATGGTACATTGAGATAATAGTTATTGAATTCTAGAATCGAAACTATGGAGTATTTTAATTTTTTGCACAAAAATAAGGTAAAAAAAATTTATATATATATCGAGGCTATATAAGAATATTCCATAAAATTATCCCCATACTAACGGATTTATAGTTAATTTTTTTATCTAGATTTGATATAAATCAGCCTCATCTTATGAATTTTTCTTATTGATAGTGATATAGGAATTATTTGAATATTTTTAAACCAATTTTAGTAAATGCATTATCCACACGATATTTTTTTGGAAAACATTATAAAAACACTTATTTCATTTATGTCCTATCTCACACTATTTATAGTCAATGAATTGTTTTGTTATTTATAATATTGACTAACTAGTGCATTAATTTTTTTTAGGATTTGATATTTTTTTAGCATTGATCAATTTTCCACTATGTGGTGATGTTCTCTCACTTATGACCTCATAGATTGGGAATCATATATTTAGAGTACATATTGTTATATTTTATATTTGAATTTTGGGTATTGGGACCTGAATATTGGATAGATTAGATCAAATATATATATTATTTTTCTATGTAATCCCAAAAAAATTATAATATCCCCCCATACATTCTCATCATGGACTTCTATAACTTGTATATATTTTTTCCTCCCAAAAGAAGAACATTTCTTACAATAATGATTCTCAAAATCCTATGATTAGATTCTTTTGGGACTAATTAATATGACATTATATGACTATATGACATAATAATTACTAATTAAATTTTTTATAATATCCCTTTGATAGGAATTTCTAATATCCTGATCACATAATCACCCATGGGGGAATCATTCATTAAAATGTTTAGTTGAATAGGCAAAAAAGTGGAATAAAATAGAATCATGGGAATCAAATCAATTTGAGATACCGAGATGACATTAATTATAACATATGTACACAAAAATACATAGTTATATTGAATAATTGAGGTATATATCATAATAATGTTGAATACAAATAGATTATAATGATAAATATATGATCATATAAGAAACCTGGGTCCCAAAAAAATTGTATGCAATAGAAATATGAAATAATATAAATGAAACCCATGAATTATAATGTAACACCATTAACAAATTAATATAATATATACATCAACTCCTTATATAATTTAAAAAAAAATTATACAATTTTTTTGTATAATATAGTAGAAAATGCTAACAACATCATGTCTATGAAAAAAATTATGAATAATGATAACTTAATAATTTCCTTGGATTATGTTGTCTTGAGATATATTTTTTATTATAATCTAACTGAGGACTATATAATTCTCCAACTACCATTCATTGTATATTATGTTAAAAATATTATCCTCCAAATATAAAAAAAAATGTTCAAATTCTACTAAATAAATAATTTTATAAAACACAAAAAATAGATGTTGGAAAATAAATGTGTCAAATAGAAATAATATATATCATGTAGTATAAATCATTATATTAGAATAATAAAAATATAGGTAAATATCTAACATTGAAATTTTTTTGGGAAAAGGGAGACTCAATTTAAGAAATAATTTCATAAATTGAGAATAAACAAATGTATGTAAATAAAAATTGTTGTGAGTGTAATTAGTTAGATGTAATTAGATTATATATTCATTGTATTAATAATTAAATTTTTTTTTTTTGAGAAAAATAACTTCTTGGATTTTTGGGAACCATGAATGACTTTAAAAAAAATATCAATCAAATTTTAATCCCAGGATAATAATAATTAAAAATTAAAAATTAAATTTTTAAATCATAAGAATGTTAGGAACTATTGTGTTTGTTAAAGGCAAGGGAATATTCCATCTTATAACCTACTCTATCCACCTATTTCCTGACATTCCATGAAATATGGAACAATCCGAAAATATTTCTCTCACTATTATAAATATTTTTATTAAAATATTTAACCACCTGTGAGATGACATTCACCCCATCAACAAAAAAAAATTCAGTAATACATATACAATTTATCAAGTGAGTTATTATTACCAAACAGTTTATTTTTTCCCCAAAAATCATAAATATAAAAAACAATGGATCATGAAATTATACAAACCATTAAACCATACAAATTTAATAGAACACTCCACTATATTCTCTTTAAAACTATTTTACCCTCAACACAAAATATTGAAACCATTATTAGGTGTCCGTAATAATTTCTTATAACTGTATCTCATCAACTTCATCACACTACATCCCCACCACTGGGATTCATCAATATTATCAATGCACCTCTTCCCTAGTGAGAATTACCATATAAATAATATCGATGTATTCTAAAATATTATATTTTAATTGGAGAGACGCATGTAATCAAACCATTGAAATTTAATTAAAGGAGAAATATTATATTCAAATAATAATTTTACATAGAAAAAGAAAAATTGAAATAGTTGAAGAAGAACAACTAATAAGATGAAAGGGGAATAATACCATGACTCCAATCAAAGAAACACTATTTATATATTCCACTAAGTTTATTTATCTAACACAATATACTATACATACTAAATCAAAACCCCAAATTCGAGTTATCCATATTGATATAACAATTAAGAGAGGGGAATAAGAGGAATATGATCTATGGATCAACAGTTATTTCCCTATAAAAACATTAAAAACACATATATGTGAGGTATTCTTATAACTAGATTCAATTCACCAATACTAAACAAAGACTTGTGATAAAAATCCTTGATAGAGAAGGTGCAGTTCTACTATTTGACCATGTTATAAAGATTAATGGTGGGGGTGAATGATAACCTAGAGAAAAAAGATTCTATGAAATTGTTAAAAAAAATATTGGCACACTCATTCCCCTAAACTAGATAAGAATAAGAATATATATTTCCAAAACTAATGGAATATGAAGCCACCATAAAGAGTAAAATTAACATTTGAAATTAGTGAAACTGAACTCCTAATTTGATCCAATTTAAATGATGAATATTGAGGAGCCATAAACCATCATTGTTGGGAGAAATAGAAGAACTTGTTGGGAGATTAAAGACACATAATAATAAATGATTATCAAGAAACTAATATGAATTAGGAATTTATTATTATCATGAATTAATGTATATGTTATGTTTATAATAGAGAATATATAAATCCCTATAATGTAATTAAAAATAAAAGTATTAAATAATTTCTTAAATAATATGATAAATTATTATAAAAGTTTATTTAGAAAAAATATCATGTTAATTAAGGGTAAAAAATAGTGTTTTCTTAATATAATAGAATATTAATATATAAGATGTTGGGCAGAATAATTTCTTATAAAAAGGTGAAATTCTTAAATTAAATTTCAATGGTCGAAGATAAATATTTGTTTAAAAATGAATAGAATAGATAATTCAACTCCATGTGATGAATAATCCATGAGTAATACCCCCATGAATCTTGTGTGATCTTATATAAGGTGGTCAGCAATATTTTTAATCCCCAGAATGATATGTAATTACTTATACCATCCAACTAGATGTACAATGTTTCTTTTTTTGGATGCTAGAGGTTCTTAATGAATGATGAGGATAAATAAGTGTCATTATATATTTAATTCAGACTGCATGTGGTAGTTCACATTGAGAATTATTTTTCATGAGATGAGTGTTTCTTTGAAAAAAAATAAAGGATTAGATCATTGGATAAAATATATTCAATATTCGAAGAGTTTTGGGTGGGAGTCTGGTTTTTCTTCCAAGGTTATATTTAGCATTTGACAGTTTATGTCCATGCAGTGATTAACTACAATGATTGTTGGAATATTTTTTTTGATCTTTTATTATGTGAATCTGTGTGTGATGGTGCATAGGAATCTTATTGACATGATAATATTGATTTAATAGGTAACTCATATTATTCATTTCACTTGAATTTCCCTCAAATCAGGGCTTGCTTGTGGGGATTATTTGGATCTCACTTTGATCCATATTTCTTAAAAAATCATGCATGCTTTGTGAGATAGATATCCATTCATCTATGGTTAAAATCATTCATCATCCAATGTTTTCCTCTCATTCATCATTATTGTCTATATTAGTTTTGATAGTTTGGATGGAAAGATATTAGAATGTGGATTGATTGGATAATAATTATATAGAGTTTTTTTATAGTGTGAAATTTCATAAACTCATCTAGTTATCATATTATTAACATTTATATTATAGTGATGGTCAAAGAGTCAGGTTAGTTATAAGATTAATAAACATTTATTCTATATTGATGGTGATGTACTATAATGTAGTAATTAGAAGGGGAATGGGTGATTGTGTGTGATTTATGTTAAATATGTAATGTTTTATTTTTTAACCCTTATGAATTGATTTATTTTTTTAATATTCCTTGTTGAAAATAATTTTTATGAGTCTTGAAACCTTCTTAATCGGATTCATTCTTTAAAATTGTAATGTAAATAATTGTATATGAATTATAAAAACAATAGGTGTAGTTAATTTCATGACTGCTTATTCTTGATGTATAAAATTTAGTTATACACCTCCTAATTAATAATAATTTGGATATGATTAAAATAATGTAATGGTATATGAAAATAAATTAATGTGGTGATGCGATAAATATGGTACAGTGGAATAATAGATATATAATTAATTTATAACATTGAATTAATTTATAGTAGGGGTAAATTAGATACAATGAGAAAATTGTATTGATTAGAGTGAATATTTAAAAATTAAAACTCAAGGTAATATATAGAATATTTTAGATGAATGAACTAAGAGAGATTAATAACAAAAATGGGGAATGAATTTGTATACAATGGATGAATCCAAGTATTCTGGTGTGATATTATATAAATCATGGGAATGATGAATGTAAGTTTCAATATAAAAATATTTACACCTCTAGTGAATATTAAAAGTATAGTTAATTGAATTTCGTAGTGAAATGATAATATTTATTTCTAATAGGTTATAATTTATGTAATTTACCCTATATAAATTTGGTAGTTCTATCAAGGGTTTCCTTTATTGTGTAGCATGTTTCGTAAAAAATTATTAATGTTTTGTAGTTCAATTTGGGAGGGGGAATGTCACACCCAGTTTTTTTCTTCGTATTGATCTGGTCCATTGGAAATACCTATCCTTTTCCTAGTAATTTGGTTAGATTAATCTTTTGTTTTTAATTTCCATATATGTCTAACCACCCTAATTTGGGATCCTCATTTCTTGTTTAGGAGTTTTTTAAGAAAGGGTGGTTACTTCATGATTTGGGCCAACCGTGAGCCCATTTCCCATTATAAAAATCAACATTGTTTCCTTTATAACTAGTTTATCATCCTTTTTCTCCCATTAAACTTCCCACTTGTCCTATACTGACATATTAAAACTTCTATAGCCTTTTTACCCCATATAATTTCATAATCAAGGTGAATTGGGGTTACTTATTTATGTATCCAGCCAGCCCATGGGCCCATTTCCTGTTTTAAAATAAAATATTTTTAATTTTATATATAATTCAATTTTTAATATTTTTCGGTTATTCTATCTCCCACTCGAATCCCATACCACTATCCTCACCCCCATTATCCATTTACCCTCTTTGGAGCTCATATGGGTCACGGATTAGGGCGAACGTTCTCACGTTACCTCAAATCACCCAGAATTGATAAGGTAAATAGTTTTATACATGACTCATTCAATTTGTGCTCTCATTCAAACAAATCTTCTTTCCACGATTATTCCAAACCTCAGGCAACTCTCTAAGAAGTTTCATCCAATTCCCTTTTCTCTAGGGGTGCAGATCTAATGGAATGCCAAGAGTTTTCTTGTGAAAAAGGTGACATTCTATCTGCTTTATCCTCCCTCTTCTTCCTCCTTTCATTATTTCCTGGTTTTAAAATCTCCCCTAGCTATGATCAACCTAGGGTTCTGTTATACCATGGGTTTTGATGGATTTTATATTCATTTTGGTCTGGTCTTCATAGTTTTAGGGTTTATAAACCCGCAACGGGTGATTTTGGGTGTGTGTTTCTGTTTTGCCAAGGATTTGAGGTAGTATATCCCTTGCACAAACATTTATCATCTATGTTTAATCATTTTAATTCATTTATAACCTTATTTATATGATATTTTCTGCTGTGAAACTTTCGTTCTAAAGGTTCGGTGTTCAAATTATGTTTTATAACTTATTTTTTCAAAAATATAGTTGTTTTGGTATAAATGTGAACTCCTCTTGTTTGATAAATTATTTCATGGGATTTCACAGGTGTATTATTCTATTTTGAATATGTATCATTAGCTTGAATAACTTTATGGCACGAAATTGGTGTATTATCCCCTTTTAAGTTCTTAACACAAGTTTTTTTTAAAGATTGCATGCCATGTGTTCGGTAAATTGCCCGGTTGGATTTTATGTGTCTACTGAAATTTAAAATAATTTGTTTGGATTTATAAATATATTATCAGCATGTAATAAAATTATTTTGGGATCCTTTTATGGCATTAAAATTTGGATTTTCTTTTACAAACAAATTTTTTTTTTGTTGACAACATGTTTTGGCCTGAGTTGCCAGAAAATGACCCATTTCACATTCTTATAAAAAAGGTTGCGTTTGGAATATGTCACTTGAGTGTTTTAAGGGATTTATGAATGTGGATTTATTCTATAAATTATATGTACACACCTCCTCAATAAAATTGAAATGCATATCTTTGTCAAATGTTTGTTTTGAGAAAATGTTTAAAGGCCCATTGGGCCTTTCCTAAAAATGAAGAATGAGTGTTTTACTTGTATATACCGAGATGTGTCAATTGGGATTGTTTTATGGTCCATGATATGATTTTTTTAAATGTTTTTAGGGCTTAAAAATATGGTCTGGTATGGTTTTTATGTGTTTTTATAATTCAAAGTGTGTTTTTGAATGAGTTTTATGTAAAAAGCCTCAATACACTCCTTGAAATTGTTTTATGAAGATATTTAGTTGTTTGTTGATTTGTGAAAGAAATGTGAAGAAAGTTTGTGGGCTGCTTGTGTGTTTATGGTTCGGGAATGTACTTTTGATGTGAAATTTATATTTGATAATATGTGTAACATGATTGAGCACTAATGGGAATCCCAAGTATCTAGTTGGGCAGACGTGTACTAATATGCTAGTGATCCTGAGGGGTTTGGCCCCTGTTTCATGTAGAAAGTCTGACGATAACAAAAATAACTAAACTATGATGATGATGATGTTGGGGGACCACTGGGTTATGGGTATGCTTCTTAATAGTGGCTCATGTTCATGAGAATAGATATTTATTATGGTTACTTTCACCGAGATACGAGGTACCTGGGGCTCACAACTATCTAGTTACTAGGGGTGTTCTCATGACTTGTGCTCAACGGATCTTATGTAGTCACTTTCAGCATACGGTGTGTTGGATTCGTAAATTCAGTAGTGTTTGTGATTTATTTAAAAGTTAATATTCTGTAAAGCATCCCCCTTGATAACTATTTTCATTTTTAAGTTGCACAGCTTTGAATGTTATTACAAGCATTCTTGATTATAAAACATGCACTTTTTCTGGTAATTTTTTTATAGCATGGGACCTAATTTGGAGGACCTAACATTATATTTGTATTTAAAACTTGAAATTTATGTTTCTTTTATTTTAAAAGATGTGAATTGGGAATATAATATCGGGCTAACCTACTGAGTTTTAATAGTCACACCTATAGTCTTCTTCTTTTTTTAGCCCTTGTGTAGGTTTCATCTTGAGTTCGATCGCCTTCGGAAATGTGTGATCATTTTGATGGAGAGTGACCAGAAAGGTCAAATGGAGTTAGTTGGAAATTGGTTTGGTCAGTTGAGTTGTTGGCTTAGTTGTACTTATAGTTTCTTGTAAAAATAAAGTTCAGTTCAATTTTTATATAAATGTATTTTGGCCTGTCCATTTATTTCCGCCGTTTGTTTGATTGTGCATATATGTGATAAATCATTCCCTTGTGTACTTTATTTATTCCCTTGGTGCTTTTATCCATCTCAGGAGGATCAAGAACGCCTCTCGGGACTGGTCGTGGGATGGCTTGGGTGACCGGTTTAGGGTTGACTCGGACTTGTTTGTGACAAAATGGTATTAGAGGAGGTCGGCTCTTAGAAGACCTTTTTTTAGAGAGACCTTTTTATTTTGGGGATGTTAACGTAGATGGAGTAGGATTGTTGGAACTTGAGGGGTAAGTGTAGGAAGAGCGTAGCGAACTCTTTCTCATTTTAATCCTTGAGTTTCCATGGGATGTCCATTTTTATTAGTGTCATTTGTTCTTGTTGATTGGTTGGTGTTGCGATATGACAAGGGGAGTCTTACTAATGGTCTCCATGAGCTCGCAGGGCCTGGAAATCCATGTGGAGCTGGGGAATGGTCCTAATAAGTCTCTCTGTGTTGGTGTTATGTTTGAAATATGGCTGCCAACCATATGGTCAAGTCACCCACTGACACTAGTTCCCTTTTTTGGGTCTCTTGAACCATTCTTGAATTCTGAATTTTTTATTTTTAAAATCCTTTTGTGAGAATTGTGAAAATGGGTTTTAAAAAAAGGATTAGATTTTGATTATTGAAAAAGGGGGGGGTTTCAAAAATTAAATATAATAATTGTTTTTTAAGGTTGTGGTTTGTGGAAAACAAATTGGAGAGAAGTGTAAATGATTTAACTGGATTGGATTATCAATAATTTAAACTTGTGGTTTGTTGGAATAAAATGTTATGAAATTGTGAATCATTTTAAGGTGATTCTAGATCATTGTTTTAAATGGGTTATTTGAGGATGTTAAAAAGTTTTTGAATCAGATAAATTAGTTTTTGAAATTGATTTTGATCGGTTGGTGTTTTCATAGAAAGGGTATTAGTCTCAATGGACCTGAGATTATCAAAATATACCATTCTGAATTTTAAAAAAATGGGAAGGGGTTCTTTGGAGTGGCTGGGTTATTTTAAATGTTGTTAAAAAAGAAAAGGGTTAGGTTTTTAAGAAAATAGATCTTAATGAATTGTGTTTTTTTTTGTGAAATATGAAAAGGGTTTTTGACTTGGAGGTTTCTGTTCCTTTTGAAGGTAAATGTTTTTTGGAATGATGTTGTTTGGTTTAGCCTTTGGTGCTTTCATGGGTGCTGACATGCTTGGTTTTATTTATATCTAGAACGATGGCCAATATGTCATGGTGGTTGGGCTTCTAGGTTGGCAAGGAAATGTGCATATGGGAGAGACTTGATGAAACACCATTGGTGAATGTGGAAACCCACCAAGTTAGTTTGTTTTTCAAAAGTGTTTTGAGCTGAAAAATTATAGCCTTTTTTTTAAAACCAATGGTTATATGGCTTGATTTTTCTATGTCTTAGAAAATTTGTTTATTCAGTTAGCTTCTTTGTGATCTAGAAGTCATACTCTTGTTGTATCTTGAGATGAGATCTTGTTGGTGGCTCGGTTTTTTAGTAATGTTCATTGGGGTCCTAAAGATGTGTTTGATGTTGTGATGTGGCCATGTATAGTTCTTCATTAGAAATATTTTCTACTGATAAACCAAAGTATTCATTTAAAATGTTAAATAAACCTCTTTGGATGTTTCCTCAACATATTTGTTGGAATATAGAGCTGTTTGGGATCGATTAAAAGTGCTTCAAGGTCATGATAATTCTTTTGGACGTAGCAGTTGTGTTCGGTGATGTTGATGTGTTTATCCATATTCCTTGTCCATTCTGGCCCTCGTTCAGAGTGAGAAAGAATTTTGATATGTATCTATGAGGTCCTATTTAGATGAAGGTTTTATTTTGGTGATCATGTGAGTTTTTTTTGAGTGGTGTGATCCTTATCACCTGACTGCGGTGCAGCAGATGCTTCAAGAATCATTGCTCAAACCATAGGCCTCAGAGTGAAGCTTTTCATGCAGTCAGGAAATCGATAGAGGTGTGGAGTGATCAATTAGAATCCTTGATCCTATTTTTTTGTAAGTTAGTTTCTATTTCAATGTTTTGGTTCCCCATTTCTGTGAATTTACCTTTGTCGCGACAAGCGTGGTGGACATACCCTTCACACAGTGTCTATGTTTATGCCTTCATGGATGTGGGTTTTCAATCAATGTCCCAGTGTGGACCGCCTATGAAAATCAGGTGTAGTCCTGGAGTTACCTATTCATAGGTGGAGATTTTTGGGTAGTTTCTTTGTTTATTTTGTGGTTTCAATGGCCAAATTATTGGGTCCCCTTCCCTCCCATCCCTGAGTGGTGGGGGTCCAGATCTGTGCTGAAAGTGTTGGCAAAGTTCTTGTCCCCTCCGTTCAGAAGTTGGTGGTTTATATGTTCATGTTTTAACCCTATTAACATGGTATCATAGGTTTTTATAGGAGTGTATTGTTGGGATTGTGCGAGTGAGGCCCAATTCTAGCTCATGTTCAATTCTTGTCTGTTCGTTGCTAGTAGGTTTCTAATAATGGGGAGACCCACCATGGGTCTCATGGATTTTTATCCTAAGAACCTTACTAGTGCTATTTTTTTATTAATGGTGGGGATTCCATTATGGTATCCCCCAGAATATTTGGTTTTTTTGAGTGCTCTTTTGTTTGGTTGATGGTTGGGCTTATTTGGAGAGGGCCCAACAATCAGGTTCTTGGCATGGTTGTGGAGGTGGTGGCTTGATATTTCCAATAATTTTCTGGAAGTGGTTCTGAGTAGTGTGTTTTTTTGAGATACAGGCATAACATCCATTAATGGTTGATGATATTTCATTTTCCTGAGAGACTGGATCATGTTTATTGGTAAACCCTAGGTTTTGATTTTTCATCTGGAAAGTGTTATGGCTTTCTGGGGCGTAAATCATTAATGGTGGGGAGAATTGTCACACCCGGTTCTTTTTGTCTTTGTATTGATCCGGTCCATTGGAAATCCCGATCCTTTTCATGGGTATTTGTTGAGATTAATCTTGTGTTTTAATGTTTAATATATGTCTAACCACCCTAATTTGGGATCCCCATTTCTTGTTTATGATTTTTTTGAATAAAGGGTGGTTACTTCATGATTTGGGCCAACATTGAGCCCATTTCATGTTTTAAAAACTGAATTTGTTTCTTTTATAACTATTTTGTTTTTCATCCTTTTTCACCCATTAAAGTTTCCACATTTCCTATACTGACATATTAAAACTTCCATAGCCTTTTGTACCCCATATAAATTCATAAGCATGGGGACTTGGGGTTACTTATTTAGGTATCTGGCCAGCCCATTTCCTATTTAAAAACAATATTTTTTTCTTTTATATGTAATTCAATGTTTAATAATTTCCGTGATTATACATCCCACTTTAATTCAATACCCCTATTCTCACCCCCATTATCGATTTACCCTCTTTGGAGATCATATGTGTCGAGGATTATGGCGAACGTTCTCTGGTTACCTCAAATCTCAAGGAATTGATAAGCTAAATCATTTTATACATAACTCATTCAATTCATCCTCTATTTCAAAAATATCTTCTCTCCCTGGGTCATCCAGACCTTAGGTGACTATACAAGAAGTTTCATCCCATTCCCTTTTTTCTAGGGGAGCATATCTAATGGAATACAATGAGTTTTCTTGTGGAAAAGGTGACATTCCATCTCCTTTATCCGCCCTCTTCTTCCTCCTTTCATTATTTCTTGGTTTTATAATCTCCCCTAGTAATGATCGAACAAGGGTTCTTTTATACCATGGTTTTTTATGGAGTTTATATTAATTTAGGTATTTTCTTCATAGTTTTAGGGTTTATAAACCCGCGACGGGTGATTTCGGGTGTGCGTTTCCGTTACGCCAAGGATTTGAGGTAGGATATCCCTTGCACAAAACATTATCATTTATGTGTCATCATTTTAGTTATTTTATAACCATATTTATATGATAATTTCTCTAATGAAACTTTGTTTCTAAAGGTTTTGTGTGCAAATTATGTTTTGTGGCTTGTTTTAAAAAAAAATATAGTTGTTTTTGTAAAAATGTGCACTCCTCTTGTTTGATATATTATTCCATGGGCTTTCACACTTGGTTTGTGTTATTTTGAATATTTCTCAGTATCCTGAATGACTTTATGGAATTAAATGGTGTATTGTCCCTTTTTATGTTCTTAACACTAGTTGTTTTTTTAAAGAGTGAATGCCATGTGTTAGGTAAATTGCTCGGTTGGCTTTTATATGTCTAATGTAATTTAAAATAATTTGTTTGGATTTATAAATATATTGGCAGCATGTAAGAAAATTATTTGGGGATACATTTATGGATTTCAAATTTGGATTTGCTTTTAAAAAAATTGTTTTATTGTTTACAACATGTTTTGGCCCGAGTTGCCAGAAAATGGCCCATTTCACATTCTTATAAAAATGGTTGTTTTTTGAAAATGACACTTGAGTGTTTTAAGGGATTTATGTATGTGGTTTTATTCATTAAATGGTCTGTAAACACCTCATTATTAAAATTGAAATTCATAAGTTTGTCAAATATTATTTTTGAGAAAATGTTTAAAGGCCTATTGGGCCTTTCCTAAAAATAATGAATGAGTGTTTTACTTGTATATACCAAGTTCTGTCAATTGGGATTGTTTTATGGTCCATGAAATGATTTTATTAATTGTTTTTAGGGCTGAAAATTATGTTTTGGTATGGTTTTTAAGTTTTTTTATAATTGAAATAGTGTTTTTGAATGAGTTTTATGTGAAAAGCCTCAATACACTCCTTGAAATTAGTTTACGTAAATATTTAGTGGTTTGTTGATTCGTGAAAGAAATGTGAAGAAACTTTGTTGCCTGTTTGTGTGTTTATGGTTTGGGAATGTAATTTTCATGTGAAATGTGTATTTGATAATATGTGTAACTTGATTGAGCACTAAAGGGAATCCTGGGTATCTAGGATGGCGGGCGTATACTAGTATGCTAGTGATCCTGTGGGGTTTGGCCCCTGTTTCACATAGAAAGTTTGATGATGGCAACACTAACTAAACTATAATGATGATGATGTTGGGGGACCACTATGTTATTGTTATTCTCCATAGTAGTGTCTTGTGTGCACGAGAACAGATATTTATTATGGTTACTTTCTCCGATATATGAGGTACCTGGGGCTCACAACTGACTAGTGCCTAGGGGTGTTCCTGTGACTTGTTCTCATGGGATATTTTGTACTCACCATCAGTATATGGTGTGTTTGGTTGGTAAATTCAGTAGTGTGTGTGATTTATTTAAAAGTTAAAATTATTTAAAGCATCCCTCTTGAAAACTATTTTCATTTTTAAGGTGCACCTCTTTGAAAGTTATTACTACCATTCTTGTTTATAAAACATGCACGTTTTTTTCTGGTAATTTTTTTACAGCATGTGACCTCATTTGGAAGAAATAACATTATATTTGTATTTAAAACTTGAAATTTATGTTTATTTTATTTTAAAGGATGTGAATTGGAAATATAATATCAGTCTAACCTATTGAGTTTTAATACTCACGCCTATATCTTCTTTTGTTTTTAGCCCTTGTGCAGGTATCAACATGAGTTCGATCGCCTTGGGTGATGTGTGATCATTTTGTTGGAGAGTGACCAGTGGGGTCACATGGAGATAGTTGGAAATCATGTTTGGTCAGTTGAGTTGTTGGCTTAGTTGTAATTTCAGTTTCTTGTACAAATAATGTTCAGTTCAATTTTAATATAAATGTATTTTGGATTGTCCATTTCTTTCTGTTGTTTGTTTGATTGTTCATATATGGGAGAAATCATTCTCTTGTGTAGTATATTGATGCCCTTGGTTCTTGTATCCATCCCAGGAGGATCGGGAATGCCTCTTAGGACTTGTTGCGGGCTATCCTGGGTGACCGGTTCAGGGTAGACTCGGACTGGTTCGTGATAGGTTATGGAAGGATTGTGTAGGATATACTAATAGAATATATGAATTAATGGTTTTTATAAAATTTATTCATTATAATTTTCTCCCCATTTTATTGGGATACCCAATGGTGTATTGGATATAGAATACCCAATTTGGAATTTAGTGGTATTTGGTATACATGAAGACATTATAGGATATTGGTTATATTTGAATCTATAAGGTATATAAAGATGAAATTACTTCACCAGAAATCCCTATATGGTATTGAGTTTTATGTGTTTTACTATAGAAATATTTGGGGAAATGATTGGTATAGAATGTACTGGTGGACCTTATAAAGAATTTTTATGATATTTTGTGCATAATCATTCCATATGGTGTATTTAGGTGAGATTTGTATATATATGGAAATAGAATGTGCTGATTAATAGTGGAGAAGGTGTAAAAAATTTAAAATTATAGGTGGATACATATATTTTGTGGTTGCATTTATAAATTGATATAGATACGCGGTGGAGATACACCAAGGTTGGGGGAGTGAAAATTTTGGATTCTTTACATGATTAAGATGCCCTAATTCCATGAGGATTATACTAATAAAATGGTTACTTGGGAGGTTTGTACATAAAATGTTGATGGAACAAGAATGATGTTAGAATTATTTACAATAGCTAACTATGTTATGGTTTGGAAAATTACTTATGGTTATTTTATACAGTGGTAAGAATTGGTTTCTATGGTGGTGTAATATATGGTTTTTTGGATATGTTTTCCATCGAATCAGAATAAGGATTGAGGCTTTAGATTTATCTGTTGTAGTAATTATTCCATATTGATATTTATGATCACTATTTTAATCCTATTTTTATTATATCTGTTGTGGATGAATTTTTTAATATTATTTAGCTTAATTATCCCTTAGGTTTAGTTATAAATATTTATTTGAAATGCATTTTTTACTTATTAAGGAAGATTATCATACTCACTACTCCAAAAGATATCACCCACGTATAGTTTTCTAATGGTTTTCCGAATTTCATCAATGGATTTTATGTTTCTATTTAGGTATCAGGGATAAAACTTATGGTTGTTTTAGAATTAGGAGTTTTTATTTCCTTTCTTCACTAAATGTTATACATTTTACAAATGATAATCAATAGGAATGTGGGGAAAATATTTATTGAATTAAACTTCCTTTTTTTAGGTTTAGTGAATCATTATTTGTCACCAATCATTAAATTCAGTTATGAGTTTAATGTATCCCATATGATTTATTTATATACCCACAATGCTAGCCACCAATACATCGCCTATATGAAGATGGAATCATGGGTCACAATTTCATCCTTTTTTATTTAGGACCTTACTGGCGTGCCTAATGTTTTATTTGGTCATCTTATAGACATATAAAAGGATGATAGTCGATAGTTTGTGCGGATATTGGTGTTATGCATAGGTTGTGAATTCATGGGAATGGTAGGGATAAAGTGAATCACAAATATAACATGTATTACATACCAATGAGACAAGCTATGGAATAGATATTTAGGATCCCCTTTGATCTGGCACAATGAAATGAACAACCTCAAAAAATGAATTAGCGGGATAGTTCCTAATATAATATAAAATTACTAGGGAGGTGCATGCATCATATCATTTCTTTCATTTAAATTTATAATGTAGACCCTTTGGTGTCCTTTTTGATAAATCTATATTCCATGACTATTAGTAATTTCCATTTCTTTTCTAAACAGGTAACATTTCAATATACAAATGAGTAAAATTTAGAATTAATTTAATACACCACTAAAAAAATACCTCATATAATATATGATGAGTTATTCAATTGCATACTTTAATTTTAAAAACAATTATTTTTTTTAGTTTTATTGGATAAGTGTGTGATTTCATCATTTGTTTACATGGAAATTAGTGTTTTTAAGAATGATTTCATATGATTTAATCATGGTCTAAAATTCTATATTTCCAAAAATCCATTTTATCTAAGATATATGTTGATTTATTCTATATTGGTATGATGAATTTATTTCATTTAGAGGCATGATTGGAAGTATTATAATACATGATAATGTGTTGATTCAATGAGTTAATTTCCAATCATGTTATGTAGAATAAATGTGTTAGAAATCTATTATAAATGATTATTTTAATTATCTATTTTGTAAAATCATATAATATGAAACATATTCCCTATAATAATATTTTAATTGTGAACTTATAGTTGATTAAAATTTTTATTTTCTTTTAATCATTTCTAGTTATTTATGGTGATATCATATTTATTATTTACATTTTTAGTAATAAATACATTGAAATTTTGATTTATTAATTCATTTACATTCTCGGTTAACATAAATATGGTTATTCATAAATTTAAATTTTATTTTTTACATTAATATTGAATTTGAGTAGCCAAATGTAGATTGTTTGGTGGTATAATAAATGTGTATAGATGAAGTATGTTTTTTGGATCATTTATATAATTACTTTATATAATTAGTATGTTATACCTTAATAACGAAATTTACGTACGTCATCTTAAACGTAACATGGGAAAAATTTTCTTTTTTCATTAGATGATTAATGAATGTTAAATTTAAATAATAATAACTATGATGAATGAAAAAGAAATCATTAAATGTTTTATGTTGTGATTAAAAATCCTTTTATATGTGTATTGAAATATTTATAGGATTATATCCAAATCATTTAAAACGTGTTTCTCAATATTGTAGCATGAATATAAATTAACATTATATACTAACATAATGTTAGTATGTTTTTATTAGAATGAACACATATTGACTTTAGTGCATTGAGACTTGAGAAAGTTGACATCAATATATGATCTATCATTTGATGGTATAATTTTTTTTAAATTATTATGTTTCATCAATATATATCTATTTAATAAATTAGAAAATTGGCATGCTAAATTTTAGAATACAAGAATTTCTTTCATGATTTTACATAAAATTGTAAATTAAATGTTCTTAACTATAATAATGTGATTGATTTCATGCTTTTCCCTTCTACCATTACTCTGAGATATTGGATTTAATCAATTAAATTAAGAACCACAAACAAAAAGGTTAATCAATTTTAATTATTAAATGTAAATTATGGTTGGGGGATTTTAATACTAATGATAATGTTTTATTTTCTGCACCTATGATATATAAAAACAACTATGAAAAAGGTGATTTATGATGTGTTTTTTTAAATGATTTTATAATTTTAAAACCATATTGTGGATCATTTCATGATCTCACATTTCATAAATTTCTATAAATATACACAAGTTGTTTAATTTCTTATGTGTGAATATAAAATTAATCTAAAAACCCTAGTTATGAGATGATGTGATAATATAAAGGTACCTATAAATAAAAATACAAAAAAAATTGAAACCTTATATGAGATTGGTTTATGGTTACAATTGTTTTCTTATTTTTATCCTTGTGATTTTGAGGATCTCAAGGAGAATTGTGTAGTCATAGAGTATATAAGTTCCTATGCTAAATAAGTTATGAATTTGGATTGAATATGATATCGTTGGTGGGACTAGAGGGTTTGATTTGATGTGGAAACAATGGTTTACATAATAGTTATATATGAGGAATTGTTTTCTAGGTTGCTATGATTTCAAAATAATTTCACTATTATATAAGGTTTGATTTCCCATCATAGGTACTTTATTATGGTTTCAAGTATATATATTTTTGGAGAACCTCCCCCATGAAAAAATGTTATTTCATGAAACATTTATGAAACTTGTGGTTGTGTCAGGGTCACCCCAATTAGAAAATATTATTTTGTGGTAGATGGGTTCACTCAATTTATTTTCACTAATAAACCCCATTTATGACGATATATGTTCGTTCATTATTGAGGAATTGTAGTTAACTAAACCAATAAGGATAAAAATGTTGGTTTCGAATATTATATAAGGGAAAGGTGAAAATTTCCCATTACATTATTTTTGGAGGAGAGTATTGATGAAGATTTGTGGAATGTTGTGATGGAAAAATGTTTGGGTGGAGTAATGTATCAATTAATTTGTTTTATTATTAAATGTTTTTATTCCAAATGTTTGGATTCTATATGAGGGATTACATGATTCTAGGATGAGGACAAATCCCTATGTGTAATAGTAGGATTAGATTAGGTACCTGGAATGTTTACATGGAATTTTGCTTTATTTCTTGGTTTTGAAAAGTGGTTAACTTTATATTGATTGTGGGTGACAAGGTGATTGGTGGAAATGGGTTTTTTTGGTGTTTTATAAGATTCTATGTTCTTATAGGATGAAAATTATAGAAGGAATTGGAATATTTGTATTAGTGGGGAGATCAAATTTCGAATCTCGTATGTGAATGGAATCTAGGATATGAAAATTATTAATGTGTTATTTATAGATATTGTATTGTTCTTGAATGATATTATGGTCAATTGATTCAATATAGAAGACTTCATGATAGTTTTGGAATTTCTGTAAGTGAATTTTCATATAAATGGATTGGGGATCATGGTTTAGGGGAGATTATATAGAACATTGAGGAAAAATAAATTTTTTTAATTTTTATTTAGAATGTCTTCCATGTATTCTTTGTTAGATAATAGTTAATAGAAAATACTGTGAGGATTTAGAGGAAACATTGTGTCTTGGTTTTTAATAGAAGATTGACACACTGTTTTAACAAGGCTATTTGAAAACCATGTTCAATATTCCATATATGCTTTTCATGGATGGTGAATTTTTTCTAATATCGTCCTACCAACTACGCCAATTGTGTTTCCATGGAAAATGAAGTGGGAAGGGATGGTTCACAGATTCCAAATCGTTGTGGAACATTAATAGTGGTTTTTTCATAATTTTATCCCAATGAATACAATAGTGTTATATCCCCCTTTTATTGTTTTATGAAACCAGTAAAAGCAAGTTGACACCCTCTCTTCTTCATCAATGGATCTCTTCTATTGTTTGTTTTTATGGGGAATATTAGGTTCACGGTGATGAGTTATACACTTTAGTGATCAGTTTCCTTCATTCCATCTAATATTTTCTAATTTTATTTTCCCTAGATTGGGCTTTTGTGAAAATTCCACATTAGTACGATTGAATTAGCTGATTTTGATTGGGGTTTCACACAAATTAATATGAGGGTTTGCTGAGATACTAATACAATATGTTCTTAATGATTCTATAAGGTATGTCACCATAATGAATTTTCTTTTTTACATAAATTTTAATTATATTATTTGTGATTATAGTGAAAGATGTTATGTATTTGAATTGTCATGGGATTAAGGGGTGTCGTGGTTGGGTAGCACCTAGTGGCATGATGTTTTGATGGATGAATAAACCCTGATTGGTCCGAAAACATTCCCCTGGGCATTTATTCTTTGATTATAGTTCATGGGATGTGTACCCATGCCACACAGAAAACTATATGATTAAATTACATTGTATATTCGTTGATATTTATTCTTTGATATTTAAAATTTTTCATTGTTGAGGATTACCTTAGTGATAAGTCCTTAAAATGAATTTGGTATCAAATAGTTTTAATTTACCATTAATGGATGAGACACTAAATTGAGGAATTCCCTAGGATATCTACACCCTTCCATTGTAGAGGTATTTTAATGATCGTAATGTATACGCCCTAACAAAAGGAACTATCAAAATTTCATTGTAGATGAGTGTTTAAATAAGTAATGTTATTTTTATTTTGGACATTTGGGAACATTGTTATACCTTTGACCTAGTTACTCATACTTCTAACCTGAGGTGAGTACACTTCTTATTAGCTGTGAATAGGAATTGGTGGGAAGTGCACATGTAATCCAAGATTTTTTAGTACATGAATAATAACTCAGAATGATATCTTCGATCAGGAAATAGGAAATGGTATGTCTATTTGAGAGTTATATATATTTCGTAGACCCCATAAATTTAGTGAGGCAGTTCCACTCTACTAATTATGAGGATTTTCATAATGTACTCTAAGAAATAGGTGTTGACCATAGACATAGATCCATACTAGGGACCCATGCGATGGTGCATATTATATATTATGACCTGATGGATTCTAATGTACCGATTCATGATTAATCAACTATATGTGGGTATGTCTGTCCTATGTAGATATGAGTTCATGATTCACCTTATATAATTAAACAAATGTGTATTCCTGTGAAGTAATGGATTGTAGTAATGGGATTGGTCATTCAACTAACTAATTAATTTTATATCATCCATAATTTAAAAAGTGTGTACGTCAAAAAGGATACCATATGTGCAACCTGGGACCCATTCTATTGCCCCAATGTGAAGATAGTATGATATTGTTCCCCAGTGGTTCATACTATGACCCATCTTTGGGGATCATGTGTAGCAGTTTTTTATAAAATTTTTATGTTTATGGCCTTGTTTTTCCATGTGTGTAAAATTGGATATGGATATTGGTCTATATATCATTACAAATGGTATCCTAAGATTCTCGCACAATGACAAGGATATCATTATGCATGAGAACTTGAGTATCTCACACATGGTTATTATAAGTGCCTATACGGTTGATGCTATTGATCATGTTAATCACGGTTGATCATGATTACATGGATGAGATCAAGATATTAATATCATCTATAGATTTGGGAGGGATTATAACATTGTGTGTTATCATTTTATTTATTTGGTATGTATGATCAGCCTAGTGGGTGGTCAATGTTTGGGTTTTATATTATAATCGTGACTATTTGAGTTTTTTGTTTCATAACATTCTATTATAGTATAACAAGAATTTTCCAACTCCACTTCACTATTTTTTATTCAGTTTGAAACAGTATTATAGAGTCAATGTTATCATTACATTATTATTTGGGTGTTTCCTTTTGTTATCACCACCTTGGACCCTTGAAACTAGTTGGTAGCCATTAATGCTCGAGGCTTCACACATGAGGTAATGTGTTGAATCCAACATGTTATTTTTTATACTGTGATGCATGTCATGGAAATATAATGGGGTATTTATGTTTATTTTATTTTTTTTCTTACTATTACAGGATTCAATAGATATGAAAAATAAGAGTGTTTTGGACGTTTTTATAGATCTCGGACCAGTACATCATGAATGCCTTTTCTGGTGGATGTACAGGTTTCCATTGGAAATAAATTGATGTTATTGGATGTTAATATATCGATTGTTTTCATTTTAAGCTCGTATGATGCACATGTGGTTTGAAATTTCTATTTTATGTCTTATTTAAAATGCATCATAGCCCTTTTAAAGGAAATAAGTATGGTATTTGACTCATATTTTTTAGGGAATGTGGTTTCACATGGATAATTCAATGAAGATATGATCCATGTGTCATTTAGGGTGATTCAAGTTTGATCTTTATTATTCATGACTCATGATCATCTATTGAATGTATAGTAAACTGGTCATATTGTTTTTTCATGTATAGATACATGGTTCCATTCAACTCAATTGGTCCAACATGCATATGAGTTCCACTCTAAAATATGGAAATATATATTAATTAAAAGACAACATGGATGAGTTTGACATAATCCATTGTTATAAGAGAGAATATTTGGTTGGCATAGTGGGGACTGAAATGTTTTATTTCTCCATGCAGGATATCAATGTCGACCACCCAAGATAATTAGTTCCCTTGTAGGTAGATGGTTTATAATATATTTCATGTGATGTATCTAGGACAATTAATTGGTGTTTTGGAATATTATATCTCTATAAACATTGAAATGGGAGCCTGGAGGATTTCCCATGATCTATAAATTTATTGTGTGGATTGACTTGTGGGTTCAGTAGTAAGACCTAGTGACCCTGGTGTTTGACCTGACCTGCATGTCTATGTGGGTGGACCGAGAGACCATGAGTATGACTCAGTGTGTTGTGACACCGATCCTTTGAACAATTTCGAGAATCCCTAAAGATGGGTTGGCCAATTATAATTAGTGAATTATGGGATGAATCATGTTTAGATGATGGATTTGAGATCAATTGATTGAAGGTGCTACATGGGTGTGGTATATACATAGGGATTCATGGAATTTTTTATGAGAAATAAACCTTGTGTGATATATCTTTTCATAGTAGGTGGGGATTAAATGGGTTGAAACTAATGAGATGATATGATTCCATAAAGTGGTTATTCATTTGGTTGAGGTAGATACACCTTCATGTAAGAATGAGTGGTGTTCTGATGGGAAATTCTATGAATTATGTTCTCTATTTTCAATAACAATTCCAGAGGCCCTCCCAGACTAGTGGTTCAAACATGATTGAGGATTATAATTGGTGTTCATCAACTTTATCCTATTAACTATTATGGGTAACTCATATATGTAGGATTCATGAATCTGTGTTTTAATGGTAAAAGACAACATGCACGGTTGTATATCACGATGTTGGGAAACATGTCTTGGTAACACAATGAAACATGATGGTTTGGATTGGTGAATGGTCTTACATATGTTAAGGGCCATGCCATCAGGTTTTTTATGAGACATATAAGTACCCAAATCTTTTTTTCAGGTATCGATCTTGTTTCAGTTGTTTTTTAGGAAAAGGAATAAATTTGGTAATTTTCAAAGTACATGACATGTACTATTGAGTACACATTGTATTCATGGGTGCCACATGTAGCCGTGTAACTATAGAGTACATGGTAATGTGGACCGCCAAAATCGGGGTCCAGTTGAAGCTTGTAAAAAGCGTTTACATTAAATGGACACGCCGTGTACTTTTATTTTTAATTGATATATTAGACCGGGGTCATGTATATCCCCCATTTTCATCTTATTTTCGTTGTACCTCAAAAATTTGTGTACTGAATCACTAAATCTTCTCCAAGAAACTGGTCCGTCAACTGTTCTCTAAAACTAACACCGTCTGTAGCGTTTGAATCTCCTTGGTGAGTTCTTGGTTCTTCTTGAATTTATCTTCCTCCTTTCTTCTCTTTCATGAGTCATCCTAGTTAAAACTTTTTTGTCCTTTTTGAAGATCTACAACATTCTAGGACAATTCAAGGGAAAACATTTAGTAGTGTTCATCATACAATGTCGATGTAAGTGGTTTGTTGACTCTTAGAGTTTGTATTTTAGTAATATATGACTATGTGCTGATTACCCACGATTCATGTATTTAGTGTCATATAATTTAACCTTGTTATCATATGCCTCAATTTAATTAATATATTATGGGTTATTTATATAAATTATTCTTAATTTCATGTTAAGGGGACACATTGTGGGTGTGTTTCCTTGTTTGAATGTTTATGGCCATTTGGTCTAGGTTTCCTATGAGGCATAACTTGTTTCCTTGACTTTCTTGTTAGAGTGGAATTGATTGCTTGTTTCTCTTTGTTAAATGCCAGTGTTATGGATTGTAGATTCCTATCCATGTCGTAGTTGATATTACTTTGCGATATTGGATATCGTTTTTGAATGATTGTATTACACATGGCTATGAGAACCTGGTGTAGTTAGACCATAGATGGAATTGATGTTGAGGGATTCCCTATAGTGTCTATTATATTTACATTATAAGACCATAGGTGGGTTGATGGTGAGTGATCCCTCAAAGTTTCTATAGTTTACGATTATAAAACCACATGGGGAATTAACATTTAGTGCTTCCTCGTAGAGTTTATAGTTTATCGTTATAAGACCTCATGGAGAATTGATGGTGATTGGTTCCTCATAGAGTTATTTTTTTGTGAGACCAAAGGGGTTAGACTGTGTGAGCTTTCCCAGAGGGTCATTATAACCTTTTTGAATTGATGATATGTTGAACCAGAGGGGTTAGGTTGTGATAACATTCCCATAGGGTTGCATGTGAATGATCGATTGATTTTTATGAACCAGCCAATCCAAATCACAAGAATGGACTCTATATTTCTTGATTGTTAGATCTACTTCAAGGAAATCTATTTCATTTTACATAGGGGATAAAATACTTATTCAAACTATGGTATTAGTTTTTTCAATTACTTGAATAATAAATGAATGTAAATGAATGTAATTGGAATCTACAGGATTGTTTATTTTTGAGTACTTCCTTGTTTGTTGATTCATTTTTTATATTTCTTTCTATATATATTCACTAATAGTTATTAATAGATCTTTTGGTGGTTTCCTACTAGGATTCTTCTCACACCCTATTTGGGTCATTCTTTTTGACCCAAACATATTATATTGTTTTAGGTATAGATAAGGGCGAGCACCCATCTACATTAGGTACTTGATTGTTGTTGGAATCAGAGAGCATGGGTCCAATATGAGGCTTGCAATGCATTTGGAGTTATTTACAAATTTCAATAATTTGGTTTTAGTGATGTATTTATTGCTTGTTCACTTGTTTGAATGCTTTATAAGATACTTGTGACATGAATTATTATTTATATATATATATGTGTTGTAGTTGTTTATATTATCAGTCATCGACGATTTACATTGTTTTATGGTATTACTACTTCCACTATTTTTTATTATTTTTATTCTATTGTGTGGCTCAAACAATGAAGGAATAACTTCCCAACTATCATTCCCAAGGCCCTAACTTCTATTAGACAGTATTTGGCATTCCGTGAAATGCGCTTGAGGCCATGTGAGCAACCAGGTATGGGGATCCTATGGGTGGTACCCGGAACAGAGACATTACAATGTTTTATTAGAGGAGGTTCTTTTCTTCTTTGTCTTAATATTTAGAACCTATATATAGGGATAATAAAGATTTGTTTTTTTGTAATAAATTGTGCCCAGTAGTAGCTAACCCATGTACATGGAAAATCCAATTTAGTACAAATGTTGTAATTTCTATGGTTTTTCAATTGTAAAAGTTGATTTGATTTCAATGTTGGGTCATACACATGTTTTTTGCAGTTATAATTTATATCATTGAGGTTATATTTATATTGAAACCCAATGAGATAAGGGTGTACATTATCATGCATTATATAGACACTTCTTTGAGATCACATGTAATTTATTCTTGTCATGACATTTAGGTTGCATTACATATTGCATGGTGTTGTGATAGATTTAGTGATAAATTTTCATTTTTTTGGGACAGATGTCGTGATATAAATCCATAAAATTTTATAGGTTATTTGATTTTGTGAAGTTTCATTTTGGATGGATTCCAAACTTTGTCCTTTGAGGTGTTATGGGCTTTATTTTATCATAAATTGGTGGATTGTGATTGAACATTAATTGAATTTTGTCATGAAATGATTTGAATAAGGATACCAAACTTTGATATGTGGGAGTATGGGCTCTCAAGGGATGGAATTTGTCATTACTTGGACGGTTTTTTTATGTTTTTTAGTGTTTCATAAAAGTTTCAAAGTCCCACTTTCTGGAAACATGGAAAACATGGTGGGTGGTGTTATGAGCACACGCCATGTATTCTTATTCTCTGAATGAAACAACTATTCTTTTGTACATGCAGTGTACTGTGAGTATACTCAGTTTAGTCTTTAATCTTGTGAACAACTGTCTGAGTAGAGACATGGGGTTTGGAAATAAGGGTAGTACATGCTATCTACTGGGAGTACACTTCGGGCTAGAGAGGCCACATATTCGGGTGTGTGACTAATGACACCGGTGGATAAAACATTGGTTTTTCATGATGCTTCACCTTTTTACATGTCATGAAGAGTCGACTGTCTCTCCGATTGTGTGACTAACAACAGTTGTTGTTGGAACATAAGTGGTACACATCATGTTTATGGTGAACTCGTTGTGTAGTGTTACCTAGGAGAGAACCGTGTGGTTTGGTCATGTTGAGGAACTCAGGAATGTGGAAAAAAGTCAAGTACACCCCTTGTCATAGGAGTAACATTTTGTGTATACGGGTGCTACATGACCAAGTTTGGTAGAGGTACACACCCTTGTTGAATCCAAAGGGAACACGCCGTGTGGAGGCTATACACACTGTGTAACCCTATTTTGAAAATTGTTAATTTGTTCTTCCCATGTTTCCTTATTACATATATTTGTTTTAGTCCATAATAATCATGAACTAAGGTGTGGGTTTGACCTTGCTAATTCATGCCACCGATAAGTCTTTCAGTTGTATACCAGATAAAGGGCAATGATCATATGTAGAAAATCGTAGATCAAGGACTACGAGCAAATCCTCCCATCATGCTAGTATTTGCCGAATTTGTTATACCAGACACAGGTGCTAATTCATAGTTCTGAGAAGACTTCCGTTAGTTTATGAAAAAGTTCTATAGAACAACACATCCTTCAAATCATTGGTAGAGTTGATGCGGGATTTTCAGCCGCAACATCCTCCCTCTTTCCTAGGGGAAGGAGGACCTCAATCTTTACATTCATCTCTAGAATCCATTCTATCTAACTTTGAGCATCTAAATACACCAATTGAGAGGAGGTAGAAGCTAACAAAATATATAATCAATTATTCCACCAAGAGATAGTGGGATTTGTTATCAATGTCATGATGCATACGAGTTAAAGCTTGGGATGAGTTCTAGAAAACCTTCTGTGATTATTTGCACCGAGAGACCTTCAGGGCCGACTGAGCCCAATATTTCATGGGCCAGGAATACGGTACACTTTCAGTCATGTAGTATTATTCTTTCTTCACTGAGTTGCGGCACTTCACACCCATTCTGAGGGGTGATTTATTTCTTGTTAGGAAGTTTGAGGATTTTCTCAAACAAGGAATTTGATCCCATATTAACATATTCAGGTTGACTTCCATATATTCTGTAGTTAACAAGGAACTGATCACTAAGTGTATTAGAAGGGATTATAGAGCTCTGAGCCAGGGTAGATTGACCTCTAGAGTTGTCACTTCTCCAACTAATAATAGGAATCACCATAGGGAGTCTACGTGTAGAGATCCGAGAAGATGGGATATTCTATCAAGTATCTAGTCGGTATGTTACAACTGTGGTATGAGTGGGAATATGACACCTCAGTTCTTGAGAGACCCATTAGATGGCCGATATTATAGAAAGGTGGTCTATATTCAGCAGTTTTTCTAATTTTTCTCCCTAGAATCAAGTGATTCCAGTCCTTATATGACTTCATGTTGAGGTGTTTGACCAAATATTTCTCATATGTCTATATATGAGAGTTCATCTGTATTTTCTTGCAATGGAGGAGGTTATGGTTTTCATATCCAATCAATAGGCTTTCAATGATAGTAGGTTGGATCAGCTCAGGATAATCAGGTTGGGTCAGAGGGTCGTAGTACAGGTCATACCATTGTAGTGGAGCAGACCCAACATGAGTTGGATCCCAAACCCTCTACGGTTAAAGGTACGATTCTAGTTTATTTTGTTTTACATTCTGCTCAATTTGATATAAGGTCATCCCATTGTTTCTTATCTCATGCAATTGCGTAGAGAATTGGGATATGTATCTTTACTTATTAAGATGTTATAATGGTAGACACTCTATTGGATATTATGACAACTAGTGTACGTATCTGCATGGAGTGGCCACTTGAGGTTTGTGGGTGTAAATTCTCATAATACCTCAATGTAATAGAGATGACAGGCTTCAATGTCATTCATGAAATGGATTAGTTCCTCTCTTTCTAGTCATTTTTTGACTACTATCATCATAGGTTGTGTTTCACGTCACTAGAGGGTGGTTCTTTTCTATACATGGCTGAATGGGTTCCCCAGTTGAGTAGAGCGGGACCTGAGCATCTGGGGTTAGGAGGAATTACAACATAGATTGCTATTTTAAATATAGATGACCAATGGACTTCACATATAGACATTACAATAGTGGTGGATCATTTGAGATATGTCTTTCGATATGAATTTTCAGAATTACCTTCATAGTGGAAGGTATATTTCTATATTGAGCTTGTGCTAGGCAGAGCACCGATGTCCATTTCTCCTTATAGGATAGCTACACTAGAGTTAGAAGAGCTCAAGAAGTAGTTATAGGAGTTTAAAGATAAGGGTTTCCTCCAACCCATCATTTCTCCCTAGGGTTTACCTATCATATTTTCAAATAAGGTAGACAGTACCCAATGGATTTTCATGGATTACAGGTAGCTGAACCAGTTGATCATCAAGAACTAATATCCCTTGTCGAGGATTTATGATCTCTTTGATCATCTTCGATGAGCCTGTGTGTTCTCAAAGATTTACTTGAGATCCATTTATCATTAGTTGGGGGTTTGACCATCATATATACCTCTTACATACTTTTGTAGTAGGTATGTTCTATATGATTATGTGGTTATGTAGTTCGGCCGCGTGAACATACTTGTACTTTTCATGGAACTAATAGACATAGTGTTCCAACCTTACATGGATTCATTCATGGTAGTCTTCATGGATGATATTTTGGTGTACTCTCACACTCTACTTCACCATGCCACTCATATTGAGATCATATTGAGTACACTAGGAGATCTTTAGGTATATACCATGCTCTCAAAATGCAACTTTTGGATGGACTAGATTCACGTATTGGGTCATGTAATCTCAGAGATAAGAGTATCAATATACCTAGATAATGTGAGAGTAGTAGTTTCCTAGGAGCAGACGAAGAATGTATTTGAGGTATGATGTTTTCTAGGGCTGGCTGGCAACAACATACATATGATACAAGAATTTCACGCTTACTTGGGCCCCTGACGGGACTGACTAAGAAGGGTGTGATGTACTCATGGATAGATTCTAGTGGTTCAGCCAATTAGAAAATGAAAGGGAGGTTTAATTACTCACCAATATTCTTTTTTCCTAATCCAAGCAAAAGGTACCCAATTTACTATTATGCATAAGGCATCAGGATGGCAGTAGTGCTTATGCATGGGGAAATATTTGTTACGTACATGTCTTTAGAGTTGAGGCCGTATGAGATGAACTACCTGATGCATTATCCTGAGTTGTCTGTAGTTGTACATTCTATACACTATTGTAGACATTAACTTTTGGGAGTGAATTTTGATGTATTCACTGACCACAAAAAGTCTTGAGTATAATTCTTTACATAGAGAGATCTAAATTTGAGATGGAAATGGTGGGTTGTGTACCATCAGTATTTTGACTTTGTGCTTTCTTATACACTGAGGAAAGGAAACATGGTGGTTGATGCGTTGGTAAGAAGGAATCAAATACTGGTACTTCAGAAGGGAAGAAGTGTGTGGAAATGTATTTCTCTTTTCACTCATATGCATTTGGAGTTTCATGTTAGATAGGGGAACACGTTTTTTTCATTTGTAGCTATTACCTCTAAACATATGGAACGACTGTGAATGAGGCAGCTATCAGATTCTAAAGGGCAAGTCACACATGAAATTTTTTCTTGAGTGGACCCTAGTCCTTGATAGACCATATTCAAGGATGAGACCTTATGTTTTCATGGGTGAATATGGGTTCCGACAGACATATGTGAGGAGTTGTTTCTAGATTTTCATTCCTCAGCAAGGGTTGTTCATCTTGGCACTACCATGATGTATCGTGATTTACACCCTCCTTATTGTTGTCTGGGTATAAAGAGGGATATTGTTGGTTTTTTATGAGATGTGCCACCTTTCATCAGGTGAAGGTGGAGCATCGGCGACCCACGAGGCTATTACAGTAGTTACAAATTCCCTAGTGGATGTGGAATGATGTCGCAATAGATTTAAGGAAGGGTTTACTAAGGGTTACATGAGGGAATGATGCAGTATGGGTTATTACTGATAGACTCATGAATATTGCACATTTATTACTAATCAAGGAAACCTTCTGTGTTGATGAGCTTGGTTTTTTGTACATAAGAGAGATTGTATGGTTGCATGGGGTTCCACACTCTATCATTTCAGAGAGGGATGTCATGTTTACTTATCGTGTCTGGAAGGAACTACAGAGATATTTGGGTTAATAGTTTCTTCTGAGTACATCTTATCATCCCAAGATAGATTCCCAGTCCGAGCACACATTGCTAGTGTTGGAGGACCCTCCTCAATCATGCATCCATGATTTTGGGGGTTCTTGGGAGAGACACATAACCCTAGTGGAGTTTTCCTACAATAATAGTTTTTAGATGAGGATTCAAATGACACCTTATGATGCTTTGTACAGTAGGCCATGCCCATCACACCTGTGTTGGCTAGAGGTAGGACAATTAGCTATACTGGGACCATATCTTGTCTAGGAGAACACTGACCTTGTGGAGTTGATTCAGAAGAGGATGTCTACTTCAAAGTCTGGCCAAAAATCATACGCAGATCGATGTAAATGACATATGGAGTTCAAGGTTGGAGATCAGGTTTTCTGGTGTGTCACACCGAGGTTGAGACATTAGAGGATTAGGAGACCGAGGAATCCTTAATCGAGATACATCAGGTCTTTTTATGTTTTTGGAAGAGTTGGTCCAGTTTCCTATCAGTTGCAGTTACCTCAGAGGTACCAGTCTCTCCACGACATCTTCTATGTTTCGCAGTTATAATGTATATTTTTATACCCACCCCACATTTTTCATCCCAAGGAGCTTGAGTTAGTGGTGGATGCATCCTTTGGGTAGCACCCAATTCAGATTCTGGATAGGAGTAAAAAGGTTCAATGTGGTCTCTGTTTTCTTTTATTTTTGATGTTATAGCAGCATACATGAGTATAAGTTGAGAAATGGGAGGGGGAGGCCAATTAACGATTGCATTGTCCATAGTTGTTTGATATTTCTTACCTACCACCAATGGAAGGGAAATTTGGGGACAAATTTCATTAGGGGGGGAAGTTTACCCATATTTTCATTTTAGTTATAGATATTGTTTTATGTGTTTTTGAGGAAAAGGGAATAATCATGGTAATTTTTTAAGTACACTATGTGTACTCTTACGTACACTCCATGTACCTAGTCGTTGCATGTAGCCATGTAATTATTATGTAATGGCCGAGTGCATGGTCACGTTGACCGCCTAAAGAGGGGGCTAAATGAGGCAAGTACACAGCTTTTACATCACATGAAACACCATGTAAATTTCTTTTTAATTGAGATATCGGACCAGGGTCTCATTTAACAACCATTTTTATCATCTTCAAGATGTGCCTCGCAATGGAGCTTACTGAATCACTGAATCTTCTCTGATCCACTAATCAATCATATGTTCTCTTTATCAAACCCTATCAGTTGCATTAGAACCACCTTGGTGAGTTTTTGGTTATTCATGAATATCTCTTCCTGATTTCTCCCATTTCATGAGTTATCCAAGGTTGAAATTTTTTGCCTTTTGTAGATCTACGATGTTCTAGGCTGATTCAAGAGACAACGTTCATGATTTTTCATTATTAATTGATGAGTTAGGTGGTTTGAAACCTTTCAGAGTTTTTCTTTTATTTATATATTCCTTGTGACAATTACACATTATTTGTGTATTTCTTGTTAATTAATTGATTCATGTTATCATATACCTTATATTAATATAAATATTAAGGGTTATTTTGATACACTATGCAATATTTCATGTTTAGGGGACACATCGTGGGTTCCTTTCCACGTTTTTAATGTTTATGGAAATTTGGTTTAGGTTTCCTTTGTGGTAGACCTTGTTTTCTTTCTTTTCATGTTAGGTTGGAATTTATTTTTTATTACTTCTTGTTAAATACTTGTTTTATGCATTGTAGATGGCTATACTTGTAGTAGTTGAGATTAATTTGGGCCATTGGATATCGTTTCACAATGATTTTATTACACATGGTTGTGAGAACTTGGTGTAGTTAGACCATATGGGGAATGGATGTTGAGGGATTACTCACGGTGTAAGTCATATTTATATTGTGGGACCATTGGTGGGATAGATAGTGCGTGCTCACTCATAGTGTATATTGTATACCATTACAAGACAACATGGAGAATTTGTGTTGAGTGCTTCCTCAGAGAGACTGTAGTTTATCATTAAACGATCACATGGGGAATAAACAATGACTGCTTCTTCAGAGAGTATTTGTTTTTATGAGACCAAAGTGGTTAGAATATGTGATCATACACATTTCTCATTCGATAAATTCATATTACATTAGGGATGTGCGAAAAGTATTCTTCAATTTTTTGATTCATTTCACATATAACATGGATTTATCAAATGAGAAATGTGTATGATTTTAAAATAGTATTATATTATATGTTCCTCTAATGTAATATGAAAACTATTCCAAGGATTTCATAAGAATGAAAATATAGAGTTTCTATAGGTTATTTCAAAAGTGGTTTGGGATGTGGATTTCATTTTTTATAGTATAAAATATTTCTTAAAATTGGATAAATCTTCATCCAAATAACCCAAATAGATGCTTATTGAGTCATATCTTCTTAGGGATGTGTTATGGTCACCTTTAAACTAATTTTTTCTGATTGTTAGTAGTTTGGAGTCATGATTTTCTGGTATAAAAAACATTATTTTGAGGTTTATCATTGAAATAATATTGTTAATTAAGAGAGGAAACATGATAGTTTGATATGGATGAGATGACTAGAATAATTTTAGAGACACATATGATTGACCACCAAGGCTTATTGGGGATGATAGTTGTTTTGGTGGGTGATAATATATAATATTGTATCTATATGGGATGAAAATTCAAGATTTAATTTAAACGTTCAAATTAGTATATAGAACTAATTTTTAGTCATTGTTCAAAATGAAACTCTTAGAGTCAAGACATAAAAATTGATTTTTTTTTATATATATAATGAGTTTTATAAGTTAGTCTATGTAATTGAGCCATTATCATAGGGTTTTATCTAGGATTGTAGTTTTTTTGAGAATATTTTCATAAGCGTGGTTTTTGATAAGAGATTTATGGTATTGCATATGGAATACAAATTCAATGGACCATTTATTTACATTTCTATTGACCATGGCATTATTCCATAGTTAAAACACAGTTTAGGAGAAACATTTGTGGTTGTATAATGAACCATATGTCTTGAAATTGGGAAATAATAATGGAAATTACTTTTTCATGGTTACAAAAAAACAATGTGCAATGTTTTAGTGTTGTTCTTATTGGGTGACACATAATCTGTATTATTGTATGGGCCAACTATAGAATATTTTCTACTATAGATAGTGCAGTTTTATAGTGATTGAATGATTTTCCCCAATGTAACCATACTGTGTGTCTCATAAATAGTGTATTTTTATCTTGTTGTAACTATGAAATTAAAGGAAGGGTGTGCCTTATTTTTATCTATTCTAAAAGAATAACATGATATCTATAACCATCCCTAGTTCCTCCTTGGTTCTCCCCCATATTGAGTCAATGTTGAGTCAGTTAAAAGGACAAATATGTTTTTCTACCTCTTGTGATATCCTCTCTTCTTTTCCTACCTTCATTTGTAATTTTTTCTTCTATAGTTAGTGTATCGTTTATGATTCCACTAAATCATGGTTTAATTGGATGATTTTATTTGTTTTTTACATTTCATAGGATGAGATAATAATGAGATTCCATATACACTTTGTTGTTCAGTGATTCAACAAGGTATGACACCATTAAAATTTTCCCATGTTATTTTCAAAAATATTTCATATATTTTTTATATATATTCTTTAAAAGGTTTGGACTTTAGATTTAGTCGCTCTTAGAGGTGATATGTGTGTGGCAGACAAACCATGGATTGGTATTCTGATAGACGCCCATGGACTAGTGTGAAAACATTTAATATATTGTGTTTGTATTGAATTATTTATTTATTTATTAATCTGAAAAGATAATTTTTTTTATTAATTCATGTATTTAGTTATGAGGTCGATTTCTTACATGTGCTAATGTCGAGTTTGAAAGAAACTTAATGACCATTGGATGTGTATCTCTCCTTGTAGTTAATTGTGAAATGATAAGGTTTTTAATATATTTTCCATATTATTTCCATATGTTATATATGATATGGTTAAAGTTTCTAGGACTTGTGTTTATTCCACTTTGGGAAACATGGTGTTTAATTTAATTTTTTAAAATGAATTTAATTATTCAAATATCAAATTGATTCACCATTTATGATACATACTGTGCAACACCCCTATTATTATTTGGTACTAGATAGTTTTCTTCTAGTTTTTATTGTCAAGACCTCAAATTAAGAAGTTCAATAATATTTTTAATCCCCTCATATGGGGTAGTATCTAAAGGATCATAGTTTACAAGACCTGTAATAGGTTCCATAGACATATTATTAAAGAGGATAGTTGAATGTTAGATTTATGTCCCCCATCGGACATGTGGGAACCTTGTCATACCTTATGTCTCGTAGAATTATATTTCAAACGGGAGAGTGTTACCCTTCCCATTTGATGTTTCTTGTCCCATATAGACTGTCCTTTGGCCAAGCATGACCTAGTTGATAGTGGTGACTAGACTATAATGAATTTATGGGCTATGATAGGCTACAATATATCACTTTGTGTGTTTCCTATGTTGTAAACCCCAAGTATACATTGATTTCATTTTACCTTACTTATGATGATTATTATTGTGATGGACTCTAATCATCGAGTGTTGACACAAAACATGGATTGATATTGAGGGTTCCTTTTTTTATGTTAGGACATAGGGAATCCCATATTGTTCTCCATTGATAAACTAACCATGATAGTGTGTATATGTATAGGGTTTATATGGTATCTAGTGTCAACATAGAACCCTCACCATGTTTATAAGAAAATGATGATAAATATATAGTGATGGGTTCATTAATTCACACAACCAATGAAATTTAATTATTGCTTAATGTGTTGATTTTGAATGTTTTTATGGTTCTCAGAAATGCCACAAAAAACCCAAACCATGGACTGGATGTGACAATGGAATGATATGTATTCATAGAGGTTCTTATGTGGATATTAATCAAGGAGTTATGTTATGGTTTTATTATAAAATTTAGAATACTTGAGGTTATTATTGATGTTTTTTGGGTATAATTTGATCCAGTTATTGAGACATGAAATGAATTTATGGAATGGTACACATTCACAATGAATGTGTATGGGAAATCACCAGAAGCCACAAGTTCCTAGGATTCTAGGAATTTATAGGATACAATCATTCATGATATTGGATTATGAGGATGATGATGATAATGAAACTCGTAGTTCATCCCAATAATCAAGAATGTGAATCTAGTTGAAATTACATGTATATCTTATGGATGATCTTGATGGCTATGATCTAGCCAGTTGGCATTGTCAAATGTTATTGACCATTGGGTAGTGGATCCCTAGTATTTCTTGGAATTTTCTACCATTCATCTATTATATTAGAGTTTTAATAAATTCCACATATGTGTGGGATCTTAGTGTTTATCCATTCATGAGGTGTCATTGGCAGTTTTATCCATTCTATGTTATATTCATATGTACCACCAAAAGCTCCAATATTTTTATTGATTAAATGATATCAGAGAGTACTCCTAGAAAACCCATCTCTGGAAATTATATGTATGTTTGATAGGGCTACTAGATCCACATATCAATATCGGTGTGGTTTTTGATAAGTTTTTGCACATTCAATGAGATGTGCAACGATTCATTCCATCACTGATCCAAAAAAGGTATTATTTGGTAAATTTTCAGAGGATATCTTTTTATATTTATCATGTCACTTATACATATCAACAACTATGAAGTTTATAGTATACCACATTGGTGTAAGCCTGTTTTTTTTCCTACTCACACACTACATAGGGTATCATTTCACATTTGTACATGAGTATCTCATGAATCATTATTAGAGGCGCTAGTAGGGTTGGGGCTAGAGACCATGATTTTCATGATCTATCATGACCTTTTGGAAGATATTTTGGGATAAAAATGATTAATGGGTCAAAGATAGAATAAATAAACATTTATTTATTATTTTATTTTTCTTATACATATATTGAATATATGGACCATCCGTGTTGGTATTTTATATTTTGAGAATGATCATTCAAGTGGTATTATTAATTTGATTCTAGTCTGGAATGTATTGTAATTAATACTTTTATTGTAAATCTTTTTTTATTGATTGTGATTCATAATTATTTATCATTTTTTCTTACTGTAATACATGTGTTATATCATTACCATGGTACCCTATAAGACAGACACTACTAATCTGTAGCCTCTTGCATTCATGGAGGTGTGATTGAGGTAACATGGAAAACTGGAAAATTAATTTTAATTGAGTGATTTTTTATATGTATTTAAATATTTAGATTGGTATATGTCTAGTACATATATTTATTTTATAAAAATTACATGTATGGATATATTTATGTTCATAGTTAGTGTAACTAGAGTATATTTTGATGATTAGTTTGAAAAACTTGACATCACCTTTGGATTGGTGAAAATTCTTGAAATATTATAGGTTATAATGGGGGGTGGATTTTTATCTAATGTACCTCATTGTAGGGGATAGTTGAATCATTTAAAATCAAAGGAGGTGTCCTGGAATGAGATACTCGAGATATTCCATAAGTATTACATCCCCTAATTGATGATGTGTTATACAATGCATGATCTTTAAGTGATTTTAAATGGGGGATAAAAGTGTTTGTATTTTTTTAACCATTTTTTAAATCAGATTAGTTAGTTTCTATATTATCTACCTGATGATATAGATTGATTGGAGTTCATTGAGTCCACGTTAAATACTTATAAATATTTATTTATTTCAATGAAACTAATTTGGGGGCATGGGTAGTATTGAGAAATGGTTTAGACGTCGTGGATAGAGGATTTCTTGGGATTAAAAATTATAGTGAAGTCTCATCCCATATAGTTGGAATAATTTTGATAAATTAATCTAGTTTCATGATTCATATTTCATAGAAGAGAATATTGAGTATATATTCTATAGATATTTTTTGATGTAATAACTTTTCGTTATGTTGGTAAAGGTTTCTAGTATCAAGTGAGCTCATTTGATTTTAGTGTAATGGAGTGGGGCCCTGAAAATATTACTTCCCAGTGTTTTAGCAAGATTCGTCATCTTCTGTTTGGATTTATCAATGGATTTTTCTTTCGATACTTCAATCCATTTTACTAAGACTGCTGAAATAAATTTTTAACAAATTTTTGAATTTCATTTTATTGTATTAAAAAATCATAAGATCTGATTTTTTTTAAATATTTTATTTTATTTTCTACAATAAAATTTCATATTATTGATTTTTTTTCAAATAAATCTATTTAATAAATTGTTAATCTGAATTGGGATTGTTGAGTTTGGTGGATTTTGGGAATGGTATTGATATTGGTTTTAATGATTGTGATTTATCATTCCTCTGTTATAGTATTTTAGGAAAATTTGTTCTCATTGCATGTTCCATACACATGTTGTTATGTTCAACCTATAGTAAAGTCCCTAAGGGGTACCTTCGGGGAGGGTGTTTGGACCCCTAACAACCCTTTACTTTTGAATGAGTTTTGTTTCTCCATGGAAAATCATTTTAATGGTATCTATTTATCATCGTAGATCTTCAAACATGTTACACTATGTTTTTTCAAATGATATTGGTTCATGAAGGATGTAGAGTACCAAAATATTTGAGATGGAGCAAGAAATATATCTTTTAAAGATGGGTCATAGAGTAGACCAATTTTTGACATCATGAATGAGGACTATAGAGACATCAAATATTTTTTCATGGAATGTGGTTAATTCATCAGATAAAAAGTTAATGGTTTTTTAATTTTGGTTCTTCATAGTTATTTACAGTCTGAAAGTTATTATTCATGACCCGATAGGGTCTCATGAATTGTATTCAAAATCTTACATTTCATGATGTGAAAGTGGTTGTCATGGTTTGATGGTCTATTTTTCAAAAAAAATTAAATTCTTTTTGAAAAGGAACTTTTATTTCTAAACTAAATTTACCATAAACCCTATGTGTCCTGGGGATCCTATAAAAATATCTTTGAGCCAAATTTTTTTGATCACATGATCAGTGATTTATAAAACAGTTTTACATTCATCTATGGGGATTATCCTCCCACATTTCAATTCTTTACATCCAACCTATGATTATTTGGATTGAGGTGAACCATCAGTTTGAGATACATTGGGTTCCAAAATTGATTAGATCATGTTGTTATATTGGTTGAATTGAGTGTCCACTTTAATAGAATGGTCTCAAGATCATCTTATTCTCATTTATATTACAATGACTGTTAAAGAATCATTCCTATAAATTTATTTATAAATATAACTTATACCTCAAGGAATGATATACTTGAAAAAACATGATGTGGTATTCTTCATTACATTAATCATACTCCCCCATATGATTGTTCTTATAGCTTAGTGGATGTTCATTATTTTTTGGTATTGGGTACAATTAAATGATATTTAATTGAATAATTGAAAAAATGGTGATTTTGAATGTAGAGATTTGAAGGGGGAAGTGGGTTGTGATAAGATTATGGTCTCCATGTCATTGTCTTCATGTTGAGTCATAACAACTGATGCAAACTATTGTGATACCTTGTTCAATATATTTTGGATGATTTTAAAAATATATATAAATGAATAATTTCTTTAATAATGAATTTTAAATAAGGAATTTTGATATACCTAAATCCGGGTTTGTTTATATTTTTTATTCATTATGTTATTGTGTTGAATTTATTTGTTCCACCCCAAAAATATTGGATAGTAAGATATATATTAGTTAATATAAATGGGACTATTATAAGGCCCTGACCTTTAACCTTACTTAATATTAAATTAAATGAATAATTCACATTGAGGATATTTTCAGGTTTAGTGTTTTAGAGAATTAGGACATAACTATTACATCTCAAAAGATTACAAAGTAGACACTTCTACTAAGTTTCCATAAAATAAAAACTCATAAAAAGAAACATGTCTAGTTCCATGTTTTAGATAGAATGACTTTTCCTTAATCCCATCCTTGACCCTATTCAACATTAAGTCCTGTGAAAAACATTTCAAAAAACATGGTGTGAGCATAAAAAGCTCAGTAAGGGATACACAAAGAATGAAAACTGTTAGTTTTTCAAAACAACAAGTAAACCATGTATACATTATCAAAGTAATACTTTTCACCTTTATGAAGTAGTAAAACTCTTCACTGAAGAAAATATCATTACTTACCCTTTTTGAACCAAAATATTACCATAAAATCCATATAAAGAACACATAACATATAAAGGTAACTTGGGACATAATCATACTTCAATGGAAAAACTATACGGTCGACTTCCACACATATTACTTAATGGAATAGCCATACGGCTGACTTCCATACCCAATGCATTGGAGGTTATAACGTAACCACCCATCCTGGTATTCACAGCACCACCCGTCATATGGTTTATCACGTAACCACCCGTCAAATTTCTAAGTACCATTATAAAATCATAACATATAAAACAAATATAATGGAAAGAAAAAATTTCCAAACTTTGATCACAATATATCACTTAAATATATTGACATAAAAACTCCATTAAAAACCCATTTTCAGTACCAAAATACATAAAAGTGTATATGGTATTTATTTCATTTTAAAAAACATTACGACTTGTTGAGGAAGCCAAAGACCAAATAATACTCGCGGCGGTGGAAAAGGTCGTTATCACCACGTACGTTAAAAGAAACACTCATTTTTTTCATTTAGTAAAACGCTTCATGTAAAAATATTCCTTTTGAATAAAATTAAATTTCAATGGGGTTTATACACCATATAAAATAAAGTCTTCTATTAGAACAAAATATGCCCAATGAAAGGAGATTGAGTCGAAGTCCCTTACCTCGGGTCCGAATTGACTTGATCATTATTTAACGTCCTGAATAATAAACTTGAGTTAATTTATATTTGCTTGAGAACCTTTTTCAAGTTCATTATTCCTTTTATATAACTTATTACCTTGTTATGAACACTATTTAATTATTTAAGTTAATAATGGTCGTTTTGTCGATCCTTGTTACTTGAGTCAAAAATAAACTCTTTATAATTACAAGTTGTTCATGTGGTAAAATGTCCATTATATCAAGAATTATATTCATGATGTAGATATCATATATATCATATATATATATATATCCATTTATAATATTACACAATCATTTAGATGTATGAAATGAAATGCACTGTTCATGGAGACGGTAAGCCGTACGTATGCATGAACGCTACTTTCATTTCTATGTCATATTAATGGAATTAAAACTAAATGAGAGATATGTATATTTTAATTATAGAATTATATTCATCATTTATATGTGACATACATCATATATATCCATTATATATATGTACTGATAATAGTAAATTACATTTGGGGATAAGAAATGAAATGCACCGTTCATGGAGACGGTAAGCCGTACGCACGCATGAATGCTACATTCATTTATATCTCATAATTTAATGGAAATAAATAATAATGATATAAAGGTATATTATAATTCCATTATAACATCAAATATAATAACTTTAACTCTAACCTTTATACGTCCCACATATGGCATTAACGAATCAAATCACTTTGAGGGGGCGGTAGTCCGCACTTCCTAAAATGAAGATATCGTGATTACTCATAATGGAAACCATAATGGTATGCCAAAAATAAAAAATAAAGAAGATTAATTAAAACATAAACATATTATATATCATATATAAATATAGTGACATCTTAATGGCCACCATTGAAGGTGTTATATGAGTGTTGAATAATCGTCGTTTCGTGAGGCAGAAATTCGCCATCCACAGAAACAGTATGTTCTTTAAGCATTAGATGTAGGTGTGTGTAATTGTGGCTCGAATCCATCACATAAAAACATCCTATTATATTTAATATATTGGTTTTTTTTCAAAATAAATGAATAAAAAGAGTTTATGGGGTTGGAGAAGCAAAATAAAACATAAGAACACAAGAGAAAACACTACCTTTAAAACGGGTAACTCTTTTTTATTTGAGCTCAAAGGCTTCCTTTGGAAGACTTATGCCCAAAGTGAGGCTTCTATGAGTAATATAGGTTTGTGGAGAGAAAAAATGGGTAGAGATTGGCCGATCAAAAGGTATGAAAGGTGTGGGTAAGGTGGTAGAGGTGGGGGCCTTTTATAAGAGGAGAGGAGGGGCACTCTTGGAAACTTATAAAAGGTTACATTATTATAAAATGATTTTCAGATTTTAAAGGTCCAAAAAATTATATAATTCTAGGATAAGGTGATAAGGGTTCGAAATACACCCATACAATATGTTTTTTACAAGTTTAGTACTTATATTTTACATTATCTTTTTCATTTTATTTAAATCGTTAAATAATAAGGTAATTGTTGCATCATCATGGTGTCATAAATAATTTAATTTATATAATGTCTAAAAATTATAAAAAATTATAATGATGTAGGAAATCTTTTTATCTATCTAATTAATATTTATTGTCAAAAATATTACTTGTATAACCTCATTTAAAAATTGTTTTAGTAAAACAACTCATGTTTGTGACATTTTTATTTTAACATATAATAAAAAGTTATTAATGTCATTTTCCTACCTAAGTGGCTCCATGGGGTCCCCAAGTTGACCCATGAATTTTCCTGGTTGTCCATGACACATGAAATGAGGGTAGGACATGTTTCTAGGTCATTTCATATTATTAAAACATTATTTTTACCTTAAACTACACTAATTACCTCTAATCGTGATTAAAAACTTAATAGTTACTATTCACCAAAAAAATTATTTTAATCCCATTGAACCACATTTTACTTCCTAATGACAACAATGTATGTTGGATTTTTGAAATTCAAAACACAGAGGTGGTAAAATTTCATTTAAATGAAAAATCAGTTTTTTAAGTACCACTTAGTGGTTTTACTATTCATCAAAAATTGAAATTTTTCAGAAAAATACCAAAACATCACCCTAAGCTATATTTGATATTCCAAATTCAAAAATGATGTCTATTTTACAGAATTAAAAACATATAAGTTAAATTAATTAATTTAATAATTAATTCCCGCTGTCAAAACATATAGAGTTTTTTTATGAAACAATATATATCAAAAGATTGAAAAAAGTTTAAGTCCAATTTCAAAGTGAAATTAATTCCAATGACCACCATTGGATTAAATGGTAAAAATATATTCTAATTTAACTTTAAAACAAATTCAAAAGATAATCTAATCATATAAATAAATTAGATTAAAAAGATGTTTTGAATTAAAAAACAACATTTTTCAGTATTCATTAAAAAAATGAACTTTATCAGAAAAATACCAAAATTTTACACAAAGTAAATTTTGATATCTTGATTCTAAAGAAGAGTTTTATTTGGTCCAATATAATGTATAAGAGTGACCAAAACTATATTTAAAGAAGGTTCTCCATGAAAAGGCGATAAGCCGACCTTTAGTGAATATTAGAGTATGTATGCCTAAAATTGAATTCTTTTCTTATTTTAATCCTTTATCTTTTGTTGGATAAATCTAAAAACATTTAAAAACATATATAATCATATTATAGTTATTTATATTCATTCCCTCCAATACAACGTCTACGTGTTAACTACCATTTAAAATAATAATATTATATTACTAGTGTGCAACGTAAGTTTTCAAAGAAACTCATTGTTGCGTATCGAGTATTCTATCGAACATAGCAACACATTTAAAGTAAAATTAATATTTAATTAGAAAATATTAATAAAAATAAAAATGTATTATTCTTTATTTACCTGGGATGTTACATCCTTCCCCCTTTTGGGAATTGCGTCCTCGCAATTTCATTCACTTATCAGAATAAGTGGGGGTATTTATCCCTCATAGAATTTTCTGATTCCCATGTTGCCTCTTTAACAATATGGTTTTTCCACAAAACCTTTGCCTGGTGAATTACCTTATTTTGCAACACTTTCTCTCTTAGGTCAAGAATCTGGACTGGTTGTTCTTTATAAGAGAGATTCTCTTCCAAATGAACTACCTCTGGGCTCAAAACATGAGATGGATCTGGCATATACATTCTCAACATTGAAACATGAAAAACATTGTGTACCTGGGATAAACTCAGAGGTAAATCCACTCGGTAAGCTACTGATCCAACTTTTTCAAGAATTTCATATGGTCCAATGAACCTTGGACTCAACTTTCCTTTCTTACCAAATCGCATCACACTTTTACATGGTGAAACTTTGAGAAAAAAATGATCACCTACCTCAAAAGATAGATCCTTCCTCCTATTGTCTACATAACTTTTTTGTCTGCTCTGAGCTGTTCTAATGTGTTTCTGAATCAACTGGACTTTTTCTACCATCTCTTCTACCAATTCTGGTCCCATCATCTTCCTTTCACCTACTTCATCCCCAAAATCTGGAGTTCGACACCGTTTACCATATAATGCTTCAAATGAAGCCATCTGTATAATAGAATGAAAACTGTTATTATATGAAAATTCAACCAAAGAAAGATGTTGGTCCCAAATTCCCTGATAATCCATAGAGCAATCACGAAGCATATCCTCCAATGTCTGAATTGTTTGTTCTGACTGCCCATCTGATTGCAGATGAAAAGCTGTACTAAAACTTAATTCAGTACCCAACAACTTCTGAAGGCACTTCCAAAAGTTAGAAGTAAACATGGGATCACGATCAGATACAATGGATAGGGGAACTCCATGCAACCTGGCTATCTCATTAAGATACAATAGAGAAAGTTGATCTGGAGAGAAAGTATCTCGAATATGAAGGAAATGAGCAGATTTAGCCAAGCGATCAACAATAACCCAGATTGCATTATTACATTGAGAAGTATTTGGTAATCCCACAACAAAGTCCATGGATATATTTTCCCATTTCCACTTTGGCACTGGTAAAGGCTAAAGAATACCTTTCGGTAACTGCCTCTCTGCTTTAACCTGCTGACAAGTCAAACACTTCACAGTAAAATCAGCAATATCTCTTTTCATTCCATCCCACCAGTAATACTCCCGCAGATCTCTGTACATCTTAGTACTTCTAGGATGAACTGAAAAAGGGGAACTATGAGCCTCACAAAACAACTAATTATTCAACTGTGAATCACTAGGTATAGATAATCTCTTCCCAAACCTCAAAACACAATCATTGTCAATCTTAAATTCAGGCAACTTACCCTTCTGAACCAACTCTACCTTTTTCTCCAACCCACTGTCTTTCTTATACGCTTTCTTAATTCTGTCTGATAGGGATGATCTCACTGATACCTGAAACAAAACGAAAGAACATCCTACACCAAAAACTTCTATTCCAAATTTCATTAAATCAAAAACAAAGGATCCCATTCCAAACATAACATGGTTAATGAAGCATTACTTTTTCGACTCAAAGCATCATCCACATTATTTGTTTTTCTCGGATGGTAATGAATTGTACAATCATAATCCTTGATTAATTCCAGCCATCTCCTCGGTCTCATGTACAATTCTTTCTGAGTGAATATATACTTTAAACTTTTGTGATGAGTATATATATCACACTTTACTCCATACAAATGATGCCTCCAAATTTTTAGACCAAGAACAACAGTAGCTAATTTCAAGTCATGTGTTGGGTAATTTACCTCATTAGTTTTCAATTGACGTGAAGCATATGCAATTACATGATCATTCTGCATAAGGACACAACCAGGTCCTTTTAATGAAGCATCACTGTAGATAACAAACTCACCATTCCTGAAAGGAAGTGCCAAAACTGGAGCATTCACCAATCTTTTTTTCAACTCCTGAAAAAATTCATCACATTATTTTGTCCAGATAAACTTAACACCCTTCCGAGTTAGCATAGTCATTGGACTAGATAACCGTAAAAAACTTCAAAAAACCTTCAGTAGTAACCTGCCAAACCAAGGAATCTACGGATCTTGGTTTCATTTGTGGGTCTTGGACATTCTTCAACAACTTTTGTTTTTGTAGGATCAACAGTTATGCCATTTTTTGAAATAATGTGACCAAGGAAAGAAATTTGTTGTAACCAAAACTCAGACTTGATGAATTTTCCATACTGTTTATTTTCTTTTAAGGTTGGCAAGATAACCCTTAAATTACATTCATTCTATTCTTTACTTATAGAAAACCCCAAAATATCATCAATAAACACTACCAACATTTTTCACCGGAGTCAATTGATCCATCACTACAACAAACTATTTAGTTCTGATTCTAACCATCTCAGGATACTGATTTGAAAGGTCATTTCCCTCTGTATACCTTCCCAGAAAATTTGTTATGTTTCCTCTATGAAAAACCATTCTTAATAGAGAAATATCTTAGGAGAATCAACATGGTAATATTTAAATGATATATCATTTCAATCATACCATAAATTAATTCATAATTTAACAATTTTCTAACTCCTAAAGTTGTTTAAGCCGACCTCTGATACCAACTATAAGGCCCCAGCGTTAAACATTAATTAATATTGAATTAAATGAATAATTCACATTGATAATATTTTCAGGTTTAGAGTTTTAGATAATTAGGACATAACTATTACATCTCAAAAGATTACAAAGTAGAAACTTCTTCTAAGTTTCCATAAAATAAAAACTCTTTAAAAGAAACACGTCTAGTTCCATGTTTTAGATAGTATGACTTTTCCTTGATCCCATCCTTGACCCTATTCAACATTATGTCCTATGAAAAACATTTCAAAAAAACATGGTTTGATCATAAAAAGCTCAGTAAGGGATACACAAAGAATGAAAACTGTTAATTTTTCAAAACAACAAGTAAACCATGTATACTTTATCAAAGTAATACTTTTCACCTTTATATAGCAGAAAAAACTCTTCACTGAATAAAATATAATTACTTACCCTTTTATAACCAAAATATTAACATAAAACCCATATAAAGAACACATAACATATAAAGGTAACTTGGGATATAAACATACTTAAATGGAATAACCATACGGTCGAATTCCAAACATATCACTTAATGGAATAGCCATACAGCTGACTTCCATACCCAATGCATTGGAGGTTATAACGTAACCACCCGTCCTGGTATTCACGGCCCCACCCGTCATATGGTTTATCATGTAACCACCCTTCAAATGTCCAAGTACCATTATAAAATCATAATACATAAAACAAATATAATGGAAAGAAAACATTTCCACACTTTGATCACAATATATAACTTAAATATATTGACATAACAAATCCATTATAAAAACCATTTTCAATACCAAAATACATAAAAGATTATATGGTATTTATTTCTTTTTGAAAAACATTACGGCTTGTTGAGGAAGCCAAAGACCAAATAATACTCGCTGTGGCGGAAAAGGTCGTTGTCACCGCGTACGTTAAAAGAAAAACTACTTTTTCTAGTTTAGTAAAACGCTTCGTGTAAATAGATTCTTTTTGAATAAAATTAAAAGTCAAATGGGTTTATACATTTTATAAAATAAAGTCTTGTATTAGAGAAAAATATGCCTCAATGAATGGAGATTGAGTCGAAGTCCCTTACCTCGGGTCCGACTTGACTCGGTCGTTATTTAACATCCTGAATAATAAACTTGAGTTAATTTATATTTTCTTAAGAAACTTTTTCATGTTCATTATTCCTTTTATATCACTTATTACCATGTTATTAACACTATGTAATTATTTAAGTTAATAATGGTCGTTTTGTCGATCGTTGTTACTTGGGTCAAAAATAAACCCTTTATAATTACAAGTTGTTCATGTGGTAAAATATCCATTATATCAAGAATTATATTCATGATTTAGATATCATATATATCATATATATCTAGTATATACATGCATTTATAATATTACATAATCATTTAGAGGTAAGAAATGAAATGCACTGTTCATGGAGATGGTAAGCCGTACGTACGCATGAACGCTACATTCATTTCTATGTCATATTAATGGAATTAAAACTAAATGAGAGATAAGTATATTTTAATTCCAGAATTATATTCATAATTTAGATGTAACATACATCATATATATCCATTATATTTATGTACTTATAATAGCACAATACATTTGGGGATAAGAAATGAAATGCACCGTTCATGGAGACGGTAAGACGTACGTACGTATGAACGCTACTTTCATTTCTATCTCATACTTTAATGGAAAGAAATAATAATGATATAAAGGTATATTATAATTCCATTATAACATCATATATAATAACTTTAACTCGATCATTTATGCCTCCCACATATGGCATTAACGAATCAAATCACTTTGAGGGGGCGGTAGTCCGCACTTCCTAAAATGAAGATATCGCGTTTACCCATAATGGAAACCATAAAGTTATGCTATAAATGAAAAATATAGAATATTAAGTAAAACATAAACATATTATATATCATATATAAATATAGTGACATCTTAATGGCCACATTTGAAGGTGTTATATGAGTGTGGAACAATCATCATTTCGTGAGGCAGAAATTCTCCCTCCACAGAAACAGTATGCTCTTTAACCATTAGATGTAGGTGTGTGTAACTGTATCTAGAATCCATCACATAACAAAATCCTATTATATTTATGATAATGATGTTTTTTAAAAAGAAAATAACAAAAAGATTTTAGGGGGTTGGAGAAGCACAATCAAACATAAGAACACAAGAGAAAACATAACCTTTAAAGCAGGTAACTCTTTTTTATTTGAGCTCAAAGGCATCCTTGGGAAGACTTCTGCCCAATGTTAGGCTTCTAGAAGTAAGAGAGGGATGTGGAGAGACAAAATTGGCAGAGGTTGGCTGAGTCAAATTCTTGAGAGGTGTGGGTAAGGTGGTAGAGGTGGGGGCCTTTTATAAGAGGAGAGGATGGGCACTCTTGGAATCTTAAAAAAGGTTACGTTATTATAAAATGATTTTCGGATTTTAAAGGTCTGAAAAATTATATACATCGAGGATAATGTGATATGGGTTTGAAATCCACCCATAAAATATGTTTTTGACAAGTGTAGGTCTTAGATTTTACATTATCTTTTCATTTTATTTAAATCGTTAAATAATGATGTAATCGCTGCATCATCATGATGTCATAAATAATTTAATTTATTTAATGTATAAAAATTTAAAAAAATATCATGATTTATGAAATATTTTTATATTTATAATTAATATTTTTAGTTAAAAATATGACTTGTATAACCCCATTTAAATTTTTTTTAGTAAAACAACTCAGGTTTGTGACATTTTTATTTTAACATTAAATAAAAATTTATTAATGTCATGTTCCTACCAAAGTGGCTCCATGGGGTCCCCAAGTTGACCCATGGATTGTCTTGGTCGGCCATGACACATCCAATGAGGTTAGGATATGTGTCTAGGTCATTTCATATTTTTAAAACATTATTTTTACCTTAAACTATACTAATTACCTCTAATCGCGATTAAAAACATAAAAGTTAATATTCACCAAAAAATTATTTTAATCCCATTGAACCACATTTTACATCCTAATGAAAACCATGTATGTTGGAGTTTTGAAATTCAAAACATAGAGGTGGTAAAATTTCATTTAAATGAAAAATCGGTTTTTTAAGTACCACTTAGTGGTTTCACTATTCATCAAAAATTTAAGTTTTTCAGAAAAATATCAAAACTTCACCCTAATCTATATTTGATATTCCAAATTCAAAAATGATTTCTGTTTTACAAAATTCAAAACATATAATTTACATTAATTAATTTAATAATTAATTCCCGCTATCAGAACAAATAGCGTGTTTTTATGAAACAATATATATCAAAAGATTGACACTAGTTTAAGTCCAATTTCAAAGTGAAATTAATTCCAATGACCACCATTGGATTAAATGGTAAAAATATATTCTAATTGAACTTTAAAACCAATTCAAAAGATAATCTAATTATATAAATAAATTAGATTAAAAAGAGGTTATGAATTAAAATACAACATTTTTCACTACTCATTAAAAAAATGAACTTTAACGGAAAAATACTAAAAATATACACAAAGTAAATTTTGATGTCCCGATTCTAAAGAATAGTTTTATTTGGTCCAATGGAATGTATAAGAGTGACCAAAACTATATTTAAAGAAGGTTCTCCATGAAAAGGCGATATGTCGACCTTTAGTGAATATTAGAGTATCTATGACTAAAATTGAATTCTTTGCTTATTTTAAGCCTTTATCTTTTATTGGATAAATTTAAAAACATTCAAAAAACATATATAATCATATTCTAGTTATTTATATTCATTACCGCCAATATAATGGCTATGTGTTAACTACCATTTAAAATAATATTATTATATTACTAGTGTGCAACGTAAGTTTTCAAAAAAACTCATTGTTGCATATCGAGTACACTATCGAAAATAGAAACCCCTTCAAAGTAAAATTAATATTTAATTTGAAAATATTAATAAATATGAAAATTTATTAATCTTTATTTACCTAGGATGTCACAACTATAAAATAAATTAATCTAATTTTGGGAAGAATATGTCAATGGGGGATTAGTATATTACCGATAAATTATTAGTGTACTATTTATTTATGGTGGGTGATGTGTTGATAATAAGAGGAGGATTATGTATCTGGAATGGAATGTTAATAAATGAAATTAATGGGAGGAGATGTTATGGATATGATGAATGGGGAATAACATAAAAATAATTAAAAGATGTTTGGAATTGGGAAAAACATGTATTAAATTATTGTATTATTGGAAGTAATTAATTAAATCATGGGATTAGAGGATGGGTTTTACAAAATAGACTGATTAAGGTATCAATATAACTAAACAATGATTTTAAATAGTAATTTTAAAGTATGTAAATGGTTTGTAACTATGGGTTTATTATTTATGTGTATTGTCCTTCTAAAATTAAGTTGTTCTGTCTCTGAGGGACATTGTTATGAATACTATATATTGAGAAATGAATAATTACTTATTTCTACATGTGGAGGTGGTGTGGGTGGATGATACAAGAGGTACCAATGTAACCTTCAAGGTATTATATATTTTAGATTGTAAGGGTTATTAGGAGTAAATTTATGTACTAGTAGATCCTATGGGGTATTATATCCTCTAAAACCTATTGGGAAATTAAAAGTACATCATTTATTGGAAACCCATAAAATTTATAAGTTCTAGAATAATCTATGAGGTGAGAGTACAAGATATAAAAGAAGGACTTATGTGGTATTGAATCTAGAAATACCTAAGAGGTATATGCATACGACAATAGTTCCTCATTAACACTTAATGGGTATTGGGTGGTACTTGATGTACCTGCATATCTTATGGGGTAATGATTGAAATATTATGTACTATTACACCATGAATGATATGTAGATAAACATTATGTACTATTTATGCCATCTCTTTTACCAATTCTGGTCCCATCATCATCCTTTCACCTACATCATCCCAAAAAGCTGGAGTTTGACACCGTTTACAATATAATGCTTTAAACGGAGCCATCTGTATACTGGAATGAAAACTGTTATTATATGAAAATTCAACCAAAGAAAGATGTTGGTCCCAACTTCCCTGATAATCCATAGAGCAAGCACGTTGCATATCCTCCAACGTCTGAATTGTTCGTTCTAACTGCCCATCTGATTGTGGATGAAAAGCTGTAATAAAATTTAATTCAGTACCCAATGACTTCTTAAGGCCCTTCCAAAAGTTAGAAGTAAACATGGGATCACGATCAGATACAATGGATAGGGGAACTCCATGAAACCTAACTATCTATTTAAGATACAATAGAGAAAGTTGATCTAGAGGGAAAGTATCTCGAATAGGTAGGAAATGAGCAGATTTAGTCAAGTGATCAACAATAACCCAGATTGCATTATTACATTGAGATGTCTTCGATAATCCCACAACAAAGTCCATGGATATATTTTCCCGTTGCCACTCTGGCACTGGTAAAGGCTGAATAATCCCTTTCGGTAACTGCCTCACTTCTTTAACCTGCTGACAAGTCAAACACTTCATAGTAAAATCAGCAATATCTCTTTTCATTCTATCCCACAAGTAATACTCCCGCAGATCTCTGTACATCTTAGTACTACCAGGATGAACTGAAAACGGGGAACTATGAGCCTCACATAACAACTCATTATTCAACTGTGAATCACTAGGCACAGATAATCTATTACCAAAACTCAAAACACAATCATTATCAATGTTAAATTCAGGAAAATTACCCTTCTGAACTAGCTCTACCTTTTTCTGCAACCCACTGTCTTTCTTCTGCGCTTGCTTAATTCTCTATAACAGGGATGATCTCACTGATACCTGAAACAAAACAGAAGAACTTACTAAAACAAAAAATTCTATTCCAAAGTTCATCAAATCAAACACCAAAGGATCCCATTCCAAACGTATCATGGTTAATGAAGCATTAATTTTTTGACTCAAAGCATCATCCACTTTATTTGCTTTTCCCGGATGGTAATGAATTGTAGAATCATAATCCTTGATTTGTAACAGCCTGAGATTTTATGAAAACTATTCTTTTTAATTTTATTAATGTCTTGTGTTGTACGCTACACCAAAAAGAGCTTACACAACACGCATCCTTGACTTGCCTTGCATTACACGCAATCGCAACCTTCCTCGATAGCGTGTGTAGTACGCAATACTGAGTTTCACGAAACAACGATATGCTATTAAAATATTATTAAAACTAGCCGTTATGAATAGTAATAACCACATTTTAATTTTAGAAATTTTAGCTCTCAAAATGGACTTCATTCTTGGATTCGTAATATCGAAATTAGCTTAGGGTGAAATTTTGGTATTTTTCTGAAAACTTTCAATTTTTGATGAATAGTGAAACCACTAAGTGGTAGGTTAAAAACTGAATTTTTGCATAAAACTTAATTTTACCACTTTTGTGAATGGAATTTCGAAAATCAGACAGACACAGTTGATATCAGTAAGTAAAATGTGGTTCAATGAGATAAAAATAATTTTTTGGTGAATAGTAACTTTTTACTTTTTTTACCGCAGTTAATAGTAAATAGGGTAACTAAGGGTAAATATGATATTACTATTACCCTAAAACATGTCCTAATTCTATTGGACAAGTGTAATTCGACCAAAAACAAACTTAGGAATAAAATATGACCTTTTAGGCCCACTTGGATTAGATTAGGACATTTATTATTGATTTATTTAAAGAAGGGTTAAAATAGTTAAAATCAAAGTTTAATAAGTAAATAATTTTTAATATGGGGTTATACATAAGATAAATTCGACTATAAATATTCATTAGAAATCTAAAACGATTTCCTACATAATGGTATTTTATTTGTAATTTTTAGACATTAAATAATTTAATTTATTTATGACACAATGATGATGCAGTAATTATCTTATTAATGAAATATTGACATAATTGATGTTGTAAACACCAAAATAAATGTAATTTGAGACTTTTTATGAATTAAACTAATTTTAAAGGTTACTATGATATATTAATGTTGATTTAATAAACTTGGTTCGAACATATAATTCTGTTATGACTTTCACAAAAATCATATATCAAATAGTGTCAAAATTGACACAAAATAGTTTTTAAATCAAATATTATATTACTAATTGTTATTTTATTCCTAAAAATCTATGGTTCGGCGAAATGACATAGATAAGGATATATATATTAATAATAAACAATTTTGGGTTCGTTTGGAATGTTATAGTAAGTGTATTAACCATATAGTGAAAGAAAACAAAAAGACATGGTAAAAGTTAAATTATTTAACTTAGAGTTAAATCAATTTGATAAGGTTAAAATAATACCCTAAACTTGTCTAAATCCTATTGGTTGATAGGATTTAGACCCATCCCCACTTTAGATTCGAAATAAGACCCTTTGGAACCTTTATAAACCGATTTTGACTTTAATATAAAATAATATTTTGAGATATTCCTAAGGTGCCCCTCTCCTCCCTTATAAAAGGGCACCTCCTCCCCCTCCTCCTCACACCAATTTGAGCACTCAAGCTCGTCCAACCCCTGCCATTTTCTCCTCTCCACTTCCCTAGAATAATCCTAGAGGTCCTGGTCTTCTTCAAAGACCAATCTTAGTTCCCTAAGTGGAGGATTCAAAGAGGCGTTCCAAAGAAGAGGTAATATCCATTACCGATCTTTTCAATTTCTTTCTTATTCAACTTCTTCTTCTTTAGTTGTTTCATGATAAAGTAATAACATCAGTATTACTTACATACTGATATGTTATTATAAATATGAAACAACCCTAATTCATCTTCTATCCATCCTACGGAAAAATGAAATCACCGCGCGTGCGTACGTACGGAATACCGTCTCCACGCCGTGGTGTAATCTATTTTCCACCACCACCTTACATGGATGGGTATAATGGTGTAAAGAATAATTATACATAGTTATTATAACATCATATTGATTCTGATATATTTTATAATCCACTACAATTCAATTCAATAATTATGGAAATGATATCATCGCTTGTGCGTACGTACGGAATACCGTCTCCACGACGCTATGAGATTCATTCTCCATGATAACCATTTAAGAATGATTATAAAGTATATATAAGAAATAATAATGAAATATATGACATTATAAAGCTACTGGATTTATGTATATATATATATTTATGTCATCTACTTACTTCCATTCAAGACAATAAGGAAAGGAAAACGGCGTTCATGCGTACGTACGGACTACCGTCTCCATGAACGATGTTTTTCATTTCATTTATCTATCTATATATATATATTGAATATATATGATATATAAATCATGTTTTATATTTTTGAAGTAAGTAAATCATGATATAAGTAATAATAACATCAAGAACAACAAGTCAAAACACCTACGATAAATAAAACGATTTTACCCAAAACGCTTCTTTAACATGGAATTTACAAAAGAACGGATAATATAAATTCATAAGGAACCATATATGATATCATAAAAATGAGTATGATTCTGGAATAAGTCAATAACATTATTTAAACCATTATACAGGAGCTTCGGACACGTACAAAGCAAATCGGACCTAAGGTAAGGGAAATATCACAATCTCATTTTTTATCCGAGATTGTTTATACGTTGGTATTTACTGGGGTGTATTTTATCATCCACATCCATGTTCCCTCAATATGTAATATTGTTTCCATACACTTACAATAGTTTAAATCCAATTTTACCCTTCGGTGAGTTTTTAGTAAAGAATATGAAATGAATCTTTTGTCGTTTTTCGTACGTGGTACGTTTTGACTTTTCCGACAAAAGTACGAAGAATGTTTTTTTAACTTATACGGAATGAATGGATTTTTAAAACATTATTTTCAAGAAGATTACTTTACAAGTTTTCAAGTTTATTTTTAATCAACTTCTTTTAGTTTGAAATTGTACGACATGTTAAGAAAGGAAAATAGTTTTGAAGTAGAAAGGATATTTTCATCAAGAATGGAGTTCAAGTATTTTATCAAAATTATTTTCCATCTAAGATAATATAGGGTTCTGTTTTTATCCCTATTATTACATTGATTTGATTATGTTGTGAGGGAATTATTTTTATGAAGTCATTTACCATATATGATTTTTTTTATGATGTCATGATGTTTCAAGAATCCCATTTTTGTTACATGTGTTTTGCGATGATGTATGATTTATGATTATGTGGTACACATAAGAAAGGATTCATTATAAGATGGGTGGGACCTATATCTCCCTCCAATGAATTGGGTAAAGATTTTATATCTCATGAGATAGACATGGCTGGAACGGTAGGTTATACCGGTTCAGTGAAACAGGACTGGAACGAGGGTGGCTTGGTTCAGAAAGGGACTTTGTCCACTAAGATAGTCTTGGCAATGAGTCTTGACTAACAAGAAATGATTCTCTATGATTATGTGTGTATGCCACAAGGTTTCATGTTTTATGTTATGATTTTTGGGATTACATTTCACTTCTATGATTTATCCCATGTTATGAAATTATGCTCTCTTTTGCAGGTTAAGATTTCCAAAATGTTATATTCTTATGAATATGATGTGATTGATATTTATTTTGTTTACCCTTACTGAGCATTTGAGCTCACCCTTTTATGTTTTCTTTTCCCCAGGATATAAAGAAAGGTTTTAGGTATTAAAAAAATAAGATCTTTATGGGAGATATTAAAGATCTTTCACCAGGATTAGAAGATTATATTCCGAGTTTCCAAAGACACTAAACTATTACGATCCTTGTGTGTGTGTTTTTGTTATGTACTAAGTATTCCGCAAATGTAATGTAATGTCCATGTGCGTCAAGATACGGGTCTCTAGAGTTGGTATCAGAGGAAAGGATTAGTCAACCTTTGGAAACTAGGATGTGAAAGCGTTAGTGAGATCCCTAGAGATATTTCAAAGGTATGTCTAGGGATGTCCCTAAGGATAAGTATACATATAGGATATAGTCCTAGAACTATGGTAACGATCTTAGAATTTAACCTAAGATGTTAGATATTGAAGTTACTCTCCCTTTATTATGATTTTTGCCTCTAGCACTATTCTTTTTGGGTTTTAGAAAATTGCTGGAAACAAGATGATTCACGATAATGGAGGATATTATGGACAATGGAAGGATATTCTTCATGAGGAACCAAATGAAATGGGATTTGGAAGTCCAAACATAATTATTATGTCGAATCAGAAATCTCATAATATGATCAATAAAGTAAAAGTTGGTAAGTTTCCTGACTCGGATAATAAGAGAAAGATGGAGTTTCATGATGATCATAGAGGAAAGAAAGTTCACTTTCCCCTATGTAAATCATGTGGGAAGAGGCATCAAGGAGAATGTTTCAAAGGAACTGGAAGATGCTTTGGGTGTGGAAAAGAAGGACACAAATCCATTAAGTGCAAAGGAAAAGGTTCAGTTAACACCAGGGATGAGGATAATGGTATTGCTACGACATCAACAATGGTAAAATGTTTTAAATGTGGAATGTACGGGCATTATGCAAACCAATGCCCTAAGGGAAAGTCTCATGAAGAGAATCAGTATGGTCGTATGGGTAGTATTTATGTGGATGATGATGAAGAGACTACAAATGATATGTGAGATGAAAGAATTGTTGAAGCTCGGTCAATGGTTTAAGAATGTAGTGGAGTGATTACATGTTTATCATGTGTAATGTTGTATAAGTAATATCATGGTACTATGGAATAAAGAGACATCTAAGGATTGTTACACTATTGTCTTTCATTGAGTTTTGAAAGTGTATGATTAATGTTACCAGTATTCATGAAAGGTTATTCAGATAATTTTGGAATGTAGATGATATGCGCATAATGAAGGGATAAAGAGAATCTAATATGTTTGATAGTATTCATGAGCTCATGATTGATATAAGGACTAAGTGATATCATGGTTTGAGGATATAGAATTTTGAGGATTTTGGTATGTGGAAAGTGTTAACTTTTAACTGCATTCATGTTTTCACTAAGGTTCAATGGGTATTCAAGAGAATACATGATTAAGGCCTTTGAATGTTTGGAATGTGACCAACAAGACATATCTTATGATATATGGGGATCAACGATGGTATTAAATCTCTGGTAATCATTTTCACTATGAGAGTGGACTGCAGTATTATAGATAAGCGTAAAGATTGGAATGGATTATGTTGGACATAAGTTAGTATTGTTCAAGGATAGAAGTTTTTTTCGATATTATTGATGGGATGTTATAGTAATATAGTTTTAGAAAAAGGAAAACCTGCAGGACGGGCGACAACCCATTGCGTCGGACAAGGCTGTGGGAATCGAACCCACAAACGAAGTGCGACTGGCCTTTATCGCCTACCACTGGCCTACAGGAAGTCCCTGTTTAGTAGAACTAGTTTTATTATATTAAGCAGTATGATATATGAAGTATAAGTCCATTTTAGGAACTATATATGATTAATCTCACTATAGATCGACTTATGTATATAATTTTTGCTAACCTTTTGTTTGAGAAAGATGGAATAACCCGTCATTCTATCACATGATCTGCTAACACTTCACGAATAACAAATTCAACTTCATTTATTTAAGAGATGAAGTGGAAATTGTTCAAGGCAAAAAACAATAGTGAGATTGTTCCAAAATAAAGTAAGTATTTATTCTAATTCAAATATTCAACTTTAGGGAAATGATCTGGAAAACCAAAAATGTTGTCCTAGTGATCTTATATCTGATGAATCAGATGGTACCTTAGATCGTCACAAATTTATTGATTTGTGATTGTTGGCTTTTCCATAGCCATGTTCTCTACCACTCTCCATCAGAACATGATGGTTAGATTTCTCTTCCATATCCATATTTTCACCTATGTGGAAACCCAGTGATTAGTTTATTTGGTTAATCGTTACATTTCATACTTTAGTTTTTAAAGCCAAGTTTTGGTATTCCTTTTTACGATGTGGGTTTCTATTAAAGAAACTTTCGAATAGTAAACTATTTATAACCCCAACGAATTTTGAGGGCGAAATTCATTTTAAGGGGGGTAGAATGTAACAGCCCGAGATTTTATGAAAACTATTCTTTTTAATTTTATTAATGTCTTGTGTTTTACGTTACACCAAAAAGAGCTTGCACAACATGCATCCTTGACTTTCCTTGCATTACACGCAATCGCAACCTTCCTCGATAGCGTGTGCAGTACGCAATACTGAGTTTCACGAAACAACGATATTCTATTAAAATATTATTAAAACTAGCCATTATGAATAGTAATAACCACTTTTTAATTTTAGAAATTTTATCTCTCAAAATGGACTTCATTTTTGGATTCGTAATATCGAAATTAGCTTAGGGTGAAATTTTGGTATTTTTCTGAAAACTTTCAATTTTTGATGAATAGTGAAACCACTAAGTGGTAGGTTAAAAACTGAATTTTTGCATAAAACATAATTTTACCGCTTTTGTGAATGGAATTTCGAAAATCCGACAGAAACGGTTGATATCAGTAAGTAAAATGTGGTTCAATGAGATAAAAATAATTTTTTGGTGAATAGTAACTTTTTACTTTTTTTACCGCGGTTAATAGTAAATAGGGTAACTAAGGGTAAATATGATATTACTATTACCCTAACACATGTCCTAATTCTATTGGACAAGTTTAATTCCACCAAAAACAAACTTAGGAATAAAATATGACCTTTTAGGCCCACTTGGATTAGATTAGGACATTTATTATTAATTTATTTTAAGAAGGGTTAAAATAGTTAAAATCAAAGTTTAATAAGTAAATCATTTTTAATATGGGGTTATACATAAGATAAATTCGACTATAAATATTCATTAGAAAGCTAAAACGATTTCCCACATAATGGTATTTTATTTGTAATTTTTAGACATTAAATAATTTAATTTATTTATGACACAATGATGATGCAGTAATTATCTTATTAATGAAATATTGACATAATTGATGTTATAAACACCAAAATAAATGTAATTTGAGACTTTTTATGAATTACACTAATTTTCTAGGTTACTATGATATATTAATGTTGATTTAATCAACTTGGATCGAACATATAATTCTGTTATGACTTTCACAAAAATCATATATCAAATAGTGTCAAAATTGACACAAAATAGTTTTTAAATAAACTTTTTATTCCTAATTGTTATTTTATTCCTAAAAATCTAAGGTTCGGGAAAATGACTTAGATAAGGATATATATATTAATAATAAACAATTTTGGGTTCGTTTGGCATGTTATAGTAAGTGTATTAACCATATAGTGAAAGAAAACAAAAAGACACGGTAAAAGTTAAATTATTTAACTTAGAGTTAAATCTAATTGATATGGTTAAAATAATACCCTAAACTTGTCTAAATCCTATTGGTTGATAGGATTGCGACCCATCCCCACTTTAGATTCGAAATAAGACCCTTTGGAACCATTATAAATCGATTTTGACTTTAATATAAAATAATATTTTGAGATATTCCTAAGGTGCCCCTCTCCTCCCTTATAAAAGGGCACCTCCTCCCCCTCCTCCTCACACCAATTTGAGCAATCAATCTCGGCCAACCCCTGCCATTTTCTCCTCTACACTTCCCTAGAATAATCCTAGAGGTCCTGGTCTTCTTCAAAGACCAATATTAGTTCCCTAAGTGGAGGATTCAAAGAGGCATTCCAAAGAAGAGGTAATATCAATTAACGATCTTTTCAATTTCATTCTTATTCAACTTTTCTTCTTTAGTTGTTTCATGATAAAGTAATAACATCAGTATTTCATACATACTGATATGTTATTATAAATATGAAACAACCCTAATTCACCTTCTATCCATCCTATGGAAAAATGAAATCACCGCGCGTGCGTACGTACGGAATACCGTCTCCACGCCGTGGTGTAATCTATTTTCCACCACCACCTTACATGGATTGGTATAATGGTGTAAAGAATAACTATACATAGTTATTATAACATCATATTGATTCTGATATATTGTATAATCCACTACAATTCAATTCAATAATTATGGAAATGATATCATCGCTCGTGCGTACGTACGGAATACCGTCTCCACGACGCGATGAGATTCATTCTCCATGTTTACCATTTGAGAATGATTATAAAGTATATATAAGAAATAATAATGAAATATATGACATTATAAAGATACTGTATTTATTTATATATATATATTTATGTCATCTACTTACTTCCATTCAAGACAATAAGGAAAGGAAAACAGCGTTCATGTGTACGTACGGACTACCGTCTCCATGAACGGTGTTTTTCATTTCATTTATCTATCTATATATATATACTGAATATATATGATATATAAATCATGTTTTATATTCTGGAAGTAAGTAAATCATGATATAAGTAATAATAATGTCAAGAACAATAAGTCAAAACACCTACGTTAAATAAAATGATTTTACCCAAAACGCTTCTTTAACATGGAATTTACAAAAGAACGGATAATATAAATTCATAAGGAACCATATATGATATCATAACAATGATTATGATTATGGAATAAGTAAATAACATTATTTAAACCATTATACAGGAGCTTCGGACACGTACAAAGAAAATCGGACCTAAGGTAAAGGAAAAATCACAATCTCATTTTTTATCCGAGATTGTTTATACGTTGGTATTTACTGGGGTGTATTTTATCATCCACATCCATGTTCCCTCAATATGTAATATTGTTTCCATCCACTTACAATAGTTTAAATCCAATTTTACCCTTCGGTGAGTTTTTAGTAAATAATATGAAAGGAATCTTTTGTCATTTTTCGTATGTGGTACTTTTTGACTTTTCCGACAAAAGTACGAAGAATGTTTTTTTAACTTATACGGCATGAATGGATTTTTAAAACATTATTTTCAAGAAGATTTCTTTACAAGTTTTCAAGTTTATTTTTAATAAACTTCTTTTAGTTTAAAATTGTACGACATGTTAAGAAAGGAAAATAGCTTTGAAGTAGAAAGGATATTTTCCTCAAGAATGGAGTTCAAGTGTTTTATCAAAATTATTTTCCATATAAGATAATATAGGGTTCTGTTTTTATCCCTATTATTACATTGATTTGATTATGTTGTGGGGGAATTATTTTTATGAAGTCATTTACCATATATGATTTGTTTTATGATTTCTTGATGTTTCAAGAATCCCATTTTTGTTACATGTGTTATGCGATGATGTATGATTTATGATTATGTGGAACACATAAGAAAGGATTCATTATAAGATGGGTGGGACCTATATCTCCCTCCAATGCATTGGGTAAAGATTTTATATCTCATGAGATAGACATTGCTGGAATGGTAGGTTATACCGGTTCAGTGAAACAGGACTGGAACGAGGGTGACTCGGTTCAGAAAGGGACTTTGTCCACTAAGATAGTCTTGAAAATGAGTCTTGACTAACAAGAAATGATTCTATATGATTATGTGTGTATGCCACAAGGTTTCATGTTTTATGTTATGATTATTGGGATTACATTTCACTTCTATGATTTATCCCATGTTATGAAATTATGATCTCTTTTGCAGGTTAAGATTTCCAAAATGTTATGTTCTTATGAATGTGATGTGATTGATATTTATTTTGTTTACCCTTACTGAGCATTTGAGCTCACCCTTTTATGTTTTATTTTCCCCAGGATATAAAGAAAGGTTTTAGGTATAAAAAAAAGAAGATCTTTATGGGAGATATTGAAGATCTTTCACCAGGATTAGAAGATTATATTCCGAGTTTCCAAAGACACTAAACTATTATGATCCTTGTGTGTGTGTTTTTGTTATGTACTAAGTATTCCGCAATTGTAATGTAATGTCCATGTACGTCAAGATACAGGTCTCTACATGATTAATTCCAACCATCTACTCTGTCTCATGTTCAATTCTTTCTGAGTGAATATATACTTTAAACTTTTGTGTTCAGTATATATTTCACACTTTACTCCATACAAATGATGCCTCCAAATTTTTAGAGCAAAAACAAAAGTAGCTAATTCCAATTCATGTGTAGGGTAATTTACCTCATGAGTTTTCAACTGACATGAAGCATATGCAATTACATGATCATTTTGCATAAGGATGCAACCAAGTCCTTTCAATGAAGCATCACCGTAGATAACAAACTCACCATTCCCGGAAGGAAGTGCCAAAACTGAAGCATTTACCAATCTTCTTTTCAACTCCTGAAAACAATCATCACATTATTTTGTCCAGATAAACTTAACACCCTTTCGAGTTATCTTAGTCATTGGACTAGATAACCCTGAAAAATTTTCAACAATCCTTCAGTAGTAACTTGCCAGACCAAGGAAACTACGGATCTCAGTTGCATTTTTAGGTCTTGGACATTCTTCTACAACTTTTGTTTTAGTTAGATCAATAGTTATGCCATTTTTTGAAACAATGTGACCAAGGAAAGAAATTTTTTGTAACCAAAACTCCCACTTGATGAATTTTCCATACAGTTAATTTTCTTTTAAGGTTTGCAAGATAACCGTTAAATGACTTTCATGCTCCTCTTTACTTTTAGATAACACCAATATATCATCAATAAACACAACAAACATTTTTCACCTGAGTCAACTGACCCATCACTGCAACAAACTATTTAGTTCTGATTCTGACCATCTCAAGATACTGGTTTGAAAGGTCATTTCCCTCTGTATACCTTCCCAGAAAATCTGTTCTGTTTCCTCTATGAAAAAACCATTCTTAACAAAGAAATATCTTAGGAGAAGCAACATGGTAATCTTTAAATGCTATATCATTTCAATCATACCATAAATTAATTTATAATTTAACAATTTTCTAACTCCTAAAGTTGTCTAAACCGGCCTCTGATACCAATTATAAGGCCTCGGCCTTAAACCTTAGTTAATATTGAATTAAATCAATAATTCACATTGAGGATCTTTTCAGGTTTAGAGTTTTAGAGAATTTTGAAATAACTATTACATCTCAAAATATTACAAAGTAGACACTTCTACTAAGTTTCCATAAAATAAAAACTCTTAAAAAGAAACATGTCTAGTTTCATGTTTTAGATAGCATGATTTTTCCTTGATCCCATCCTTGACCCTATTCAACATTAAGTCCTGTGAAAAACATTTCAAAAAAACTTTGTGTGAGCTTAAAAAGCTCAGTAAGGGATACACAAAGAATGAAAAATGTTAGTTTTTCAAAATAACAAGTAAACCATGTATACTTTATCAAAGTAACACTTTTCACCTTTATGAAGTAGTAAAAACTCTTCACTAAATAAAAAATAATTACTTACCCTTTTGTAACCAAAATATTACCATAAAACCCATATAAATAACACATAACATATAAAGGTAACTTGGGACATAAACATACTTAAATGGAATAACCATACGGTCGACTTCCACACATATCACTTAATGGAATAGCCATACAGCTGACTTCCATACCCAATGCAATGGAGGTTATAACGTAACCACCCATCCTGGTATTCATGGAACCACCCGTCATATGGTTTATCACGTAACCACCCATCAATTGTCCAAGTACCATTATAAAATCATAAGACATAAAACAAATATAATGGAAAGAAAACATTTCCACACCTTGATCACAATATATCACATAATTATATTGACATAACAAATCCATTATAAAAACCATTTTCAATACCAAAATACATAAAAGAGTATATGGAATTTATTTCCTTTTGAAAAACATTACGGCTTGTTGAGTAATCCGAAGAACCAATAATACTCGTGGCGGCGGAAAAGGTCGTTGTCACCGCGTACGTTAAAAGAAACACTCCTTTTTGTAGTTTAGTAAAATTTTTCTTAAAAAAAGAATCTTTTTGAATGAAATTAAAATTCAAAGGGTTTTATACATCGTATAAAATAAAGTCTTGTATTAGAGCAAAATATGCCTCAATGAAAGGATATTGAGTCGAAGTCCCTTACCTCGGGTCCGACTTGACTCGGTCGTTATTTAACATCCTGAATAATAAACTTCAGTTAATTTATATTTTATTAAGAACCTTTTTCAAGATAATTATTCCTTTAAATCACATATTACCATGTTATTAACACTACGCAATTAATTAAGTTAATAATGGTCGTTTTGTCGATCATTATAACTTGAGTCAAAAATAAAATCTTTATAATTACAAGTTGTTCATGTGGTAAAATTTCCATTATATCAAGAATTATATTCATGATTTAGATATCATATATATCATATATATATATTATATACATGCATTTATAATATTACATAATCATTTAGAGGTAAGAAATGAAATGCACTGTTCATGGAGACGGTAAGCCGTACGTACGCATGAACGATACTTTCATTTCTATGTCATATTAATGGAATTAAAACTAAATGAGAGATATGTATATTTTAATTCCATAATTATATTCATCATTTATATGTAACATACATCATATATATCCATTATATATATGTAATTATAATAGTACATTACATTTGGGGATAAGAAATGAAATGCACCGTTCATGGAGACGGTAAGACGTACGTACGCATGAACGCTACTTTCATTTCTATCTCTTACTTTAATGGAGAGAAAATAAAAATGATATAAAGGTATATTATAATTCCAGTATAACATCATATATAATAACTTTAACTCCATCCTTTATAGTCCCCCATATGTCATTAACGAATCAAATCACTTTGAGGGGGCGGTAGTCCGCACTTACTAAAATAAAGATATCGCGTTTACCCATAATGGAAACCATAAAGGTATGCAATAAATGAAAAATACAGAAGCTTAAGTAAAACATAAACATATTATATATCATATATAAATATAGTGACATCTTAATGGCCACCTTTGAAGGTGTTATATGAGTGTGGAATAATCATCGTTTCGTGAGGCAGAAATTCTCCATCCACAGAAACAGTATGTTCTTCAACCATTAGATGTAGGTGTGTGTAAGTGTAGATTGAATCCATAACATAAAAAAATTCTAGTATATTTATGATACTGGTCTTTTTTCAAAAGTAAATAATAAAAAGAGTTTAGGGGTTTGGAGAAGCAAAATAAAACATAAGAACACAAGTGAAAACACTATCTTTAAAACGGGTAACTCTTTTTGATTTGAGCTCAAAGGCTTCCTCGGTAAGACTTCTGCCCAAATTTAGGCTTCTAGGAGTAAGAGAGAGATGTGGAGAGACAGGATAGGCAGGGTTTGGCTGAGCCAAATGCATGAGAGGTGTGGGTAAGGTGGTAGAGGTGGGATCCTTTTATAAGAGGAGAGGAGGGTCACTCTTGGAAACTTATAAAATGTTACTTTATTATAAAATGATTTTCAGATTTTAATGGTCCCAAAAATTATATACTTCAAGGATAGGTTATAAGGGTTCTAAATCCAGCCATAAAATATGTTTTTGACAATTTTAGGTCATAGATTTTACATTATCTTTTCATTTTATTTAAATCGTTAAATAATGAGGTAATCGCTACATCATCATGATGTCATAAATAATTTAATTTATTTAATGTATAAAACTTATAAAAAAATATCATGATGTATAAAATCTTTTTATCTTTATAATTAAAATTTTTAGTTAAAATATGACTTGTATAACCCCATTTAAATTTTTTTTTAGTAAAACAACTCATGTTTGTGACATTTTTATTTTAACAATAAATAAAAAGTTATTAATGTCATTTTCCTACCAAAGTGGCTCCATGGGGTCCCCAAGTTGACCCATGGATTTTCTTGGTCGGCCAAGACATATCCAATGAGGTTAGGATATGTGTCTAGGTCATTTCATATTATTAAAACATTATTTTTACCTTAAACTACACTAATTACCTCTAATCGCAATTATAAACTTAAAACTTACTATTTACCAAAAAATTATTTTAATTCCATTGAACCACATTTTACTTTCTAATGACAACCATTTATGTCAGAATTTTTAAATTCAAAACATAGATGTGGTAAATTTTCATTTAAACAAAAAAAACAGTTTTTTAAGTACCACTTAATGGTTTCACTATTCATCAAAAATTGAAGTTTTTCAGAAAAATTGCAAAACTTCACCCTAAGATATATTTGATATTATAAATTCAAAAATGATGTCTATTTTACAAAATTAAAAACATATGAGTTACATTAATTAATTTAATAATTAATTCCCGCTGTCAGAACAAATAGCGTGTTTTTATGAAACAATATATATCCAAAGATTGGCACTAGTTTAAGTCCAATTTCAAAGTGAAATTAATTCCAATGACCACCATTGGATTAAATGGTAAAAATATATTCTAATTGAACTTTAAAACCAATTAAAAAGATCATCTAATCATATAAATAAATTAGATTAAAAAGAGGTTTTGAATTAAAATACAACATTTTTCACTATTCATTAAAAAAATAAACTTTATCGGAAAAATACCAAAAATTTACACAAAGTAAATTTTGATGTCCCAATTCTAAAGAAGAGTTTTATTTGGTCAAATAGAATTTATAAGAGTGACAAAAACTATATTTAATGAAGGTTCGCCATGAAAATGCGTTAAGTCAACCTTTAGTGAATATTAGAGTATCTATGCCTAAAATTGAATTCTTTGCTTATTTTAAGCCTTTATCTTTTATTGGATAAATGTAAAAACATTTAAAAAACATATATAATCATATTCTAGTTATTTCTATTCATTACCGCCAATATAATGGCTATGTGTTAACTACCATTTAAAATAATATTATTATATTACTAGTGTGCAACGTAAGTCTTCAAAGAAACTCATTATTGCGTATCGAGTACGCTATCAAACATAGAAACCCATTTAAAGTAAAATTAATATTTAATTTGAAAATATTAATAAATATGAAAATTTATTATTCTTTATTTACCTAGGATGTCACAACTATAAAATAAATTAATCTAATGTTGGGAAGAATATGTCAATGGGGGATTAGTAGATTGCCGATAAATTATTAATGTACTATTTATTTATGGTAGGTTATGTGTCGATAACAAGAGGAGGATTATGTATCTGGAATGGAATGTTAATAAATGAAATTAATTGGAGGAGATGTTATGGATATGATGAATGGGGAATAACATAAAAATAATTAAAAGATGTTTGGAATTGGGAAAAACATGTATTAAATTATTGTATTGTTGGAAGTCAATAATTAAATCATGGGATTAGAGGATGAGTTTTACAAAATAGGCTGATTAAGGTATCAATATAACTAATAAATGATTAAAAATGGTAATTCTAAAGTATGTAATATGGTTTGTAACTATGAGTTTATTATTTATGTGTATTTTCCTTCTGAAATTAAGTTGTTCTATCTCTGAGGGACATTGTTGTGAATACTATATCTTGAGAAATGAATAATTACTTATTTTTACATATGTAGGTGGTGTGGGTGGATGATAAAATAGGTAGAAATGGACCCTTCAAGGTATTATATATTTTAGATTGGAAGAGTTATTAGTAGTAAATTGATGTACTAGTAGATCCTATGGGGTATTATATCCTCTAAAACCTATTGGGAAATTAAAAGTACTTCATTTATTGGAAACCCCTAAAATTTATAAGTTCTAGAATAATCTATGAGGTGTGAGTAGCAGATATAAAATAAGGACTTATGTGGTATTTAATCTAGAATTACCTAAGAGGTATATGCATACGACAATAGTTCCTCATTAATACTTAATGGGTATTGGGTGGTACTTGATGTACTTGCATATCCTATGGGGTAATGATTGAAACATTATATACTATTACACCATGAATGATATGTAGATAAATAATTTTGTACCTACATACACAAAAGGGTATTGATAAGATTGTGTGGTATATGACAATATTTGGTAGTGATTAAAATAGTAGATGTCAAATTATTTATCAATTCTAGGCAGTGATATATATTTGGTTGTGGCATTATTATATTAGTGGAGATATATTGTTGAATTCATTTATAGTAGGGGGAATAAGTTTGATTCTCAAAAAGATCATGATACTGAAATTTGATCAGTATAATCTAGATTATATTGTTATAGTTGGGGAATGTACATAGAAATATGGGGGAATGAGGTTTATGTTTACCATTTATAAATTACCATACTGATGTATTGTCGGGAAGTGGATACATAATTATGATATGTGATGTTGCAGTTGTGGTTATGTGGTGGTGAGATATATGGTTGTTTGGTCAAGGGTGTTAATGAGTTTCATGGAGTTTTTAGGATACTTATTTGACTACTTTAGTAGTTATATAATGACCCCAACCTTTTACACATATATTAAAATGATATTAAGTATAATGAACTATCAAATTACAATCCAAGGATCATAAATTTCATATTATTTGGATGATTAGTTACATTTGTAAATAACAAAAAATAATATTTCATTAAATATATAGAATTGTCTCCTAAAATCAATTGTGAGCCTATAACTTCATATGATAACATGTGTAATACATGAATAAAATGGATGAGCTAAAAATTCATGTAATGAATTAAGAATTGGAATAAAACAAAGCTCACGGATTAAAAAGAATAACATGATGAAATAAAAGGTGTGAAACATGACTAAACATATAGAATAATACCATTTATAACATGAGAACATATAATCATGAAATCATATGAATGTTGTAACAACATATAAAAAGGCATAATCATGACTCGAGGCTAACCACCCAAACAGAGCAGACGAAGTACCACAATGTTATTAGGTTCACTCCCTAACCCAACATGGCGTCTCATGATACTAAACATTACCCAAAGGCATCATATTGATATATTGGTGCACCCATCAGAATAAGTTCATGAATATGCCTTCCATGTGAAGAATAAACATAAGTGTTATCCATTGAACGAAATGGATATCATCACTATGTCCCCCAAAATAACAAATGATCATATCATAAATAATTTCATGAATGAATGAATTGAAAAATTACATGGAAGATCATAAGGTAAAATAGGAATGGGTCATGATTATTTATGTCCAATTGACGTGGAAACGTGGAAAAGTGGTTTTTATTCAACTTTAGAAATGATACACGTTAGTACGATATAATGAGATAATTGACAAAAAATTAATTTGAAAATGGAATATTGGTTTTCATAAAACCAAAAATGAATAATATGGGTTTTCATGATAAAATTATTTATTTTATAATAATAATTGTGGCTTAAAACAAATTATATAGAGCACTTGGAAGTGGGTAAGAAATTCATATGTTCCATTGAAATAGTCTTTCTTATTAGGAATAATTGAAAGGGGAACCTTTCTAATTTACATATTACCCAATGAAAGAGGGATTATATTATAAAAATACTTGCGTTTCGAAAATATATACATAATTTAGAAGAATTATACAAAACACATGAAGCATTAAATTTTGGTAAAAGAGTGAATGAGTAAGTCGATGGAAAAAAAGGAGGTTTTGGTGGAATCCCTTACCTTATGTCTGATACAGTTCTTCACTTGATTTTAATGTCCCGAATAATCAAATTAAATCAATTAAATTGTTAATTCATTACCATATATACATGAAATTTATTTTATATAATTTTATTTAGCTCATTTATGGCCTTTTTGATAACTTATGGTGTTCAATTTCATCATTTGGGAGTGCTCATTTTCTTTGATTTCATGATCAGATTGCTTGTATATGAGAATGGATGTCCATGTAGAATTGGTATAATTATCCTTAATTGAAATTATATGTTATTAATAAACATTCATAAGTTTAAATTTTATTATAAATTATGTTTTACATATATGATGATTAATCATTTGATAACATTCCAATGATAATTATTTAGATTAATTTTAGTAGTTATTTGATCTCAACAAAACTAGTTTTCTTCCATTATTAATGTCATGTATATATAATGGTTCCAAAACATTACCTAAGATATAATACATATATTATGAACTAGTTAAACCATATTTTTTTCAGGACTAGCTTTAAATACATTAATCATAATTGAAAACTCATCGTCCAAGAATGTTATAAATTAAAGAATTATAGATGATGTTTTCATTTCCTTGAAAAAAGGATAGGAAAGGTGTTTAATGATGGATTATTAAATTATAATAATAAACTTATAGTTTATGTTAGTTAAGGGACATATCATACCTTTTGGATGTGGCGAGGTGAGGATAGAACATCAAATTAACTAGAAAGGAAGTTAAAATAAATAGAAAGAGGAATTTACCTCTTAAGTATATCCTTCTTGAAAACATACATAGGGAATGGGTTTTTTCCCATTTAATGGGACCAAGAGCTCTTGTACATGGGGGATGGTCTTGATAATATTATTAGGATTACTTTGTAAATGGTTCTATGCTTTGAAGGTGTGAGGTAAAGAGGGGGTGATGGTTAGTATTTATAGTGTTAGATAGGTGTGTTTCGAATTTATTTCACTCATTATTTTATTATTTTGGAACTTGTCATTGAATAGTTTTAGAATTACCACAAAATAAATTTAAATAATGAGTTATAGTTTGATATTTTGGGCTTACATAATCCATATGTAATTTATGACACCATAATTTATGTATTTAGCATTTATCCTAAATTTTTATATTCTTCTATTCACAAAACTTCTAGTACTTTATAAAAAACACAAAAATTCACAATTAAATTTTCTCAACATTTATAATTCCAAAATGAACATCATTTTATGAAAATAAAATATATAATTATGATAATTTATTTATTTTTAAATAATTATTTACAAGGAAAATACGTATTTTAAAATTATAACAGATTCTGTAATTGTTTGACAAATTTAAAAAGGTCTCCCAAAGTTATCAAAAAATCATAAGAATAAAAATATTCTTTAATTAATAATTTTTATGAAAATAATTTTTATTTTAAATCATTATATCAATTATGAAATTACAAATTATTGATTCTAACTTAAAAAATACTAATAATAAATTAATAATTTTAAAAAAAATTATTTGTTATATTGTGTTATAATTTTATCTTAAATTAATTTATAGGAATTCTATATTTTATTTATACATTCCTGTTTGAAGTTACTAATCTATTTGGTGGTTTACAATTCATAAGGGTTATAGTACTCCTCTCAAGGTTATGTTATTATTTCATCAGTAAGGCTTCTTTAACTTTTATGAATACCTCCGATTTAATTTATTATACATTTATAATACTTTTATTGTGTTCTTAGTGTGATTTTACCCGATTATTCTATACAACATAATTATAAAAAAAGGAAAATCTATATAAACTTTTTTGGGTCATATTATTCTTCCCACCATATGAAATTTCATCCTCGAAATTTCATTTTACATTATAAGTTGAAAACAAATGTGGGTACTTATCCTTTATCATATCGAGAGGATCCCATGCTTCCTCTTTGTTCATATGGTTATACTATAGTAATTTAACTAGGTGAATAGTCTAGTTGTGTGGAGCATTATCTTAATGATCTGAGATCTCCACTAGATTCTCCTCGTTTGAGAGATCATTTTCCAACTGTACCACCAATAAATTCAGTACAAGTGATAGACTAGTTATGTACATACTCAAGATAGAAACATGGAATACATCAAGTAATTGTGACATTGTTGGTGGAAGTGTTAGTCAATAGGCCATGACTCAGGCTCGATTAAGGATCTCATAGTGGCTGATGTACCTGGTACATAGCTTTCCATTTTTTTGAAAACTATTTATCACTTTCCATAGAATTATGTGAAGAAATACCATGTCTTCATCCATAAACTCATAGTCTCATCAACGATTTTATTCTTCTAATATTTCTTCAGCCTTTGGCTACCTTGATGTGCTGCTGAATGGTTTTAAACTTCAAAACTATTTATTCAACCATTTTAGTTCTAACTAACATACATTCGATGAACTCATCCTATCATGTATGTCTTCTATATCTCTTCCCATAAAAGGCCTTATTTGGAGCTATTTTAATGCTTGAGTGGAAACTGTTGTTATAAGAGAACATGGTAGGAGGCTAATATTGGTGCTATACTTATTTGAGGTTTATAGAACATACTCCCAACATGTATTCTAGTCTCTAAATATTACTCTCAGATTAGAAATCAGTTTTATTATGATAGGTCATTCTAAAGTTCAACTCATTTTTAGAGCATATTGGAGACTTTTCCAGAACATCGTGATAAATCTTGGATCTCAATAAGATAAAATCAATAATTATAAGGCCCCAGCCTTAAACCTTACTAAATCTTGAGTTATTACAAGATTACACATTGAGGATCTTTTCGGGTTTAGAGTTTTAGAGAATTAGATCATAAAACTTGTATTACATTCCACATATAAACAAAGTGGTTACATAAAGATAGTATTCTTCATTCCCATCAATGGAAACACATTTAAAATAAAACATGGATTATTTCTTGACACATCCTTGACTCTATCATCTTATCATGTACCTTTCCCTTGACCTGTGAAAAACATTTCAAAAACTTGGGATGAGCATAAAAACTCAGTATGGGTTATAAAAACATGGAAAGGAAACATGGGTACATACATACATAAGAGTGAAATCATACTTTACCCATAAAACATAATCACTTTAACATACCTCATCAAATCATGAATAAATCATAGAAATCATAAGACATAAAGGTAACTTGAGGCATTCATAACATTCTTACGTAGGGAGTAACCCTCTTGGTTACGTTTGGAATACCCATCACAGTATATTCTCTAAAATCTCTTTGGAGAAACCTTAACGTTTCACTCCTTCGCGTTACCCAATGCATTGGAGAGCTATATCGGGCTCACCCACCCTTAGTCTATCACGGAACCACCCGTCTTCATAATAATGCCCAAGAACCTCAACATAATCATATCACATAAAACATGCATAAAGGAAAAATACATTTCCACCATTCAATCATAAGATATCAATATAACACATTGATATAAAAACATTATGAAAACAATTTTCAATACCAAAATAAAAGAAAAGTAAAACATGGTATTTATTTTTCTTTTAAAAAGAAGGTATGGCTTGTAGAGGAAGCCGAAACTCGAATAACGGTCATGATGGCGGAAAAGTCATTTTCGCCGCATACGTACGACAAAAACATTCCCTTTTGTCGTTTAGTAAACTCTTCATATAAAAAAAATTCCTTTTGAATAAACGTAAAAGTCAAAGGGGTTTATACACCGTATAAAAGAAATTTGTGTATAAAATAAAATATGCCTCAATGAAAGGAGATTGAGACGAAGTCCCATACCCCGTATCCGAAATGACCCGACCGTTCTTTAATATCCTGAATAATAAACTTGAGTTAATCTCTACTTGCTTATGAATCTTTTTCAAGTTCATTATTCCTTTTATACCATGTAATGAACATCATGTAATCAGTTAAGTTAATAATGTTCATTTTGTCAGTATTTGGTTCTTAAGTCAAAAATAGACTTCTTACACTTACATGTTGTTAATTTGGTCAAAGGTTCGTTATATCCAGAATGATATTAATGATTTGGATAACATATACATCATATATATTCATCATATACATGTATTTATAATAGTACATCACATTTATAGGTAAGAAATGAAATGCACCGTTCATGGAGACGGTAAGCCGTACGTACGCATCAACGCTACTTCTATTTCTATTTCATATTTTTTTTGGAATGGAATCATAATTATATAAGATTATATTATAATTCCAGTATAATAACATATATAATATCATTAACTTTATCCTTTACACAGCCAACATATGGTATTAACGAATCAAATCACTTTCAGGGGGCGGTAGTCCGCACTTCCTAAAATAAAAATATCGTGTTTACCCATAATGGAAACCATAAAGGTATGCCCAAAATGAAAAAAAAAACAGAAGCTCAAGGAAAACATAAACATATTATATATCATATATAAAAATAGTGACATCATAATGGCCACCTTTGAAGGTGTTAAATGAGTGTTGAACAATCATCGTTTCGGGAGGCAGAATTTCGCCATCCACGGAAACCGTATGTTTTTTAACCATTTGATGTAGTTGTGTGAGAGTGTAGCTCAAATAAATCTTATAACAACATCCTAGTATATTGAATATACTGTTGTTGTTACAAAAGGATTAAATAAAAAGAGATTAGGGGGTTGGAGAAGCAAAATAAAACAAATGAACATGAGAGAATGAATTACCTTTAAAAGTGTAACTCCTTTTGATTTGAGCCTAAAGGCTTCCTTTGAAAGGATTATGCCCAAAGGGAATCCTCTAGGATGAGGATTGGGATGTGTAGAAAGTAAATGGGTAGGGTTTGGCCGAGCCAAAGGCTTGAGGAGTGTGTGAAATGAGGTAGAGGTGGGGGCCTTTTATAAGAGGAGAGGAGGGGCACTTTTGGAAAGTAAAGAAATATTACTTTATTTGAAAATGTGTTTCGGTTTCAAAAGGTACCACATTGATATAATTCGTGGCTAAGGTGATAAGGGTTCTAAATCCACTCATCCAATTGGTTTTGGCCATGTGTAGTTCATAGATTTTACATTATCTTTCCATTTTATTTAAATCGTCAAATAATGATGTCATCACTGCATCATTATTATGTCATAAATAAATTAATTTATATAATGTCTAAAAATCATAAAAAAAATACTATGATGTATGAAATATTTTTAGCTTTCCAATGACTATTTATAATAAAATATCTGATCTTTATAAGCCCATGTAAAAATTGTTTTCGTAAAACATATTATGTTTGTGTCATTTTTACTGTAACATTTAATAAAAAGTTATTTATGTCATTTCCAAACCAAAGTGTCTCCATGGAGTCCCCAAGTTTACCCATGGCTTGTCTTCTTCGGCCATGACACAACCAATAAGGTTGGGACATGTGTCTAGGTCATTTCCTATTATTAAAGCATTATTTATACCTTAAACTACCCTAATTACCACTAATCGCGATTAAGAACTTAATAAGTTACTATTCACCAAAAACTTATTATAATCTCATTGAACCACATTTTACTTCTTAATGACAACCATGTATGTCGGATTTTCAAAATTCAATACACATTAGTGGTAAACTTTCATTTAACTGAAAAATCAGTTTGCTTGATTACCACTTAGTGGTTTCACTATTCATCAAAAATTGAAGTTTTTCAGAAAATTACCAAAAATTCACCCTAAGCTATATTTGATATTCCAAATTCAAAAATGAAGTCTATTTTAAAAAATTCAATACATATAAGTCAAATTAATTAATTTAATAATTAATTCCCGCTGCCAGAGCAAATAACGTGTTTTTACAAAACAATAAGTATCAAAAGATTGACACCAGTTTAAGTCTAATTTCAAAGTGAAATTGATTCCAATGAACACCATTGGATAAAATGGTAAAAATATATTCATATTACACTTCAAAACCAATTCAAAATATAATCTAATCATATAAATAAATTATATTAAAAAGCAGTTTTGATGTAAAATGCAGTATTTTTCACTATTCATTAAAAAATGAACATTGTCAGAAAAATACCAAAAATTCACACAAGGTAAATTTTGATGTCCCAATCATAAATAATAAGTTTATTTTGACAAACATAGTTTATAAAATTGTCAAAATATAGATTCAGAAATGGTTTGCCATCAAAAGGCAGTAAAACAATCTTTTAAGAATATTAGTGTATTCCATGCATAAGATTGTATTTATTTTCATTTTAAGCCTCTATAAAAATATCAATTATTCATTACTTACTTGGGATGTTACATCCTTCCCCCCTTTAGAAAATTGCGTCCCCGCAATTTATTTACTTATCGAATAAATGGGGGTACTTATCCCTCATTGCATTTTCAGATTCCCATGTTGCCTCTTCAATCATGTGGTTTTTTCACAAAACCTTTACCTGCTTAATCACCTTATTTCGTAACACTTGCTCCCTGTGGTCAAGAATCTGGACCGGTTGTTCCTCATAAGATAGGTTCTCTTCCAACTGAACTACCTCTGGACTCAAAACATGAGATGGATCTGGCATATACTTTCTCAACATCGAAACGTGAAAAACATTGTGTACCTAAGATAAACTCAGAGGTAAATCCACTCGGTATGCAACTGATCCAACTCTATCCAGAATTTTGTATGGTCCAATAAACCTTGGACTCAGCTTTCCTTTCTTACCAAATCTCATCACACTTTTCCAAAGAGAAACCTTGAGAAAAACATGATCACCTACCTCGAAAGATAGATCCTTCCTCCGGTTATCCTCATAACTCTTCTGCCTGCTCTGAGCTGTTCTCATGTGTTTCTGAATCAGCTGAACGTTTTCTGCCATCTCTTCTACCAATTCTCGTCCCATCAACTTCCTTTCACCCACTTCATCCCTGAAAGCTGGAGTTCGACACCGCTTCCCATATAATGCCTGAAATGGTGCCATCTGTATACTGGAATGAAAACTGTTATTATATGGAAACTCAACCAAAGAAAGATGTTGGTCCCAACTTCCCTGATAATCCATAGAACAAGCTCGTAGCATATCCTCCAATGTCTGAATTGTTCGTTCTGACTGCCCATCTGATTGAGGATGAAAAGCTGTACTAAAATTTAATTCAGTACCCAACGACTTCTGAAGGCCTTTCCAAAAGTTAGAAGTAAACCTGGGATCACGATCTGATACAATGGAGAGAGGAACTCCATGTAACCTGACTATCTCTTTAAGATACAAACAGGAAAGTTGATCAAGAGAGAAAGTATCTCGCATAGCAAGGAAATGATCAGATTTGTTCAAGCGATCAACAATAACCCAGATTGCATTATTACCTCGAGATGTCTTTGGTAATCCAACAACAAAGTCTATGGATATATTCTCCCATTTCCACTCTGGCACTGGTAAAGGTTGAAGCATCCCTTTTGGTAACTGCCGCTCTGCTTTAACCTGCTGACAAGTCAAACACTTCACAGTAAAATCAGCAATATCTCTTTTCATTCCATCCCACCAGTAATACTCCCGCAGATCTCTATACATCTTTGTACTGCCCGGATGAACTGAAAATGGAGAACTATGAGCT